>JAVRFV010002294.1:0-118292 GCA_032716605.1 Paralithodes platypus
TTTTTATAGGCGTTATATCACGGTGTAGTGTTGATTTCATACTCTTAAACCCAGCCTTCACCGTGATATACGCCTATCACATGATTGAAAACTCGCAAACACTAAATAATAATATCAAAATATCATCATTTGATAGGCGTATAATATCACGGTTTGTAGGGTTGATTTCATTACTATGAAATCAACCCTACACCGTGATATACGCCTATCAAATGATTGCAAGCAACATTGGAGGCACGCAGAGAAAGAAGAAATGAAAGATAACATACATGAAGGTGAAGAGAAAGAATATACTACAAGATGGTAGTGGCCCGGGGCTAATTGTCAAGGGTTATTCTGGGGATTGGACCTGATAAACAGTGAGTCACCCAAACAGATGGGAAGAAGGAAAGAGATGAGAGAGAGAAAAGAGAGGGGAAGAGATGATGAGCGGTGAGAGAGGAGAGAGAAGGAGAGTACGAGGGAGGAGGGAGAAGAGAGAGAAAGTACATTTATCCAAAATATCATATATAGAACAATAAATATACGTATATATATATTATATATATACATATATATATATATATATATATCGTATATTGATATCATCATTTTTTATAGGCGTATATATCATGGTGTAGAGTTGATTTCATAGTATGTTATCAACCCTACACCGTGATATAGACGCCTATCAAATGATGGGATTGATAGTATTATTTCGTGTTTGCGAGTTTTCAATCATTTGATAGGCGTATATCACGGTGTAGGATTGATTTCATAGTATGAAATCAACCCTACACCGTGATATAGACGCCTATCAAATGATGGTATTGATATTATTTATTCGAGTTCGCGAGTTTTCAATCATTTGATAGGCGTATATCAAAATAAATTTTGAAAATAAAAAAAAAAAAAAAAAAAAAAATAGCCTAATCATAGGTCGTTATAGTATGCTTTTCCTACATTCCGTTGCTGATTGTATTGTACCGGTACTTGGGAGTTGGTAAATGTAACTGAAGAACTTAAAATAATGTTCATTTTTGTTTTATTTTTTATATTAATAGGTTGTCGAGGACAGCAATCCGCAACCCTAGCCGCCTAGGCCTAGCGACCAGCCCAGCAGTAGAAAACTACATGCCGCCTTAACGTATATTCTAGTTTAATATACTGTAGGCTATATATGAACTACAAATTATTAGTATTATTATCCTCCCAGCCTCCCTACAAATACAGGTCGGAGTCCTACTGTCCTGGAAAGCTTTTATCAGTTCAGTTCAGCCAGTGACAGGGTGACAAAAGATATTTTTGTTTTATGTCAGTAGTAATTAATGAATAGAGAAAAAGATAGTTTTAAGGACGCAATATGAAGGGCGGGTCTGGGGGGCGAAGCCCCCCTGGTTTTATAGGGGGGTCCGGGGGCATGCCCCCATGGGAAATTTTTGACATTTTAGGTTGTCAGAGAGGGCATTTAGCGACTTTTCAAGGCCATAAAATGGCTGAGATACTGTTACAAAAATAAGGTTATAAAGACAAATTTTGAAAATTAAAAAAAAACAAAAAAACAAAAACCTAATCAATAGTCGTTATAGTATGCTTTTCCTACATTCCGTTGCTGATTGTATTGTACCGGTACTTGGGAGTTGGTAAATATTATTGAAGAACTGAAAATAATTTTTATTTTTGTTTTATTATTTATATTAATAGGTTGTCGAGGACAGCATCCCGCAACCCTAGCCGCCTAGGCCTAGCGACCAGCCCAGCAGTAGAAAAGTACATGCCGCCTTAACGTATATTCTAGTTTAATATACTGTAGGCTATATCTATGAACTACAAATGATTAGTATTATTATCCTCCCAGCCTCTCTACAAATACAGGTCGGAGTCCTACTATCCTGGAAAGCTTTTATCAGTTCAGTTCAGTCAGTGACAGGGTGCCAAAAGATATTTTTTTTATGTCAGTAGTAATTAAGGATTAGAGAAAAATATAGTTTAAGGAATCAATACGAGGTGGGGTCCGGGGGGCGAAGACCCCCTGGTTTAATAGGTGGGGCCGGGGAAATGCCCCCCTGGGCAATTTTTGACATTTTAGGTTGTCAGAGAGGTCATTTAGCAACTTTTCAAGGCCATAAAATGGCTGAGATACTGTTAAAAAAATAAGGTTATCTAGACAAATTTTGATAAAAAAAAAAAAAAAAATCTTAGGTCGTTATAGTATGCTTTTCCTACATTCCGTTGCTGATTGTATTGTACCGGTACTTGGGAGTTGGTAAATATAATTGAAGAACTGAAAATAATGTTTATTTTTGTTTTATTTTTATATTAATAGGTTGTCAAGGACAGCAACCCGCAACCCTCGCCACCTAGGCCTAGCGACCAGCCCAGCAGTAGAAAACTACATGCCGCCTTAACGTATATACTAGTTTAATATACTGTAGGCTATATCTATGAACTACAAATGATTAGTATTATTATCCTCCCAGCCAGGTCGGAGTCCTACTATCCTGGAAAGCTTTTATCAGTTCAGTTCAGCCAGTGACAGGGTGACAAAAGATTTTGTTTTATGTCATAGTAATTAATGATTATAGAAAAAGAGAGTTTAAAGAATCCTATGAAGGTGGGTCCGGGGGGTGAAGACCCCCTGGTTTTATAAGGGGGTCCGGGGGCATGCCCCCACGGGAAATTTTTGACATTTTAGGTTGTCATAGAGGGCATTTAGCGACTTTTCAAGGCTATGAAATGGCTGAGATACTGTTACAAAAATAAGGTTATAAAGACAAATTTTGAAAAAAACAAAATAAAACAAAATAAATAGCCTAATCATAGGTCGTTATAGGAGGCTTTTCCTACATTCCGTTGCTGATTGTATTGTACCGGTACTTGGGAGTTGGTAAATATAATTGAAGAACTTAAAATAATGTTTATTTTTGTTTTATTTTTTATATTAATAGGTTGTCGAGGACAGCAACCCGCAACCCTAGCCGCCTAGGTCTAGCGACCAGCCCAGCAGTAGAAAACTACATGCCGCCTTAACGTATATTCTAGTTTAATATACTGTAGGCTATATCTATGAACTACAAATGATTAGTATTATTATCCTCCCAGCCTCCCTACAAATACAGGTTGGAGTCCTACTATCCTGGAAAGCTTTTATCAGTTCATTTCAGTCAGAGACAGGGTGCCAAAAGATATTTTTTTTATGTCAGTAGTAATTTAGGATTAGAGAAAAATATAGATTAAGATATCAATACGAGGGGGGGTCTGAGGGGCGAAGCCCGCCTGGTTTAATAGGGGCGTCCGGGGGCATGCCCCCCTGGGCAAATTTTGACATTTTAGGTTGTCAGAGAGGCCATTTAGCGACTTTTCAAGGCCAGAAAATGGCTGAGATACTGTTAAAAAAATAAGGTTATCTAGACAAATTTTGAAAATTACAAACAAAAAAAAAAATTAGCCTAATCTTAAGTTGTTATAGTATGCGTTTCCTACATTCCGTTGCTGATTGTATTGTACCAGTACTTGGGAGTTGGTAAATATAATTGAAGAACTTAAAATAATGTTTATTTTTGTTTTATTTTTTATATTAATAGGTTGTAGAGGACAGCAATCCGCAACCTTAGCTGCCTAGGCCTAGCGACCAGCCCAGCAGTAGAAACTACATGCCGCCTTAACGTATATTCTAGTTTAATATACTGTAGGATATATCTATGAACTATAAATGATTAGTATTATTATCCTCCCAACCTCCCTACAAATACAGGTCGGAGTCCTACTATCCTGGAAAGCTTTTATCATTCAGTTCATGCAGTGACAGGGTGACAAATGAGAGTTCTTTATGTCAGTAGTAATAAAGGATTAGAGAAAAGAGAGTTTAAGGAATCAATATGAAGGGGGGTCCGGGAGGCGAAGTCCCCCTGGTTTTATAGGGGGTCCGGGGGCATACATTTTTGACATTTTAGGTTTTCAGAGAGGGCATTTAGCGACTTTTCAAGGCCATAAATGGATGAGATACTGTTAAAAAAATAAGGTTATCTAGACAAATTTTGAAAATAAAAACAAAAAACAAAACAAAAAATAGCCTAATCCTAGGTCGTTATAGTATGCTTTTCCTACATTCCATTGCCGATTGTATTGTACCGGTACTTGGGAGTTTGTAAATATAATTGAAGAACTTAAAATAATTTTTATTTTTGTTTTATTTTTTATATTAAAAGGTTGTTGAGGACAGCAACCTGCAACCCTAGCCGCCTAGGCCTAACGACCAGGCCAGCAGGAGAAAAATACAAGCCGCCTTAATATATATTCTAGTTTAATATACTGTAGGCTATATCTATGAACTACAAATGATTAGTATTATTATCCTCCCATCCTTCCTACAAATACAGGTCGGAGTCCTACTATCCTGGAAAGCTTTTATCAGTTCAGTTCAGTCAGAGACAGGGTGCCAAAAGATATTTTTTTTATGTCAGTAGTAATTAAGGATTAGAGAAAAATATAGTTTAAGATATCAATACGAGGGGGGGTCCGAGGGGCGAAGCCACCCTGGTTTAATAGGGGCGTCCGGGGGCAATGCGCCCCTGGGCAATTTTTGACATTTTAGGTTGTCAGAGAGGTCATTTAGCGACTTTTCAAGGCCATAAAATGGCTGAGATACTGTTAAAAAAATAATGTTTTCTAGACAAATTTTGAAAATTAAAAAAAAAAAAAAAAAAAAATAGCCTAATCCTAGGTCGTTATAGTATGCTTTTCCTACATTCTGTTGCCGATTGTATTGTACCGGTACTTGGGAGTTTGCAAATATAATTGAAGAAATTAAAATAATTTTTATTTTTGTTTTATTTTTTATATTAAAAGGTTGTTGATGACAGCAACCCGCAACCCTAGCCTCCTAGGCCTAGCGACCAGGCCAGCAGGAGAAAACTACATGCCGCCTTAATGTATATTCTAGTTTAATGACTGTAGGCTATATCTATGAACTACAAATGATTAGTATTATTATCCTCCCAGCCTCCTACAAATACAGGTTGGAGTCCTACTATCCTGGAAAGCTTTTATCAGTTCATTTCAGTCAGAGACAGGGTGCCAAAAGATATTTTTTTTATGTCAGTAGTAATTTAGGATTAGAGAAAAATATAGATTAAGATATCAATACGAGGGGGGGTCCGAGGGGCGAAGCCCGCCTGGTTTAATAGGGGCGTCCGGGGGCATGCCCCCCTGGGCAATTTTTGACATTTTAGGTTGTCAGAGAGGTCATTTAGCGACTTTTCAAGGCCATAAAATGGCTGAGATACTGTTAAAAAGTATGGTTATCTAGACAAATTTTGAAAATTAAAAAAAAAAAAAAATAGCCTAATCTTAATTGTTATAGTATGCTTTTCCTACATTCCGTTGCTGATTGTATTGTACCGGTACTTGGGAGTTGGTAAATATAATTGAAGAACTTAAAATAATGTTTATTTTTGTTTTATTTTTGATATTAATAGGTTGTCGAGGACAGCAACCTGCAACCCTAGCCACCTAGGCCTAGCGACCAGCCCAGCAGTAGAAAACTACATGCCGCCTTAACGTATATTCTAGTTTAATATACTGTAGGCTATATCTATGAACTACAAATGATTAGTATTATTATCCTCCCAACCTCCCTACAAATACAGGTCGGAGTCCTACTATCCTGGAAAGCTTTTATCAGTTCAGTTCAGCCAGTGACAGGGTGACAAATGAGATTTCTTTTATGTCAGTAGTAATTATTGATTAGAGAAAAGAGAGTTTAAGGAATCAATATGAAGGGGGGCCCGGGAGGCGAAGCCCCCCTGGTTTTATAGGGGGTCCGGGGGCATACATTTTTGACATTTTAGGTTTTCAGAGAGGGCATTTAGCGACTTTTCAAGGCCATAAAATGGCTGAGATACTGTTAAAAAAATAAGGTTATCTAGACAAATTTTGAAAATAAAAAAAAAATAAACAAAAAATAGCCTAATCCTAGGTCGTTATAGTATGCTTTTCCTACATTCCGTTGCTGATTGTATTGTACCGGTACTTGGGAGTTTGTAAATATAATTGAAGAACTTAAAATAATTTTTATTTTTGTTTTATTTTTTTATATTAAAAGGTTGTTGAGGACAGCAACCTGCAACCCTAGCCGCCTAGGCCTAACGACCAGGCCAGCAGGAGAAAATACATGCCGCCTTAATATATTCCTAGTTTAATATACTGTAGGCTATATCTATGAACTACAAATGATTAGTATTATTATCCTCCCAGCCTTCCTACAAATACAGGTCGAGTCCTACTATCCTGGAAAGCTTTTATCAGTTCAGTTCAGTCAGAGACAGGGTGCCAAAAGATATTTTTTTATGTCAGTAGTAATTAAGGATTAGAGAAAAATATAGTTTAAGATATCAATACGAGGGGGGGTCCGAGGGGCGAAGCCACCCTGGTTTAATAGGGGCGTCCGGGGGGCATGCGCCCCTGGGCAATTTTTGACATTTTAGGTTGTCAGAGAGGTCATTTAGCGACTTTTCAAGGCCATAAAATGGCTGAGATACTGTTAAAAAAATAATGTTATCTAGACAAATTTTGAAAATTAAAAAAAAAAAAAAAAAAAAAAAAATAGCCTAATCTTAGGTCATTATAGTATGCTTTTCCTACATTCCGTTCCTGCTTGTATTGTACCGGTACTTGGGAGTTGGTAAATATAATTGAAGAACTTAAAATAATGTTTATTTTTGTTTTATTTTTTATATTAATAGGTTGTCGAGGACAGCAACCCGCAACCCTAGCCACCTAGGCCTAGCGACCAGCCCAGCAGTAGAAAACTACGTGCCGCCTTAACGTATATTCTAGTTTAATATACTGTAGGCTATATCTATGAACTACAAATTATTAGTATTATTATCCTCCCAGCCTCTCTACAAATACAGGTCGGAGTCCTACTATCCTGGAAAGCTTTTATCAGTTTAGTTCAGCCAGTGACAGGGTGACAAAAGCGATTTTTTTTTATGTCAGTAGTAATTAATGATTAGAGAAAAAGAGAGATTAACCTCTGAAGTGCGCATGGGGGTAATTGGAAACGTCCCCCTGTGCTGACGTATTTGAGGTGTTTCCGTCACTAAAATATTCATTGTGCCATTAATAGCATTAATACTTATCCATATGCGCCTATTATGGGTTGATTATAAAGGTATTAACCTGAAACAACAATAAAACGAGTGAAAACAGCGTTTGGATGGTCAAAATCGAGATATAGACGCGAGTTGTATAATGTATGGGTGAGGCAATCTGCTTTCCCGCCAATTTCCCCCAAGGCCACTGAGACACAGTCGATCGATACTCTCTCTCTCTCTCTTGCACTCGCTTGCTATCAGTGATGACCACACCCTCCAATCGGATTTCTAATGTTAGCACGAAAATATACCTCAGAATAAGGGAATAACAGGGAAAATAGGTGATAACTGAAGGAGAGGAGGAAAGTTGGGAAGGAGGGGAGGTAGAGGACTGAGATTTTGCATGGCCCAAAGGCCAAAAAAAAAAAAAAAAATAAAAAAAAAAAAATATAAATTTTTTTTTTTTTCGATGTCAAAAGTTGATTTTTGTTTTCTCTGACTCTTAAGAGTCTCCCCGCAGTGCGCCGGGGGAACTCTTAAGAGTCTCCCCGCAGCTCCCGGGTTAAGGAATCAATATGAAGGGGGGTCCGGGGGCATGCCCCTCAGGGAAATTTTTGACATTTTTAGGTCGTCAGAGAGGGCATTTAGCGACTTTTCAAGGCCATAAAATGGCTGAGATACTGTTACAAAAATAAGGTTATAAATTTTGTTTTTGAAAATAAAAAAAAAAAAGAAAAAAAATAGCCTAATCCTAGGTCGTTCTAGTAAGCTTTTCCTACATTCCGTTGCTGATTGTATTGTACCGGTACTTGGGAGTTGGTAAATATAACTGAAGAACTTAAAATAATGTTCATTTTTGTTTTATTTTTTATATTAATAGGTTGTCGAGGACAGCAATCCGCAACCTTAGCTGCCTAGGCCTAGCGACCAGCCCAGCAGTAGAAAACTACGTGCCTCCTTAACGTATATTCTAGTTTAATATACTGTAGGCTATATCTATGAACTACAAATGATTAGTATTGTTATCCTTCCAGCCTCCCTACAAATACAGGTCGGAGTCCTACTATCCTGGAAAGCTTTTATCAGTTCAGTTCAGTCAGTGACAGGGTGCCAAAAGATATTTTGTTTATGTCAGTAGTAATTAAGGATTAGAGAAAAATAGAGTTTAAGGAATCAATACGAGGGGGGGTCCGGGGGGAGTCGCCCCTCTGGTTTTATAGGGGGGTCCGGGGGCATGCTCCCCTGGGAAATTTTTGACATTTTAGGTTTTAGGTTTAGCGACTTTTCAAGGCCATAAAATGGCTGAGATACTGTTAAAAAAATAAGGTTATCTAGACAAATTTTGAAAATAAAAAATAAAATAAAAAATAGCCTAATCCTAGGTCGTTATAGTATGCTTTTCCTACATTCCGTTGCTGATTGTATTGTACCGGTACTTGGGAGTTGGTAAATATAATTGAAGAACTTAAAATAATTTTTATTTTGTTTTATTTTATATTAATAGGTTGTCGAGGACAGCAACCCGCAACCCTAGCCGCCTAGGCCTAGCGACCAGCCCAGCAGTAGAAAACTACATGCCGCCTTAACGTATATTCTAGTTTAATATACTGTAGGCTATATCTATGAACTACAAATGATTAGTATTATTATCCTCCCAGCCTCCCTACAAATACAGGTCGGAGTCCTACTATCCTGGAAAGCTTTTATCAGTTCAGTTCAGTCAGTGACAGGGTGCCAAAAGAGATTTTTTTTATGTCAGTAGTAATTAAGGATTAGAGAAAAATATAGTTTAAGGAATCAATACGATGGGGGGTCCGGGGGGCGAAGCCCCCCTGGTTTAATAGGGGGGTCTGGGGGCATGCCCCCCTGGGCAATTTTTGACATTTTAGGTTGTCAGAGAGGTCATTTAGCGACTTTTCAAGGCCATAAAATGGCTGAGATAGTGTTAAAAAAAAAAGGTTATCTAGACAAATTTTGACAATTAAAAAAAAAAAAAAAAATAATCTTAGGTCTTTATAGTATGCTTTTCCTACATTCCGTTGCTGATTGTATTGTACCGGTACTTGGGAGTTGGTAAATATAATTGAAAAACTTAAAATATTTTTTATTTTTGTTATATTTTTTATATTAATAGGTTGTCGTGGACAGCAACCCGCAACCCTAGCCACCTAGGCCTAGCGACCAGCCCAGCAGTAGAAAACTACATGCCGCCTTAACGTATATTCTAGTTTAATATACTGTAGGCTATATCTATGAACTACAAATTATTAGTATTATTATCCTCCCAGCCTCCCTACAAATACAGGTCGGAGTCCTACTATCCTGGAAATTTTTTATCAGTTCAGTTCAGCCAGTGACAGGGTGACAAAAGAGATTTATTTTTATGTCAGTAGTAATTAATGATTAGAGAAAAAGAGAGTTTAAGGAATCAATATGAAGGGGGCTCTGGGGGGCGAAGACCCCCTGGTTTTATAGGGGGGTCCGGGGGCATGCCCCCCCAGGACATTTTTGACATTTTAGGTTGTCAGAGAGGGCATTTAGCGACTTTTCAAGGCCATAAAATGGCTGAGATACTGTTACAAAAATAAGGTTATAAAGACAAATTTTGAAAAAAAAAAAAACAAAAAAAAAAAAAGCCTAATCCTAAGTCGTTATAGTATGCTTTTCCTACATTCCGTTGCTGATTGTATTGTACCGGTACTTGGGAGTTTGTAAATATAATTGAAGAACTTAAAAAAAAAATTTGTTTTGTTTTATTTTTTATATTAAAAGGTTGTTGAGGACAGCAACCCGCAACCCTAGCCGCCTAGGCCTAGCGACCAGCCCAGCAGTAGAAAACTACATGCCGCCTTAACGTATATTCTAGTTTAATATACTGTAGGCTATATCTATGAACTACAAATGATTAGTATTATTATCCTCCCAGCCTCCCTACAAATACAGGTCGGAGTCCTACTATCCTGGAAAGCTTTTATCAGTTCAGTTCAGTCAGTGACAGGGTGACAAAAGATATTTTTGTTTTATGTCAGTAGTAATTAATGATTAGAGAAAAAGAGAGTTTAAGGAATCAATATGAAGGGGGCTCTGGGGGGCGAATCCCCCTGGTTTTATAGGGGGGTCCGGGGGCATGCCCCCCTGGTCAATTTTTGACATTTTAGGTTGTCAGAGAGGTCATTTAGCGGCTTTTCAAGGCCATAAAATGGCTGAGATACTGTTAAAAAAATAAGGTTATCTAGTCAAATTTTGACAATTAAAAAAATAAAATAAAAAAATAAATAGCCTAATCTTAGGTCGTTATAGTATGCTTTTCCTACATTCCGTTGCTGATTGTATTGTACCGGTACTTGGGAGTTGGTAAATATAATTGAAGAACTTAAAATAATGTTTATTTTTGTTTTATTTTTTATATTAATAGGTTGTCGAGGACAGCAACCCGCAACCCTAGCCGCCTAGGCCTAGCGACCAGCCCAGCAGTAGAACATGCCGCCTTAACGTATATTCTAGTTTAATATACTGTAGGCTATATCTATGAACTACAAATGATTAGTATTATTATCCTCCCAGCCTCCCTACAAATACAGGTCGGAGTCCTACTATCCTGGAAAGCTTTTATCAGTTCAGTTCAGTCAGTGACAGGGTGCCAAAAGATTTTTTTTTTATGTCAGGAGTAATTAATGATTAGAGAAAAATATAGTTTAAGGAATCAATACGAGGGGGGGTCCGGGGGGCGAAGCCCCCCTGGTTTAATAGGGGATCCGGGGGCATGCCCCCCTGGTCAATTTTTGACATTTTAGGTTGTCAGAGAGGTCATTTAGCGACTTTTCAAGGCCATAAAATGGCTGAGATACTGTTAAAAAAATAAGGTTATCTAGACAAATTTTGAAAATAAAAAATAAAATAAAAAATAGCCTATTCCTAGGTCTTTATAGTATGCTTTTCCTACATTCCGTTGCTGATTGTATTGTACCGGTACTTGGGAGTTGGTAAATATAATTGAAGAACTTAAAATAATGTTTATTTTTGTTTTATTTTTTATATTAATAGGTTGTCGAGGACAGCAACCCGCAACCCTAGCCACCTAGGCCTAGCGACCAGCCCAGCAGTAGAAAACTACATGCCGCCTTAACGTATATTCTAGTTTAATATACTGTAGGCTATATCTATGAACTACAAATGATTAGTATTATTATCCTCCCAGCCTCCCTACAAATACAGGTCGGAGTCCTACTATCCTGGAAAGCTTTTATCAGTTCAGTTCAGCCAGTGACAGGGTGACAAAAGAGATTTTTTTTTATGTCAGTAGTAATTAATGATTATAGAAAAAGAGAGTTTAAAGAATCAATATGAAGGTGGGTCCGGGGGGTGAAGACCCCCTGGTTTTATAGGGGGGTCCGGGGGCATGCCCCCCCCGGAAATTTTTGACATTTTAGGTTGTCAGAGAGGGCATTTAGCGACTTTTCAAGGCCATAAAATGGCTGAGATACTGTTACAAAAATAAGGTTATAAAGACAAATTTTGAAAATTAAAAAAAAAAAAAAAAAAAAAAGCCTAATCAATAGTCGTTATAGTATGCTTTTCCTACATTCCGTTGCTGATTGTATTGTACCGGTACTTGGGAGTTGGTAAATATAATTGAAGAACTGAAAATAATTTTTATTTTTGTTTTATTATTTATATTAATAGGTTGTCGAGGACAGCATCCCGCAACCCTAGCCGCCTAGGCCTAGCGACCAGCCCAGCAGTAGAAAAGTACATGCCGCCTTAACGTATATTCTAGTTTAATATACTGTAGGCTATATCTATGAACTACAAATGATTAGTATTATTATCCTCCCAGCCTCTCTACAAATACAGGTCGGAGTCGTACTATCCTGGAAAGCTTTTATCAGTTCAGTTCAGTCAGTGACAGGGTGCCAAAAGATTTTTTTTTTATGTCAGTAGTAATTAAGGATTAGAAAAAAATATAGTTTAAGGAATCAATACGAGGGGGGGTCCGGGGGCGAAGACCCCCTGGTTTAATAGGGGGGTCTGGGGGCATGCCCCCCTGGGCAATTTTTGACATTTTAGGTTGTCAGAGAGGTCATTTAGCGACTTTTCAAGGCCATAAAATGGCTGAGATACTGTTAAAAAAATAAGGTTATCTAGACAAATTTTGAAAAAAAAAAAAAAAATAATCTTTGGTCGTTATAGTATGCTTTTCCTACATTCCGTTGCTGATTGTATTGTACCGGTACTTGGGAGTTGGTAAATATAATTGAAGAACTGAAAATAATGTTTATTTTTGTTTTATTTTTTATATTAATAGGTTGTCGAGGACAGCAACCCGCAACCCTAGCCACCTAGGCCTAGCGACCAGCCCAGCAGTAGAAAACTACATGCCGCCTTAACGTATATTCTAGTTTAATATACTGTAGGCTATATCTATGAACTACAAATGATTAGTATTATTATCCTCCCAGCCTCCCTACAAATACAGGTCGGAGTCCTACTATCCTGGAAAGCTTTTATCAGTTCAGTTCAGCCAGTGACAGGGTGACAAAAGAGATTTTTTTTATGTCAGTAGTAATTAATGATTATAGAAAAAGAGAGTTTAAAGAATCAATATGAAGGTGGGTCCGGGGGGTGAAGACCCCCTGGTTTTATAGGGGGGTCCGGGGGCATGCCCCCCCGGAAATTTTTGACATTTTAGGTTGTCAGAGAGGGCATTTAGCGACTTTTCAAGGCCATAAAATGGCTGAGATACTGTTACAAAAATAAGGTTATAAAGACAAATTTTGAAAATAAAAAAAAAAAAAAAAAAAGCCTAATCAATAGTCGTTATAGTATGCTTTTCCTACATTCCGTTGCTGATTGTATTGTACCGGTACTTGGGAGTTGGTAAATATAATTGAAGAACTGAAAATAATTTTTATTTTTGTTTTATTATTTATATTAATAGGTTGTCGAGGACAGCATCCCGCAACCCTAGCCGCCTAGGCCTAGCGACCAGCCCAGCAGTAGAAAAGTACATGCCGCCTTAACGTATATTCTAGTTTAATATACTGTAGGCTATATCTATGAACTACAAATGATTAGTATTATTATCCTCCCAGCCTCTCTACAAATACAGGTCGGAGTCCTACTATCCTGGAAAGCTTTTATCAGTTCAGTTCAGTCAGTGACAGGTTGCCAAAAGATATTTTGTTTATGTCAGTAGTAATTTAGGATTAGAGAAAAATATAGTTTAAGGAATCAATACGAGGGGGGGTCCGGGGGGCGAAGACCCCCTGGTTTAATAGCCGGGGCTGGGGCGATGCCCCCCTGGGCAATTTTTGACATTTTAGGTTGTCAGAGAGGTCATTTAGCGACTTTTCAAGGCCATAAAATGGCTGAGATACTGTTAAAAAAATAAGGTTATCTAGACAAATTTTGAAAAAAAAAAAAAAATAATCTTTGGTCGTTATAGTATGCTTTTCCTACATTCCGTTGCTGATTGTATTGTACCGGTACTTGGGAGTTGGTAAATATAATTGAAGAACTGAAAATAATGTTTATTTTTGTTTTATTTTTTATATTAATAGGTTGTCGAGGACAGCAACCCGCAACCCTAGCCACCTAGGCCTAGCGACCAGCCCAGCAGTAGAAAACTACATGCCGCCTTAACGTATATTCTAGTTTAATATACTGTAGGCTATATCTATGAACTACAAATGATTAGTATTATTATCCTCCCAGCCTCCCTACAAATACAGGTCGGAGTCCTACTGTCCTGGAAAGCTTTTATCAGTTCAGTTCAGCCAGTGACAGGGTGACAAAAGATATTTTTGTTTTATGTCAGTAATAATTAATGAATAGAGAAAAAGAGAGTTTAAGGAATCAATATGAAGGCGGGTCTGGGGGGCAAAGCCCACCTGGTTTTATAGGGGGGTCCGGGGGCATGCCCCCATGGGAAATTTTTGACATTTTAGGTTGTCAGAGAGGGCATTTAGCGACTTTTCAAGGCCAAAAAATGGCTGAGATACTGTTACAAAAATAAGGTTATAAAGACAAATTTTGAAAATTAAAAAAAAAAAAAAAAAAAAAGCCTAATCAATAGTCGTTATAGTATGCTTTTCCTACTTTCCGTTGCTGATTGTATTGTACCGGTACTTGGGAGTTGGTAAATATAATTGAAGAACTGAAAATAATTTTTATTTTTGTTTTATTATTTATATTAATAGGTTGTCGAGGACAGCATCCCGCAACCCTAGCCGCCTAGGCCTAGCGACCAGCCCAGCAGTAGAAAAGTACATGCCGCCTTAACGTATATTCTAGTTTAATATACTGTAGGCTATATCTATGAACTACAAATGATTAGTATTATTATCCTCCCAGCCTCTCTACAAATACAGGTCGGAGTCGTACTATCCTGGAAAGCTTTTATCAGTTCAGTTCAGTCAGTGACAGGGTGCCAAAAGATTTTTTTTTATGTCAGTAGTAATTAAGGATTAGAAAAAAATATAGTTTAAGGAATCAATACGAGGGGGGGTCCGGGGGGCGAAGACCCCCTGGTTTAATAGGGGGGTCTGGGGCATGCCCCCCTGGGCAATTTTTGACATTTTAGGTTGTCAGAGAGGTCATTTAGCGACTTTTCAAGGCCATAAAATGGCTGAGATACTGTTAAAAAAATAAGGTTATCTAGACAAATTTTGAAAAAAAAAAAAAAAAAATAATCTTTGGTCGTTATAGTATGCTTTTCCTACATTCCGTTGCTGATTGTATTGTACCGGTACTTGGGAGTTGGTAAATATAATTGAAGAACTGAAAATAATGTTTATTTTTGTTTTATTTTTTATATTAATAGGTTGTCGAGGACAGCAACCCGCAACCCTAGCCACCTAGGCCTAGCGACCAGCCCAGCAGTAGAAAACTACATGCCGCCTTAACGTATATTCTAGTTTAATATACTGTAGGCTATATCTATGAACTACAAATGATTAGTATTATTATCCTCCCAGCCTCCCTACAAATACAGGTCGGAGTCCTACTATCCTGGAAAGCTTTTATCAGTTCAGTTCAGCCAGTGACAGGGTGACAAAAGAGATTTTTTTTTATGTCAGTAGTAATTAATGATTATAGAAAAAGAGAGTTTAAAGAATCAATATGAAGGTGGGTCCGGGGGGTGAAGACCCCCTGGTTTTATAGGGGGGTCCGGGGGCATGCCCCCCCGGAAATTTTTGACATTTTAGGTTGTCAGAGAGGGCATTTAGCGACTTTTCAAGGCCATAAAATGGCTGAGATACTGTTACAAAAATAAGGTTATAAAGACAAATTTTGAAAATAAAAAAGAAAAAAAAAAAAAAATAGCCTAATCATAGGTCGTTATAGTATGCTTTTCCTACATTCCGTTGCTGATTGTATTGTACCGGTACTTGGGAGTTGGTAAATATAATTGAAGAACTGAAAATAATTTTTATTTTTGTTTTATTATTTATATTAATAGGTTGTCGAGGACAGCATCCCGCAACCCTAGCCGCCTAGGCCTAGCGACCAGCCCAGCAGTAGAAAAGTACATGCCGCCTTAACGTATATTCTAGTTTAATATACTGTAGGCTATATCTATGAACTACAAATGATTAGTATTATTATCCTCCCAGCCTCTCTACAAATACAGGTCGGAGTCCTACTATCCTGGAAAGCTTTTATCAGTTCAGTTCAGTCAGTGACAGGGTGCCAAAAGATATTTTTTTTATGTCAGTAGTAATTAAGGATTAGAGAAAAATATAGTTTAAGGAATCAATACGAGGGGGGGTCCGGGGGGCGAAGACCCCCTGGTTTAATAGGGGGGTCTGGGGGCATGCCCCCCTGGGCAATTTTTGACATTTTAGGTTGTCAGAGAGGTCATTTAGCGACTTTTCAAGGCCATAAAATGGCTGAGATACTGTTAAAAAAATAAGGTTATCTAGACAAATTTTGAAAAAAAAAAAAAAATAATAATCTTTGGTCGTTATAGTATGCTTTTCCTACATTCCGTTGCTGATTGTATTGTACCGGTACTTGGGAGTTGGTAAATATAATTGAAGAACTGAAAATAATGTTTATTTTTGTTTTATTTTTTATATTAATAGGTTGTCGAGGACAGCAACCCGCAACCCTAGCCACCTAGGCCTAGCGACCAGCCCAGCAGTAGAAAACTACATGCCGCCTTAACGTATATTCTAGTTTAATATACTGTAGGCTATATCTATGAACTACAAATGATTAGTATTATTATCCTCCCAGCCTCCCTACAAATACAGGTCGGAGTCCTACTATCCTGGAAAGCTTTTATCAGTTCAGTTCAGCCAGTGACAGGGTGACAAAAGAGATTTTTTTTTATGTCAGTAGTAATTAATGATTATAGAAAAAGAGAGTTTAAAGAATCAATATGAAGGTGGGTCCGGGGGGTGAAGACCCCCTGGTTTTATAGGGGGGTCCGGGGGCATGCCCCCCCGGGAAATTTTTGACATTTTAGGTTGTCAGAGAGGGCATTTAGTGACTTTTAAAGGCCATGAAATGGCTGAGATACTGTTACAAAAATAAGGTTATAAAGACAAATTTTGAAAATAAAAAAAGAAAAAGAAAACAAAAATAGCCTAATCATAGGTCGTTATAGTATGCTTTTCCTACATTCCGTTACTGATTGTATTGTACCGGTACTTGGGAGTTGGTAAATATAACTGAAGAACTTAAAATAATGTTCATTTTTGTTTTATTTTTTATATTAATAGGTTGTCGAGGACAGCAATCCGCAACCCTAGCCGCCTAGGCCTAGCGACCAGCCCAGCAGTAGAAAACAACGTGCCGCCTTAACGTATATTCTAGTTTAATATACTGTAGGCTATATCTATGAACTACAAATTATTAGTATTATTATCCTCCCAGCCTCCCTACAAATACAGGTCGGAGTCCTACTGTCCTGGAAAGCTTTTATCAGTTCAGTTCAGCCAGTGACAGGGTGACAAAAGATATTTTTGTTTTATGTCAGTAGTAATTAATGAATAGAGAAAAAGAGAGTTTAAGGAATCAATATGAAGGCGGGTCTGGGGGGCAAAGCCCCCCTGGTTTTATAGGGGGGTCCGGGGGATGCCCCCATGGAAAATTTTTGACATTTTAGGTTGTCAGAGAGGGCATTTAGCGACTTTTCAAGGCCATAAAATGGCTGAGATACTGTTACAAAAATAAGGTTATAAAGACAAATTTTGAAAATAAAAAAAAAAAAAAAAAAGCCTAATCAATAGTCGTTATAGTATGCTTTTCCTACATTCCGTTGCTGATTGTATTGTACCGGTACTTGGGAGTTGGTAAATATAATTGAAGAACTGAAAATAATTTTTATTTTTGTTTTATTATTTATATTAATAGGTTGTCGAGGACAGCATCCCGCAACCCTAGCCGCCTAGGCCTAGCGACCAGCCCAGCAGTAGAAAAGTACATGCCGCCTTAACGTATATTCTAGTTTAATATACTGTAGGCTATATCTATGAACTACAAATGATTAGTATTATTATCCTATCAGCCTCTCTACAAATACAGGTCGGAGTCCTACTATCCTGGAAAGCTTTTATCAGTTCAGTTCAGTCAGTGACAGGGTGCCAACAGATATTTTTTTTATGTCAGTAGTAATTAAGGATTAGAGAAAAATATAGTTTAAGGAATCAATACGAGGGGGGGTTCGGGGGGCGAAGACCCCCTGGTTTAATAGGGGGGTCTGGGGGCATGCCCCCCTGGGCAATTTTTGACATTTTAGGTTGTCAGAGAGGTCATTTAGCGACTTTTCAAGGCCATAAAATGGCTGAAATACTGTTAAAAAAATAAGGTTATCTAGACAAATTTTGAAAATAAAAAAAATAAAAAAATAAAAATAGCCTAATCATAGGTCGTTATAGTATGCTTTTCCTACATTCCGTTGCTGATTGTATTGTACCGGTACTTGGGAGTTGGTAAATATAATTGAAGAACTTAAAATAATGTTTATTTTTGTTTTATTTTTTATATTAATAGGTTGTCGAGGACAGCAACCCGCAACCCTGGCCGCCTAGGCCTAGCGACCAGCCCAGCAGTAGAAAACTACATGCCGCCTTAACGTATATTCTAGTTTAATATACTGTAGGCTATATCTATGAACTACAAATGATTAGTATTATTATCCTCCCAGCCTCCCTACAAAACGGTCGGAGTCCTACTGTCCTGGAAAGCTTTTATCTTTTCAGTTCAGCCAGTGACAGGGTGACAAAAGAGATTTTGTTTTTATGTCAGTAGTAATTAATGATTAGAGAAAAAGAGAGTTTAAGAAATCAATATGAAGGGGGGTCCGGGGGGCGAAGTCCCCCTGGTTTTATAAGGGGGTCCGGGGGCATGCCCCCCCCCCCCCACCCGGGAGATTTTTGACAGTTTAGGTTGTCAGAGAGGGCATTGAGCGACTTTTCTAGGCCATAAAATGGATGAGATACTGTTAAAAAAATAAGGTTATCTAGACAAATTTTGAAAAAAAAAATAAAATAAAAACAAAAATAGCCTAATCCTAGGTCGTTATTGTATGCTTTTCCTACATTCTGTTGCCGATTGTATTGTACCGGTACTTGGGAGTTTGCAAATATAATTGAAGAACTTAAAATAATGTTTATTTTTGTTTTATTTTTTATATTAAAAGGTTGTTGAGGACAGCAACCCGCAACCCTAGCCTCCTAGGCCTAGCGACCAGGCCAGCAGGAGAAAACTATATGCCGCCTTAATGTATATTCTAGTTTAATATACTGTAGGCTATATCTATGAACTACAAATTATTAGTATTATTATCCTCCCAGCCTCCCTACAAATACAGGTTGGAGTCCTACTATCCTGGAAAGCTTTTATCAGTTCATTTCAGTCAGAGACAGGGTGCCAAAAGATATTTTTTTTATGTCAGTAGTAATTAAGGATTAGAGAAAAATATAGTTTAAGATATCAATACGAGGGGGGGGTCCGAGGGGCGAAGCCCGCCTGGTTTAATAGGGGCGTCCGGGGGCATGCCCCCCTGGGCAATTTTTGACATTTTAGGTTGTCAGAGAGGTCATTTAGCGACTTTTCAAGGCCATAAAATGGCTGAGATACTGTTAAAAAAATAAGGTTATCTAGACAAATTTTGAAAATTACAAAAAAAAAAAAAATAGCCTAATCTTAAGTTGTTATAGTATGCTTTTCCTACATTCCATTGCTGATTGTATTGTACCGGTACTTGGGAGTTGGTAAATATAATTGAAGAACTTAAAATAATGTTTATTTTTGTTTTATTTTTTATATTAATAGGTTGTCGAGGACAGCAACCCGCAACCCTAGCCACCTAGGCCTAGCGACCAGCCCAGCAGTAGAAAACTACATGCCGCCTTAACGTATATTCTAGTTTAATATACTGTAGGCTATATCTATGAACTACAAATGATTAGTATTATTATCCTCCCAGCCTCCCTACAAATACAGGTCGGAGTCCTACTATCCTGGAAAGCTTTTATCAGTTCAGTTCAGCCAGTGACAGGGTGACAAAAGAGATTTTTTTTATGTCAGTAGTAATTATTGATTAGAGAAAAATAGAGTTTAAGGAATCAATATGAAGGGGGGTCCAGGGGGCGAAGCCGCCCTGGTTTTATAGGGGGGTCCGGGGGCATGCCCCTCCGGGAAATTTTTGACATTTTAGGTTGTCAGAGAGGGCATTTAGCGACTTTTCAAGACCATAAAATGGCTGAGATACTGTTTCAAAAATAAGGTTATAAAGACAAATTTTGAAAATAATAAAAAAAAAAAAAAAAAAAAAATATAGCCTAATCATAGGTCGTTATAGTATGCTTTTCCTAAATTCCGTTGCTGATAGTATTGTACCGGTACTTGGGAGTTGGTAAATATAATTGAAGAACTGAAAATAATGTTGATTTTTGTTTTATTTTTTATATTAATAGGTTGTCGAGGACAGGAACCCGCAACCCTAGCCGCCTAGGCCTAGCGACCAGCCCAGCAGTAGAAAAGTACATGCCGCCTTAACGTATATTCTAGTTTAATATACTGTAGGCTATATCTATGAACTACAAATGATTAGTATTATTATCCTGCCAGCCTCCCTACAAATACAGGTCGGAGTCCTACTATCCTGAAAACATTTTATCAGTTCAGTTCAGTCAGTGACAGGGTGCCAAAAGAGATTTTGTTTATGTCAGTAGTAATTAACACCTTACGAGCGGCCTAGGCGGTTTATTTATATGTACCGCCCAGCGGGGTGTTTTTACCCAAAATAGGGCTGTTTACGTGATCATTTTCATGCCTAAATAAGACCCAGAGCGTAAAACAAGTATCTATCCCTGAAAGGGCATAACCAGAGCTTTCCAATGACACCATAACGATCCTTTTATGATGGCTAGTTTTCTTGCAACAACCGTGCAACGCGAGTGCAAAAAGCATGTAATTCGGCACGTTCCCCATACAATTCCGTATATAGCGAGTGAGAGAGGGAGGGAGGAGGTGGGATTCGTGTCAGTAGGTTCGCCGCGGTGGTCTGGAGCTGTCATATGCTCGCTACTCTCCTGCCACCACTTGTGTCTCTCTCTCAGCAACATTACGTGCTGAAATTGCCACACGACCTATGTCGAGCGCCGCCAGATAGTCCAGATTTCTTATACTCGACTTATGTTGCGCCCCGACAGTTACGGTAAGGATTAGAGAAAAATAAAGTTTAGGGAATCAATACGAGGGTCTGGGGGGCGAAGCCCCCCTGGTTTTATAGGGTGGTCCGGGGGCATGCCCCCCCCGGAAATTTTTTGACATTTTAGGTTGTCAGAGAGGGCATTTAGCGACTTTTCAAGGCCATAAAATGGCTGAGATACTGTTTCAAAAATAAGGTTATAAAGACAAATTTTGAAAATAAAAAAAAAAAAAAAAAAAAAAAAAATAGCCTAATCATAGGTCGTTATAGTATGCTTTTCCTACATTCCGTTGCTGATTGTATTGTACCGGTACTTGTGAGTTGGTAAATATAATTGAAGAGCTTAAAATAATGTTAATTTTTGTTTTATTTTTTATATTAATAGGTTGTCGAGGACAGCAACCCGCAACCCTAGCCGCCTAGGCCTAGCGACCAGCCCAGCAGTAGAAAACTACATGCCGCCTTAACCCTTATTTAGCGGGTGGTAAGGTATTTTACACTGTACCGCTCAGCGGGCATAATCCCGAAATATTCGCTCAATTTCACTCGCCCTAGCGCCGTTACTATGGCTCCAATGCGAACGAAACGATCATTTTTGGAAAGAACAACGCTTCGTCTCCCCATATAAGTCTATGAATGGATGTTATGAATGAGTGTGGAGGGTGGGAAGAGGTGAGGAAGAGGAGGTACTTTTTGGTCTATTTCTCGGGCGCGTTCGGTTGCGTTCGCTTTGGCCTGACTTCGGCCTCTCGCGTGTCTACTATTCCTTCGGTAATCGGTCTTATTTTTCTCTTATTTCTCCTTATTTCTGTATTCTCTCTCTCTCTCTCTCTCTCTCTTTCTTTCTCTCTCTCTCTCTCTCTCACTCCTGTCTGTCTGTCTGTCTCTCTCTCTCTCTCTCTCTCTGGCTCGCTCGCTTTCCCTCTCTCGCGCGCTCTGTCTCTCTCTCTCTCTTCCTCATCCGTATATGAAATTCTCATTATTATTTTATCTAATCTCTCTCACTCCTCCTGTCTGTCTGTCTCTCTGGCTCGCTTGCTTTCCCTCTCTTGTGCTCCCTTTCTCTCTTCCTCATCCGTATATGTATTTCTCATTATTATTTTCTCTAACTAATCCCTATATTTCATTTAGGCTATTTGCTTGTAATATTTCTGTATTATTATATCTTTTTCACTCTTTCTTCAGTTCAGTTTCTGTATTCTCTCTATACGGTGGGAATGGTATTTCGTATGAGGGATGTGCAGCACAAATATTCAATCTTTCGTTGTTTGGTTGTTTGTATTACCGTAAGAAATTTACTGAACGCCTGCAAATAATACGCTATAAAATGCTTGCAATCAAACTCTCAAGCAATTTCATGGTCACATGCAATTATAAATGTAGGCTATAGGTAGACCCAGAGAGGAAGAGACAAGAGAGAGAGAGAGTGTCGTGATAATATAACAATGTTACATATGTATCATATATATATGAAAAATAATATATACGGTAGGCCTACATCTGTTCCCCACAATCATATAATGCCAAGCACAAATATTCAATCTTTCATTGTTTGTATTACCGTAAGAAATTTACTGAACGCCTGCAAATAATACGCTATAAAATGCTTGCAATCTCTCTATTTTCTCTAATCTCTCTCACTCCTGTCTCTCTCTCTCTCTCTCTCTCTCTCTCTCTCTCTCTCTGGCTCGCTCGCTTTCCCTCTTCCTCATCCGTATTATGTATTTCTCATTATTATTTTCTCTAACTAATCCCTCTATTTCATTTATTTGCTTGTAATATTTCTGTATTATTATATCTTTTTCACTCTTTCTTCAGTTCAGTTTCTGCATTCTCTCTCTCTCTCTCTCTCTCTCTCTGTTGCGCTTGCTTTGCAGGATTTTTGTTTTGTTTTATATATAATATATAATAATTTACTTATCATTACTTACTATATCGTATAAACAATAGTAGGTAGCCAACTTACCATAATACCGATACACCAAACCGATCCGCATGCGGTTTTGTTTATCACCTGTTTACTAAAGTGCCACCATTATCGATTTCTTAGAGCCGACTCGAGCGGGAGGGTTACCAATTGAAGTTAAATCCGCTAGCATATATTGTTAGATGTAAGACATGATAAATACCACTAGAAATATGAATTGGCAAAATCCATATAATATCACTTCGAAATTGTTCTAAAATTTCAAAACAAAACCGCTAGTGTAAGTCATTGCTGCAGGATCGAAGTAAAGGTCTCTAGATCTAGCGGAAGTCGCTATACGTATTGGCAGTACTGCACACTCATTCATTTCATTCATTCATTTTCTATTGAGCTCGTCCTGGAATCTTTACGACTCTGAATCTTATGATTGCCGACGGCGATACGTTGTTGACATTGTTGTTGATGTTCCAGTGGAGGGATGAACAAAATATTTTCCTTGTCCAATAATAGCTATTTCATAGTCCCACAGGACTTATTTTTATATATTTATAAAATTTATTGAACGCCTGAAAATAATACGCTATAACATGCTTGCAATCAAACTTTCAAGCAATTACAAGGTCACATGCAATTATAAAAAGGTATATTGTAGACCACAATCTTCGCCAAGCTTCGTTGTTGCTTGTATTATCGTGAGAAATGTACTGTACACCCTGGTTATCGTGAGAAATTTACCGAACGCCTGCAAATAATACGCTATAAAATGCTTGCAATCAAACTCTCAAGCAATTTCAATGTCACATGCAGTATATGTAGACCCAGAGAGGAAGAGACAGACAGAGAGAGAGGGGAGGTCAAAAACATCTGCTAGGTGTGATTTCCCCTGGGAGGGAAGAGATTAGTTAGGGGCGTGCCCTGGCCTACATCAGACAAAGAGAGTACAAAGGAGTACAAACAAAGAGAGTGAGACAGAGAGAGAGAGAGAGAGAGTCGTGATAATATAAAAATGTTACACATGTATCATATAATATATGAAAACATAATATATACGGTAGGCCTACATCTGTTCCCCACAATCATATAATGCCAAGCACAAATATTCAATCTTTCGTTGTTTGTATTACCATAAGAAATTTACCGAACGCCTGCAAATAATACGCTATAAAATGCAAAGGAAATTTCTTGTAGAGTGCAATTTTGAGGACGTAATGTGCTCTGAGAGAGAGCGGAGCGGTGATTAGGAGCATAAATAACCTCAAGACCGCTCGCCACACAGGGAATTATATAAGGAAATGACCGTAGTTTAGGGTTTTTGCACTCGTGTTTTACGATCGTTGAAAGACAACCAGTGATCGTAAAAGGATGGTTCGGGTGTCATTGGAAAGCTCAATTTACGCACTTTCAGGATACATACTTGTATTACGCTCTGGGTCTTGTTTATGCATGAAAAAGAGCACGGAACAACCCCATTTAGGGTAAAAAAAAAAACCCGCTGGGCGGCACAGTGAAATATACTCCACCAGCCGCTCGTAAGGTGATAAAATGCTTGCAATCACATTTTCAAGCAATTATAAAATATAAATTGTACTTACCAACACCCACACCAGTATGTTCTTCGTCAGGAACGTCTCCAATTTGCTCAAGGGTCTGTCCAATATCAACCACAACATCCACCCCACGCAAATTATGCTTGGAGTCAAAGCCTATGATCGGGTTATTTTCGTCTTCCGAGTCATCCACACTACCAAAACTCTCACCCAGACCTTCGACGGTTTCATCCAACAGCTTATTAGAAAGTTCTGAAGAGTTCAGCATGATATCTAGTTCCTGGGTGGTAAGCCGGGCGTGGTTAGTAGGGTGGCGCGACGCACTAGGGATGGCGGCCACCGAATCGAACACGGGCTAATCTTGACCTTCCATTATGGCTGCTTGAGGGTCACCTAGTTACGGTCACGCAGTGGGGATGTGTGGGTGGGCCCTTGTAGTACACCGCCTGACCACCAAGTTTCGCTTTCCACCTAAATTAGGGCGGGAATACGCCCACGGACTTAAGTCCGACCCCGCCATTTAGTCCAATTTTCTCGTATCGGACATAAGTCCGACCCCGCTAAATAAGGGTTAACGTATATTCTAGTTTAATATACTGTAGGCTATATCTATGAACTACAAATGATTAGTATTATTATCCTCCCAGCCTCCCTATAAATACATGTCGGAGTCCTACTATCCTGGAAAGCTTTTATCAGTTCAGTTCAGTCAGTGACAGGGTGCCAAAAGAGATTTTTTTTATGTCAGTAGTAATTAAGGATTAGAGAAAAATAGAGTTTAAGGAATCAATACGAGGGGGGGTGCGAGGGGCAAAGCCCCCCTGGTTTTATAGGGGGGTCCGGGGGCATGCCTCCCCGGGAAATTTTTGACATTTTAGGTTGTCAGAGAGGGCATTTAGCGACTTTTCAAGGCCATAAAATGGCTGAGATACTGTTAAAAAAATAAGGTTATCTAGACATATATTGAAAATAAAAAAAAAAAAAAAAAAAAAAGCCTAATCTTAGGTCGTTATAGTATGCTTTTCCTACATTCCGTTGCTGATTGTATTGTACCGGTACTTGGGAGTTGGTAAATATAATTGAAGAACTTAAAATAATGTTTATTTTTGTTTTATTTTTTATATTAATAGGTTGTCGAGGACAGCAACCCGCAACCCTAGCCGCCTAGGCCTAGCAACCAGCCCAGCAGTAGAAAACTACATGCCGCCTTAACGTATATTCTAGTTTAATATACTTTAGGCTATATCTATGAACTACAAATGATTAGTATTATTATCCTCCCAGCCTCCCTACAAATACAGGTCGGAGTCCTACTGTCCTGGAAAGCTTTTATCAGTTCAGTTCAGCCAGTGACAGGGTGAAAAAAGATATTTTTTTTTATGTCAGTAGTAATTAATGATTAGAGAAAAAGAGAGTTTAAGGAATCAATATGAAGGGGGGTCCGGGGGGCGAAGCCCCCCTGGTTTTATAGGGGAGTCCTGGGGATGCCCCCCAGGGAAATTTTTGACATTTTAGGTTGTCAGAGAGGGCATTTAGCGACTTTTCAAGGCCATAAAATGGATGAGATACTGTTAAAAAAAAAAGGTTAACTAGACAAATTTTGAAAAAAAGAAAAAAAAAAAAGAAAAAAAAAAACCTAATCCTAGGTCGTTATAGTACGCTTTTCCTACATTCCGTTGCCGATTGTATTGTACCGGTACTTGGGAGTTTGTAAATATAATTGAAGAACTTAAAATAATGTTTATTTTTGTTTTATTTTTTATATTAACACCTTACGAGCGGCCTATGCGGTTTATTTATAATTTTATGTACCGCCCAGCGGGGTGTTTTTAGCCAAAATAGGGCTGTTTACGTGATCATTTTCATGCCTAAATAAGACCCAGAACGTAAAACAAGTATCTATCCCTGAAAGGGCATAAACAGAGCTTTCGAATGACACCATAACGATCCTTTTATGATGGCTAGTTTTATTGCAATAACCGTGCAACGTGAGTGCAAAAAGTATGTAATTAGGCACTTTCCCCATACAATTCCATATATAGCGAGTGAGAGAGGGAGGGAGGAGGTGGGATTCGTGTCAGTAGGTTCGCCGCGGTGGTCTGGAGCAGTCATACGCTCGCTACTCTCCTGCCACCACTTGTCTCTCTCTCTCAGCAACATTACGTGCTGAAATTGCCACACGACCTATGTCGAGCGCCGCCACATAGTCCAGCTTTATTTAACTCGACTTATGTTGCTCGCCGCTAATTAAGGGTTAAAAGGTTGTTGAGGACAGATACCCGCAACCCTAGCCGCCTAGGCCTAGCGACCAGGCCAGCAGTAGAAAACTACATGCCGCCTTAATGTATATTCTAGTTTAATATACTGTAGGCTACATCTATGAACTACAAATGATTAGTATTATTATCCTCCCAGCCTCCCTACAAATACAGGTCGGAGTCCTACTATCCTGGAAAGCTTTTATCAGTTCAGTTCAGTCAGTGACAGGGTGCCAAAAGATATTTTTTTTATGTCAGTAGTAATTAAGGATTAGAGAAAATTATAGTTTAACCCTTCCTCCCCGGGCTGTCTTACCAAATGACGGTCGCCCCTACCCGGGCGATATGGATGAAAAACGTCTAGGCCTAGGCTACCGTATTTATGTTTATTTTCACTGCTAGAACTTTCCCACTCATCTATAATCGTAGTGCGGTTTTCAATCTGTATTTTGGCATTGAGTAGAGCTCTGTAAGTCAACTGGTTCAGTTGTGATGACGATTTCAGTGGAGCCAATATTGCAGAGATGTTGCCAATATGGGGGCTTTTTAGACACTAATTTCGTCATGACGTCAGAACAATAACATTGAGGAGTCTTCTCCTTCTTGTTTTGGGAGGTGCGGTGACGAACGCTTGGGTTTGCTGACATACGTCGTACGCACGGCGTTCGGACCAAGCTTAATTAGGCTATTAAGCTCATGCCTTAGATAAGGCATACCGGGTAGTGGCCCTTCTTTCGTGCTGTCCATACCTACAGTAAGGCGGACCGGGTAGGAAGGGTTAAGGAAATCAATACGAGGGGGGGTCCGACGGGCGAAGCCCCCCTGGTTTAACCCCTAACTGTCGGCGAGTAACATAAGTCGAGTTAAATAAAGCTGGACTATGTGGCGGCGCTCGACATAGGTCGAGTGGCAATTTCAGCACTTAATGTTGCTGAGAGAGAGAGACAAGTGGTGGCAGGAGAGTAGCGAGCGTATGACTGCTCCAGACCACCGCAGCGAACCTACTGACACGAATCTCACCTCCCTCCTCCCTCTCTCACTCGCTATATACGGAATTGTATGGGGAAAGTGCCTAATTACATGCTTTTTGCACTCGCGTTGCACGGTTATTGCAAGAAAACTAGCCATCATAAAAGGATCGTTATGGTGTCATTCGAAAGCTCTGTTTATGCCCTTTCAGGGATAGATACTTGTTTTACGTTCTGGGTCTTATTTAGGCATGAAAATGATCACATAAACAGCCCTATTTTGGCTAAAAACACCCCGCTGGGCGGTACATATAAATAAACCGCATAGGCCGCTCTTAAGGTGTTAATAGGGGGGTCCGGGGGCATGCCCCCCTGGGCAATTTTTGACATTTTAGGTTGTCAGAGAGGTCATTTAGCGACTTTTCAAGGCCAAAAAATGGCTGAGATACTGTTAAAAAAATAAGGTTATAAAGACAAATTTTGAAAATTAAAAAAAAAAAAAAAAAAAAAAAAACTAATCATAGGTCGTTATAGTATGCTTTTCCTACATTCCGTAGCTGATTGTATTATACCGGTACTTGGGAGTTGGTAAATATATTTGAAGAACTGAAAATAATTTTTATTTTTGTTTTATTTTTTATATTAATAGGTTGTCGAGGACAGCAACCCGCAACCCTAGCCGCCTAGGCCTAGCGACCAGCCCAGCAGTAGAAAAGTACATGCCGCCTTAACGTATATTCTAGTTTAATATACTGTAGGCTATATCTATGAACTACAAATGATTAGTATTATTATCCTCCCAGCCTCCCTACAAATACAGGTCGGAGTCCTACTGTCCTCGAAAGCTTTTATCAGTTCAGTTCAACCAGTAACAGGGTGACAAAAGAGATTTTTTGTTTATGTCAGTAGTAATTAATGATTAGAGAAAAATATAGTTTAAGGAATCAATACGAGGGGGGGTCCGAGGGGCGAAGCCCCCCTGGTTTAATAGGGGGTTCCGGGGGCATGCCCCCCTGGGCAATTTTTGACATTTTAGGTTGTCAGAGAGGTCATTTAGCGACTTTTCAAGGCCATAAAATGGCTGAGACACTGTTAAAAAAATAAGGTTATCTAGACAAATATTGAAAATTAAAAAAAAAAAAAAAAAAAATAGCCTAATCCTAGGTCGTTATAGTATGCTTTTCCTACATTCCGTTGCCGATTGTATTGTACCGGTACTTGGGAGTTGGTAAATATAATTGAAGAACTGAAAATAATGTTTATTTTTGTTTTATTATTTATATTAAAAGGTTGTTAAGGACAGCAACCCGCAACCCTAGCTGCCTAGGCCTAGCGACCAGCCCAGCAGTAGAAAACTACATGCCGCCTTAACGTATATTCTAGTTTAATATACTGTAGGCTCTATTATCTATGGACTACAAATGATTAGTATTATTATCCTCCCAGCCTCTCTACAAATACAGGTCGGAGTCCTACTATCCTGGAAAGCTTTTATCAGTTCAGTTCAGTCAGTGACAGGGTGCCAAAAGATATTTTTTTTATGTCAGTAGTAATTAAAGATTAGAGAAAAATATAGTTTAAGGAATCAATTCGAGGGGGGGTCCGGGGGGCGAAGCCCCCCTGGTTTTATAGGGGGGTTTGGGGGCATGCCCCCCTTGGAAATTTTTGACATTTTAGGTTGTCAGAGAGGGCATTTAGCGACTTTTCAAGGCCATAAAATGGCTGAGATACTGTTAAAAAAATAAGGTTATCAAGACAAATTTTGAAAATTAAAAAAAAAAAAAAAAAAAAAAATAGCCTAATCCTAGGTCGTTATAGTATGCTTTTCCTACATTCCGATGCTGATTGAATTTTACCGGTACTTGGGAGTTGGTAAATATAATTGAAGAACTTAAAATAATT
Source organism: Paralithodes platypus (assembly GCA_032716605.1). Taxonomy (NCBI): domain Eukaryota; kingdom Metazoa; phylum Arthropoda; class Malacostraca; order Decapoda; family Lithodidae; genus Paralithodes; species Paralithodes platypus. The sequence goes on from JAVRFV010002294.1 coordinate 29,345, forward strand.
TTTATTTTAGTTTAATTGTTTATATTAACCCGTACAGCCCCAGCGACGCGCCTGACGCGTCGGCGATGTATGTAACGCACAGCCCCAGAGACGCGCCTGGCGCGTCACCCTAATTGCGCCGACCGTAACCTCAGGTGTAGCCACTCAAGAGGGCTCAGATTTGTATGGGATCTGTGTACGTATCCCACGCAACCGTGCCGATGGTTGAAAACTTTCAAAGTCCACGTGCGTGCGCGCGAGCGCGCAAAAACCTGTTTTTTTGGGATAATTGCCTTCAATTTTTTACTCTTATAAAATCCGTTTTCGGGGGCTCTGTAGGACCATTTTTTAAGCTTTTTGAGCGGTTTTTCGTGGTTTTTCCTTCATTCCTAACCGATTCGCTATTGTTTCTGGAATAAAACCATTTTTTGAAAACCGGCCGGGTTCTGGTGCGCAAACATTACAAAACTAGCCGGGGCTCCACGGGTTAATAGGTTGTCGAGGACAGCAACCTGCAACCCTAGCCGCCTAGGCCTAGTGACCAGCCCAGCAGTAGAAAAGTGCATGCCGCCTTAACGTATATTCTAGTTTAATATACTGTAGGCTATATCTATGAACTACAAATGATTAGTATTATTATCCTCCCAGCCTCCCTACAAATACAGGTTGGAGTCCTACTATCCTGGAAAGCTTTTATCAGTTCAGTTCAGTCAGTGACAGGGTGCCAAAAGAGATTTTTGTTATGTCAGTAGTAATTAAGGATTAGACAAAAATAGAGTTTAAGGAATCAATACGAGGGGGGTCCGGGGGGCAAAGCCCCCCTGGTTTCATAGGGGAGTGCGGGGGCATGCCCCCCCCCCGGGAAATTTTTGACATTTTAGGTTGTCAGAGAGGGCATTTAGCGACTTTTCAAGGCCATAAAATAGCTGAGATACTGTTAAAAAAATAAGGTTATCTAGACAAATTTTGAAGAAAACAAAAACAAAACAAAAATAGCCTAATCCTAGGTCGTTATAGTATGGTTTTCCTACATTCCGTTGCCGATTGTATTGTACCGGTACTTGGGAGTTTGTAAATATAATTGAAGAACTTAAAAAAAAAAAAAAATTGTTTTTGTTTTATATTAAAAGGATGTTGAGGACAGCAACCCGCAACCCTAGCCACCTAGGCCTAGCGACCAGCCCAGCAGTAGAAAACTACATGCCGCCTTAACGTATATTCTAGTTTAATATACTGTAGGGTATATCTATGAACTACAAATGATTAGTATTTGTTAGTAGTCTTGGCAAATCCAACGTCAAGGCTATTAACCTAATTGCAATGACGACTTGTCTATTTTGACTGCTATGTCGTCATTCCAACCGCGGTTAAAAAGAAAACGTCTAGAGTCTACTCCTTATCTTGCTCTAGGAGACGTTGTACATTAACCAAAACTACCACCGAAGGTGAAAAAAGTATAGAAGAGAAGAAAAAGGGGTTTACCTTAGTTACCGCTCAAGGCCCATCCCGTGTTCCGTCATGCGCCGATCCCTGTCGAACGTGCGCATGAGCGACCCTCTCTTGTTATCATTTTTTCACGCGTCGCCATTGTTGAGTCCGCTTTTGTTGTGCTCCTTCAATTCACCCTGTTTTAGGTTCGTTTCGGCTTTTCTGGCCTTCTTTTTGTTAGACAGATGTTACGTGATCTAGGACACACGTAAATGGGCTCCTCAGTGTGTTTAATGGAGACGCGTGTGGAAATAGCTACCGAAGGTACGGGGGCGCCTGGCGTTCCTCGTCTGTGTTTTTCATTCCTTTCTCTTTTCATATTCTTTTTTCCTGTTAGTCTGGGCATAGTTTAGCTTATTTTAGCCTAGCTTGTTTCTCATTCAGGAATTGCTATGCCCTATGAGTTTTCATATTTTCATAGCCTAGGTGTACAGTTGGTTCACAATCTGAGATTTCGTGGTGGCGGTGCTGTTTGTAGGGTTTGTGTCGGCCGCATTATTAGCGTTATTCCCGAGTCCCCCCTTACGAGCCTTCACTGTGTCTCAAGGGCCTGGGCGCTTGGTGGTTCGTGATATCCAGGGGTACCCTACGGGGGCCTCTCCCTCACACCACAGGGTTTTTCGCCCCTGACACATTCTCTCCTCACGGCTAGGCCACCCTTTTTCTCGCCAGTTTCATTTACTGGTTTTTGTGTTCCCTTACTGTTTTCACCTCCATCCTTTCATTCCCTTTTGCCCAATCCTGGGGTACCCTACGGGGGCCCCTGTTTGTGCCGAACCACCCTTCCTGCCACTTCTCCTCATGGGCTTTGCTCTATCTCTGTGGGTGGGGTGGTTCCTGGGGGATGTGCCTCCTCTCCCCTGGTGTGTCTTCCTTGCCTCTCCCTTGACCGGTTGAGTCAGGATATTCAAGGAAGACACTGCTCAGCTTGATGGCCATCGTCGCTTGGAGTCATAAGGAGTTGACGCTTTTTTCTGGGCCTGTGTTGGTATTACCTAGACGCTCCTCTCGCTTTTTCGGCGCCGGACCATCTCGGCCGGTCCCGCAAATTTGCGGAGTGCTCGATTCGGTCCACGGACGATTCGGCTCCCCGCAAATTTGCGGAGATCGCTGGGGGGTCTCGCGGTGGGGCGGGAGGGTTGTGTCGGTACGGTTATGCCTCCATTGGCCCGCAAATTTGCGGTGATAGTTGGCTTTCCCGGTGACCCTTTTTTGTGTCATCTTGTTGCCTGGTACTATATTGGTGTATGCACTTGCCTGGTGTTATGGACCCTGCATGTGAGGTGTTGAGTGGTGGTTAACACTTTCTCCATCTTTGCAGGTTTCTGTTTGTGCTCTTCCGCCTCACCCGCCCTCCTCACCTCCATCGGTGCTCCCGGTTTAGAGTGAGTACGACTTCCAGTTTGCGTGTGTGTTCCTGTTTACCCATGCTCATTCCCTGGTTTTTATTGGACATTATCTTCACTTACTCCGTCAACGTGCTGCTTATGGTGTGTGTTCTTCCATTGCAGGTGGGATGCCTTGCTTTCGCCAGGGCTGTGGCTCCCCGTGCTTGGACTGCCACAGGTCCTGCTTGCGGCATTCGCAATGTGTGTCCTCTACGGCCTACCTCCCGGCTTTGTGTGGCCCGTGTATGGACCTGGTGGATGTGGTGGACCATCACCCTGGTTCCTCTGACGCGGCGGTGGCCTCTGCATCCCTTCAGTCTGTGTGGGCGGTGGTCTCCCACCACATCAGGACTGTGGGCCACCGTTCCCCGGCCTTTGTTGACGACCGGATCCGCGTCGCCCTGGGCATCCCTGACCCGTCTGGGGGCCGTTTACCTGGCCCTCTCCCTGCTCGGGCCCTCCTCCCTGGGTCCCGTGGTCGGTCGTCGCATCGTCGGGTGGATCCCCAGCTCCGTCCACGCTCTCGCTCTCCTCGTCGCTCGTCCTCTACTGCCCCTCCTCGTCCTCCTGCTCACCTTGACTCCGCTGTTCGCCCTCGTCATGGTTCTCGCCCTGAGGCCGGGTTTAGCGTCTCTGCCCCTGTACGCCCTCCCCTGGCCTCTCCGGATAGGGGCTCTACTACCTTCCGCCCGCTTCCCCTGCACAAAAGACGTCCTCTTCATTTGTCCTCTACTCGCGCGGATGTTCATGCTGTAGCTGGGCCTCTGCTCCCTCCTTCTACTCTGTCCAGGAGGGTCCGCCAGGATGTAGTTGCTTCTCCTCCTACTTCTCCTGCTTCGGTGCCTCTTCTTCCTTCTAGGTCTCGTCCCAAGGTGGAGGTTCCTCCCTCCTCCGCCTCGGTGTCGGGCCGCCCTGTTCTCTCAGCCCCGGGGATCCTTGCTCTGTTTCCCCCCGCGGCTCCTTCTGACCTCCTTTCACCCGGCCAGCCTTCCCCCTCCCGTCATCCTGCTCCTCTTCCTTCTTCTATTCCTGATCTTCGCTTGCCGGCTCCCCGTGAGGGTACCCCGCCGCTTGACTCGGTGGAGTATAGCGAGGTTTCGGGGTCCCCTTTCTCGGGGGCTGACGTGTCGCTGGAAGAGGGGGATGGTGATGTTTCCCCCTCGGGCGTTAGTGATCGGGAACGAGACCCTCAGGACCGTCACGGCCGTCGTCGCTCGCCTTCTTTGGGCCGCGACGCTGCTGTTTCGTGTCATGGGTCTCGCTCTCGCTCACGCTCGCCCCTGCGGGCCGAACTATCTTCGGGGGGGTCGCCTCTCTCGGATCGATTTTCGGCTATGCAGGGGTGGGTTGTGTCACACTTCGACGCGCGCTTGGAGGCGATGCAAGAATCCCTCTTATCGCGCTTCTTGGCGGTGACACAACCTCAGCGCCTCACCCAACCTGCCCCTGCTTTGGTCCCCCTCCCCTCTGCGGTGGACCACATTCCTTCTCGCCCTGCTTCTCCGCCTGCCCGGTCGTCGGCTAGTACTGCTCCTGCCCTGGCTCAGGTGGTTGCCCCTACTGTCTCACATGCGGGGGTCCTCCGTCTGCTAGGGCAGGGTCCGCGCTTGCCCCCCATCCAAAAGGCCAAGGTCCCGTCGCGGACTATGCCGCTCCTCTATGGCTCCTTGGCTGTTTGGAAGGGGGTGCAGGCCTCCCACCCGGAGCGTGCTACCGACTTCCCGTCAGGTGAGAGGGCCCTACCTTTGGACTGGTCGGTCCAAATAAATGATAAAATGCAGTTCAGGGCGATCAGGGTGGATGGTCAGGTGGCCGACGTGGAGGTGCGGGCGTACCCGACAAGGACTGACCTTCAGTACTTCTCGGTGAAGCCCAAGCCCCCGTCTGCTCCTCGGACTAAGCTCTGGTCAGACTTCAGCCGCCAGGACATCCTTCAGGATGTTCAGTCCCTGGCTGTGTTAACGGGACTGTCCTCCTATGGGACGGGTTTGTGCGACGACGGTAAGCCTGGCTTGGCCGTCGTGCTCGATAACCCTCTCCCATTGGAGGCCTGGTTTGCTGAGGCCTTAGACTTTGCCAACCGTTCCGTCGACAGATCTATTTCAGTCCCTCCCCCAGAGTCGTCACTGCTTTTGCCTCCTCTGGTATCTGTCGGCGGATTGGATGGCAAGTTCTGGTCCTGGATTAGCGCTCCCAAACTTGAAATTTGTGCTATTGCTAACCCGTTCTTCTCCCACCCAGATAAGTCCTCTGTCGACAGGGATTTTACCTTGCGGCAGAGGGTGGCGAACTTATTGTCTTGTCTTCTAGGTTCCCTCCAGACGTCTGTTCACCACCTTCGACTTATCGAGGCGACTGCACCTGGCGATCTTCGCGAGGGCTTGGACCACGTTCGGCGGATCCACCTTCAGCTCGCGGTGTCTTTGGTTCCCGAGCTGAAGGCGGTTTTGTGCGAGGCAACTCGACAACGCCAGACGGTAAGGTCCTCGTTCTGCCGGAAGGCCCCTTTGGATATTCGTCAGGGTCTATTATACTCTGAGCTATATACATCGGGGCTTTTTGCGCAGGATGCTTGGGAACGCTACGCTTCTCTGTCAGCGGACCCTGCTTACGACACGCAAAGACGCGCTGTGTCGCGACCGGGGTCTTCGCAGTCCCGTCCTTCTGCCGGTCCCCTTCGGGGTGCTGCCGCCACTGCTGCCGCCAAGAAAGGGCGCAGGAAAGGGAAGTTGCTGGCCAGAGCGTCGGTTCCGCCTCACACTTCTGCTCCTGCTCCCTTTCATCCCCGCCGAGAAGGGGCTGGCCAGCCTTCCACTTCCGGCCGCACTTCGACGGGGTCTGACACACGACGGACAGGGGATGGGGTGACCCGCCCTTTTCGGCGAGGTGGGGGGGGTAGGGGTGGTCAACGTGGCTCTTATGACCGCAGGGACCGTACCGGGGGACCCTCCACGTCAAAAAATGTGTAGGTTCTCCAGGTCGGTCTCCTCCTTGTTCTCCTTCTCGCCTCGCAGAAAGGGTCGCTCACCTCATCTCGGGGGCTCCCACAGGTTATTTTCGCCCTTGCGCCCTTCGGTGGCCACGAGGGACGTGGGGGCGGAAGATTGCACGGAGGGGTCTAACCTGGAGATGGAAGTCCAGACCCCCACTCAGCTCTTGTCAACGAAGCCGGCCTGTCTCTTCGGAGGTGGCCGACGTGATTACATCCATGCACGAGCAGGGAATCGTCAAGGAGGTGAAAGCCGGTCTACCGGTTTTCCTCTCCCGTGTTTTTCTGGTACCAAAGAAGGACTGCGACGCGATGCGACCGGTGGTGGATCTGTCGGCCCTCAACGGGCACATCGTGAACACACGGTTTCGGATGCTGACGGTGCACCAGGTACGACTGGCCCTGCGACCTCTGTCGTGGGTAGTGTCGCTGGACCTCAAGGATGCGTATTGGCACGTTCCGATCCATCCTCGTTTCCAGCGATTCTTGGCCGTTCAGACTTCCGATCGTGTGTTCATGTTCGACAGACTTCCCTTCGGTCTCAACATCGCGCCGCGGATCTTCTCGAAACTGGTAAAGCAGGCTCTGGATCCTCTCCTCAGGGGCGGCCTCCAGATCCTGTTTTACTTGGACGACTGGTTGATAGTTTCAGACACCCTAGAACAGTGCGTCCACGACACCCTCACAGTAGTTCAACACATCACACAGTTAGGGTTCAAAATCAATATTCCCAAGTCGCGCCTGACCCCGTCGCGTGTCGTGACGTGGGTAGGTCTCGAATGGGATCTGACCAACGCTACAGTGACCCAGAGTCAGCCAAACGCGGTGAAACTTCGCAGGAAGGTCTTCGCCGTGTTGCACTCGGTCTCCCTCACGAGGAGGATCTGGGACTCGTTAGTGGGTTCGCTGAATTGGGCCGCTCTGACCATTCCCTTAGGGAGGCTCAGGCTGCGCCGCCTGATACTCATGGGCAACAAGGTGTTTCCGTTGGCCCCTATGGATCGGCTCATGCCGATCCCGCGTACCATTCACAGCCACTTAGGACACTGGGTTGCTCGGGGCACGCTCTCTGCGGCTGTGCCCTGGACCGCCCCCCCGCCGACGATCTGGGTAGATACAGATGCGTCGAGCGAGGTAGGGTGGGGTTACCAATCCAACCTGGGTCATCAACATCACGGCAGATGGGTGGGACACACACACCTACACATCAATGCCCTCGAACTGTTGGTTCCCTTGTTCTTCCTGAGGGACCACGCGCTGGCCCTTCGGGGAAAGTCGGTGGCCTTCAGGATGGACAATCAGACAGCTGTCCACTGTATCCAAAAGCAGGGGACCTCCAGGTCTTTGACTCTGTTGGGGATCTCAGAGAAGTTGTTCTTCCTCGCGAACCGACACAACATCTCCCTGCACGCCTCCTACCTGCCCGGGACTGCCAACCTGTGGGCGGACGCCCTGTCGCGAGGACGGGGCGTTCTTGTAGAATGGGCAATGAAACAGACTGTATTCGACGACCTCGCAGCTTCCTGGGGTGTTCCGGAGGTCGACTTGTTCGCATCGAAGGAGACGCGCAAGTTGCCTCAGTACCTGTCCCTCCGGACTCGCACTCCGGAGGGGGGTCCGGACGCTTTCATGGAAGACTGGAACAGGTGGCAGTCGATATACATATTTCCGCCACCAGACGCACTGTTGATGTGCAAAGTCCTCGCGCGGCTGCGGCTGTACCGCGGCAGAGTCTGGCTAATAGCGCCTCTGTGGCCAGCCCAGGCTTGGTACTCCCAGTTGAAGCGGTGGTGCCCGAGTCCGGTCCCTCTCCCTCTCTCAAACTTCCACTTGAGCCAGGTTGGCGACCTGCGGACCTCGTTGGCCTTCGCATCGTGGATGTTCGTGAGGCACGGTGGCTCCCAGTCCACGGACGGGACCTGACTGACTTCCTGAAGCGTTCATGGACGTCTTCGACTTGGGGGACTTACGAGTCCCACTGGAGGTCTTTTACTAGGTGGATACAGGACACTCACCAGACTGTTAGCTCTCCTTCCCTCGTCCTACACTACTTGTTTCACCTCTTCCGTACACGTCGCTCTCAAGTCAACACTATACGTAACCACTTGTCTGCCATCCGGGAGGTCTTTGAGTCCGTCACTGGGCTGGTCGTTCCACCGAAGGAGCTGGATTCCTTCATGAAGGCTGCCTTCAGGGAGCGACCGCCTCCGCGCCAGATCCCTCCTCAGTGGGATCTGGGGCGTGCTCTGGACCTTCTGGCTTCACACACATATACACGGGACACTACACCGGTTCAGTTGCTCGAGCGTACACTCTTCCTTGTCGCTCTGGCCACTGGGGATAGGGTGTCTGAACTAGCTGCCACGTCGCGGTCCCAGGAATGCATGCGATTCTCCCCGTCCTTGAATGTCGTCACGTTAGCCCCCTCCCCTCATTTTGTTGCCAAGAATGAGAGAGAGACCCACGTTTTCAAGCCTTTTACCATCCAGGCTTTAAAGCGTGGGCATACTCACCATGTGTTGTGCCCGGTGCAGGCCTTGCACTCCTATGTTGAGTCTGTGGCTCCGACTTCGGGTACTGCTGTGTGGGTGTCTCCTCGGACTGGTAGGAGGCTCTCGAAGGTACAGATAGGACGCCACATTTGTCGGGTCATTCGTGCCAGTAACCCTGCTTGTCGGGGTTCTGCGCACGATGTGCGATCCTTTGCTGCCTCCTTACGGTTCCTGCAAACTCGTTCGTTGCCTGACGTCGCCTCGGCGGGTTTGTGGTCTTCTGTCCATACCTTCGTCCTCTCCTACCTCTCCATGTCCATTGTTAGACCCCCTCGGCCTGTGATAGCTCTCGGGAGTCGTGTTTCCTAGGGCTCTCGCGAAGTTGCCTGGTCTTCCCCCCTCGTCACTTTTTCTTTTCCTTTGTTTTCTTTCGAAAAGGGGGGGAGGGAAGTACGGGTTTGCAACACTGGATTACAAGTTTGGGGTTATGTTATATGTATACAGTACATAAGTGTTTTTGCCTCATTGATAATTGTGTTTTGTTTTTGTGATCAGTGTTTTTGTTCATTTTGGAAGAAAAGGGATTTTGTGTACAGTACTTTTTGGTTTAAGACAAGTCTATGGTTTTGCATTACTATGAATGACGGGCACGTGTTAAAACTGCTCTTTTTAGCTACTCCTCAGTTTTTCACTCTTTTATTAAACTCTCTTGTTTAAATTGTGTTTCTTTGTCATTCATAATTTTGTCTTATGCATTGGTTTTTTTGGTAGGTTGGGCTTGGATGTCCTCCTCCTATTTGTTATGCAGCCTTGACGTTGGATTTGCCAAGACTACTAACAAATTGGGAGGTTTGACGTACCTCCCAACCTACCAAATAGGAAAACCTACTATTTGGTAGTAGTCTTGGAAAATCCAACGTACATAATACCCTCCCTCACGCCGGACCCCTGCCAATCCGCGTTCTTCTGCTGACGTGAGATGTGATAACAAGAGAGGGTCGCTCATGCGCACGTTCGACAGGGATCGGCGCATGACGGAACATGGGATGGGCCTTGAGCGGTAACTAAGGTAAACCCCTTTTTCTTCTCTTCTATACTTTTTTCACCTTCGGTGGTAGTTTTGGTTAATGTACAACGTCTCCTAGAGCAAGATAAGGAGTAGACTCTAGACGTTTTCTTTTTAACCGCGGTTGGAATGACGACATAGCAGTCAAAATAGACAAGTCGTCATTGCAATTAGGTTAATAGCCTTGACGTTGGATTTTCCAAGACTACTACCAAATAGTAGGTTTTCCTATTTGGTAGGTTGGGAGGTACGTCAAACCTCCCAATTATTATCCTCCCAGCCTCCCTACAAATACAGGTCGGAGTCCTACTATCCTAGAAAGCTTTTATCAGTTCAGTTCAGTCAGTGACAGGGTGCCAAAAGATTTTTTTTTATGTCAGTAGTAATTAAGGATTAGAGAAAAATATAGTTTAAGGAATCAATATGAGGGGGGGTCCGGGGGGCAAAGCCCCCCTGGTTTTATATGGGCGTACGGGGGCATGCCCCCCTGGGAAATTTTTGACATTTTAGGTTGTCAGAGAGGGCATTCAGCGATTTTTCAAGGCCATAAAATGGCTGAGATACTGTTAAAAAAATAAGGTTATCTAGACAAATTTTGAAATTAAAAAAAAAAAAAAATCCTAGGTCGTTATAGTATGCTTTTCCTACATTCTGTTGTTGATTGTATTGTACCGGTACTTGGGAGTTGGTAAATATAATTGAAGAACTTAAAATAATGTTTATTTTTGTTTTATTTTTATATTAATAGGTTGTTGAGGACAGCAACTCGCAACCCTACCCGCCTAGGCCTAGCAACCAGCCCAGCCGTAGAAAAGCACATGCCGGCTTAACGTATATTCTAGTTTAATATACTGTAGGCTATATCTATGAACTACAAATGAGGAGGTCCGTGCCAGAGGGGCCAACTCGCCACGAGTAGAGTTTTGAGTTATTGATGTTTAAAGTAGCGGAGGTAGTCACTCGTGTGTTGACTCTAACTCGGTTTGAGCGTGACTACTGAAGCACGTCTCGTACAGCGCCTGTGAGTGGTCGGGCGGGCGGCCATTTAATTCCCCACGTCGTAGCCGCGCTCTCATTGGCTGAGCGTGTTGGCGAGTTGGCCCCTCTGTCTACCCAGATTCACAACCATAAACGGTCTGCCAAACGGCAAAAACAAGGGTCGCTCAACCCTATGTGCAGTTGCTATAAGGACGAAAGTCGGATGTTTTTTTTTGCCAGATGATTCCCAAGAATTTCACGGAGCGGGAACCAGCTAGAGCGCTGTTTTTGAAAATGTGGCGAGTTGGCCCCTCTGGCACGGACCTCCTCAAATGATTAGTATTATTATCCTCCCAGCCTCCCTACAAATACAGGTCGGAGTCCTACTATCCTGGAAAGCTTTTATCAGTTCAGTTCAGTCAGTGACAGGGTGCCAAAAGAGATTTTTTTATGTCAGTAGTAATTAACGATTAGAGAAAAATATAGTTTAACCCGTACAGCACCGGCCGGTTTTATTATTTTTGCGCACCAGAACCCGGGCAATTTTTCAATTTTGTTTTTCTTATAAATATATCAGAATGTGTTAGAAAATAAACATAGACCTGAAGAAATGTGAAAAAAGTACATACCTAGGCCATTTGGGGGTCCTGGGAGGTAGTGGGGGTCCCCAGCCTCAGTGGAGCCTTAGCGCCATTTCAAATATCCCGCGCCAGCAGCCAGTTGCCAGCCGCCAGGCAGCATGACTTATTTTGCACCTCTCGGACATAAAGTGCACTTCAGAGTTCATAGAATGTCTTTGTATATCACATAATGTCAATATAACTGAAGTTGTAGTGTGATAAGTGCCTTCATTCAAGTATTACAAGTGCGCATGAGTGTTAGCGTCCCCGTTGCCATGGTGATGGCGGCCATCTTGGGCGGCCATCTTTGCTCAGGACAATAACAAAACGCACGTACGAACACACGGCCAGACAGCGGACCGAGTGACCCACATTCCACAGCACCCTTCCCTCTTTCTTTCTCTGTCTGGCTATCACTTTCACTCAAGGTCACTCTGTCTCTCCTTTTCATTGAATTATTTGTAATTGTTCATTGTTTTACCTATGATTATGAGGTGTATATTGGGAGGTTTAACGACCCTCCCAATACCAAATGAGGTAAACCTCCTATTTGGTCGTAGCCTCGGAGTATCCAACGTAGAGCTATATACTTATCGTATAATTTTGCTCCGCTCTAGAGCGGGCAATTATCGAAATCACTAGCGCGATAAAACGATAACATCTAGAGTAGCACCTTACTCTCTCTACTAGGTACGTTGTACATACTTTGGAGGCCACTATTTGAAAAGGAAAATAAGAAAATATTGATGAGAAAGAAGAGAAAATTACAGGATTTTAGGCCATCCTATCTGGCTCCTTCAGCCGTCTTGATGGATCCACCCCACTACCCGACAGGGTTCATTGGGCATTCCCGGTATCAAGTTACAAGAGACAAAATTGGATGGGCAGGGGTACGGCGCGAGGGCGGGATACTATGACATTGGATACTCCGAGGCTACGACCAAATAGGAGGTTTACCTCATTTGGTATTGGGAGGGTCGTTAAACCTCCCAATTTAGTAGTAGCCTCTACGTTCCAACGTAGAGCTAGAGTACCAAATTGGAGGCGAACATACAAGCTGAAAACACAAACTTTAGCCCTTAGGAAATATCAGGACCATGGAAAGACCGACTTAAACAAGAGAGTTTATAGAAAGAGTGTACTGACAGGTGTATATCAAGAGAGGTCAAGTACAGTCAAGTCTGATGCCATGGGATAACTAACCTAAGACAAAGAATGCTGCATTTCATCATAAAATATGAAGTCCAGGATGCTCCCCCCCCCCCCCCCCACCCCTTCTTCCGGACGAAGGCAGGAAGACCCAGCATGTAATGAGTAAAGACTGACATACGGTCCGTACAGGGGGTGACGAGAAAAGACATGAGCAGACACAGTGACCAGCACTGAAAGCCATGAGAAAAGTTTAGTGGTATGAGGCCAAGACCTACCAACAGAACGTAGTATACTTTAGGACGAGACATTATATCAAAATCTTAACCTAGGTATTAATCCTTTAACTTAGGTGCAAGTATGGGTATAGTGCAATACCCCCCCCCCATTTCCCCAATAAAAGAAGAACAAGAAGGGAGAAGGATAAGAGACAGAAGGAACGCTACAGGTAGACCCTGAGGGAACCTGCTGGCCCAACGCACTACAAGGACGTCCCGGCCTGCCTGTGGACATGGCCAGAGAGGAGGAGACAAACGTGGTGGGGGAAGACCAAAGCCCCGTGTCGGCAACGTTCGGGCGAGAAAGATTATGTAAAATCTGAACATAGCAGCGTACGAACGGACAACATGAGCTGCGTCCCGAACGTAAGTGTTACTGGCCCGAAACTACCGACACAGGCGAAGTCCCACAGCACGTCGACCTAGTCCCCTACAGGTCGGAGGCGCCACCCATAAAGGCATCCCTGACACTGGCCTGGTCGAGTACACATACGGACGCAGGGTTTGAACCGGGCATAACGGATGATGAACCCTACCATGTTTGAAAGCCGGTACAGGAAAAGCATAAAAACGGGAGCGTCGCGTACGGTCGTAGCAACCAAACGAACAGACCGAGCCAAAGTAACTGACTCAAGGACAGGAGAACGATGTAAGGAAAGTCGGACCCTAGACCTGGCAGTCAGCTCCGGGGACTCCTTCACCTGTCGCCAAAGCCATAAAGAACAATGTCACGTCACGGAAGTGTGCAGGCGTGGGGTAATGAGCATAAGAGGCAGACGAGAGCAGTTCGAGAGCCTCCGCCAGAAACCACTGAGGAGGAAGCGGACGCGGCGCCGAACGAAGCATAAAGCAGGACCGCAAAAAGAACCCAAGTCCTAGGGAGGAACTACCAACCCCGTGAAAGTTTCAAACGGTACCCGAATGGTCGACAGGCGGTTCGGAAGAGTGGTGCAGATGTTGGGACGCTTCCCAAGATTAACCAATGGAGGTAGTGAAACACGAACGCCACCGATGGGCGCGTCCGTGATGGGTAGGAAACCAAGAAGGAAAACTGTGTCAGTGAGAACCGTAAGTCTGCCACGTAAAATGAATCCAGGGGAGAGGATTTGACAGTCAAAGAACGACTAAACTTAGGCATCCACCCTGCCTCACAACATCCACGATGTGAAGGCTAACGAGGTCCCTAGGACACCAATCGATACCAAGTGGAAATCGGAGATCGCTAGGGGAACTGGACCCGGGTACCACCGCTTCAGCCGAGCGGACCAGGCTTGGGCCGGCCGGATGGGCGCGACAACCAAACGAAGCACTGGTACCCTCTCAGCCTGTGGAGGACTTTGCACATCAAAAAGGGCGGCGGTTGGTGGAACACACAGAAACCGACCGCCTCGTGCGCCAGTCCTTGCTGAACGCGACCGGTACCTCCGCCGGAGGAGTAATCCAGCGCTACAGGAACACAGGCAACCAGGTCGCCTCGCAGGAGGCGAACCAGGCCACCTGTGGAACACTCCAGGAGGACGCTAGGTCGTCGAACACGGTGTGTTGGGAAGACCATACTACCCGGGCACCCTGTCCATTCGACAGAGCATCCGTCCATAGGGCGGCAGGCCCGGGCAGGGAGGTTGCATGCAGTGTGACGGGCTCCCGAGCCTCGTCCAGAGCCACATGTATGGCATGAACTGGACGTAGGAGGCGGGAATCGTCGGCGATATGAGGAAGGAGAGCGACGTCACACCGGTTCGGCCCGAACGAACGAGGCACAGGAGGAAAGGCGGCCTGGCGCCACGGAGACAGCAGAGGTAAGAGGACGCATGGCGATAGATACTGCCGTCCCATGTAGGAAGCCCAGGAAGTGTGTCTAAGCACAATAATGTGAAAAACCGGTAAATCTGTGACAGGAGAGTACCCCCTTCCCTTGACTAGGAAGGCAAGGACGAAAAAGGGGGACCCTTCGAACGGAGGGCGAGACAGGAGGATAATGCATGGGTGCACAAATACTGGAATAAAAACTCCTGAAAAGGAATAGGCACAAGGGCCGAAGGAAGCACAAAAGTGCTCACTACACCTCGAAAATGGAGCACCTTTCATGAAAGTGAGTAACCCCCCCCCCCCCCTGTGCGAGGCGAGGGGTGAAGAGTGACCCCTCATGCGGAGGGTCAGGGAGAGACCAGGCGAACCAGCAAGAGCAAGAACCCCGAAAAACCCCGGTCAGAAAAGACCAAGGGGCAGGTGCAAATCCCCAGAAGGAAGGCATGAAAGCCTTATAATTGAAGAGGATAATAAGAATACCCAAAGGGCGAAGGCACCGAAGAGGAGAAGATGCCTCTTCTCCACCCTACCATCAGAGTAGAGTGGGAGCACAGTCTGATAAAAAAGAGAAGTCCGTGAACCACCGCAACTGAGTCCCTATCCAGAGGTAAAGCAAAGCACCCTAGCACCGACCCAGAGCGGAGTGGTCCAGAATGGTCCCCTCCACTCCGGGGCGGAAACCGCTCAGGAGCGGAATGTAGGAGGAAGGGCCCTCGCCGCCCTGGAGCGGAAATGGAAGCTGCCGCACCAGAGCGGAGAGCGTTGCATGCTGAAGGAGCGGCCCAGGAGGCCGAGGGAGGCAATGGAGCGAGATGGTGCCAGTAGGAAGATGAATGACCTAGCCTAGGGAGGCAAGGGAGCGAGACGGAGCCAGTAGTAAGATGAATGACTGCAACAGTAGGAAGATGAATGACGGCAACGGAGGGCCCATCCAGAGGCAAGGCAAAGTCCACCGAGAACCAACCCAGAGAGGAGGGGGCCCCGAACGGCCCGCTCCGCGCTGGGGCGGAAATCCCGCTCTGGAGCAGAAAGCAAGCTCCGCTCCAGAGCGGAGAGCGGCATAGGACAGGTGAGGAACCGGGATGGTGTCAGGAGAAGGACGGAAGAGAACTGGCCAAGAGTGGGAATTTCCGCTCGAGGGCGGGGCAGATGTAGTGCAGTCGGATGGGAGAGGCTTGAAGCATCAGGAAGGGTGAAAGGGAAAACACCCAAGAGTTCCGTCAGAATAGACTAGCAGGACAGCTGACGTGGAAGCATCCACGGAAATAAAAAGACAGTCACCGGTCCAGATCGGATCGTCCGCTCCAGAGCGGAGGCGCCGCACCAGGGAGGAGCGGGCGTAGGGTAGCCAAACGTCAGAGGCCCGTAGGTACCAGTAAAGGCGAAAGGCCAGGAACATCCAAGAGTCCCAAAAGAATCGTCTAGCACGATAGCCAACGTGGGAGCCTTCCTGGGTAAAAACATCAGAGATGTACATCCAAGCGTCCCAACTGAATGGTCTAGCATCACAGCTGACGTGGGAGCATCCGCGGGTAAAGAACAGAGGCAGAGCATAGGCCCGACCGAGAGGAGGAGAGAGCCCACCCTAGGGCGGAACGGGCCCCGTGAGGCCCTAGCCCAAACGCCAGAGGCCCGTAAGAAAAACATGCCCAACTGAAGTGGAGAGGCCGAAAGGGTCCCGCGCAGCAAAGCCAAAGACACCGTTGAAGGACGTCAGGCAGATTGCAGTAATAAAGGGAGCGGTCTTATAAGAGAATGTGTCGAGTTATAGGACCGCCAAGGAGCGGGAGTCAACCACGCACCTGGGCGGAGCGAGCCGAGTACAGCCTGTCCGAGAGACCTGCGGCACCTGGGATGGAAGGAAAAAGACATCCCAAGGGATTGGTGAGCACAATGGAGGTAAAGACGGTGTCTCAGGAACTCAAGGCATTGGGGAGCGCAAAGTAGGTTAACCCGTACAGCCCCAGCGACGCGTCTGACACGTCGGCGATGAATGTAACGCACAGCCCCAGCGACGCGTCTGACAAGTCACCCTAATTGCTCCGACCGTAACCTCAGGTGTAGCCACTCGAGAGGGCTCAGATTTTTATGGGAACTGTGTACGTATCCCACGCAACCGTGCCGATGGTTGGAAACTCTCAAAGTCCACGTGCGTGCGCGTGAGCGCGCAATAACCTGTTTTTTGGGGGTAATTGCCTTCAATTTTTTACTCTTGTAAAATACGTTTTCGGGGGCTCTGTAGGACCATTCTTTAATCTTTTTGAGCGGTTTTTCGTGGTTTTTCCTTCATTCCTAACCCATTCACTATTGTTTCTGGAATAAAACCATTTTTTGAAAACCGGCCGGGTTCTGGTGAACAAACAATACAAAACTAGCCGGGGCTCCACGGGTTAAGACCGTGTCGCAGGAACCCCAAGATATAGGAGAGCGCAATGTAGGTGAAGACCGCGCCTCAGGAACCTCAAGGTATTGGAGAGGTCAAGATAGGTGAAGACTGCGGCTCAGGAACTCAAGGTATAGGGGAGCTCAATGTAGGTTAAGACCGTGTCGCAGGAACCCCAATTTAGGTGAAGACCGCGCCACAGGAACCTCAAGGTATTGGGGAGGTCAATATAGGTGAAGACTGCGGCTCAGGAACTCAAGGTATTGGTGAGTTCAATGGAGGGTAAGACCGTGTCGCAGGAGCTGGAAGCAGACGAAAACTGGGGCCCTGCAAGAAGGTTTAGTAAATCCGGAGATAGGCAAGCAAGAGCAAGCCTAGGAGGCAATAGGGTCGAACAACCAAAACGCAAGGTTGAAGCACAGGAGGAATGGGAGGAGGACGCTCCCAGCCCCCCGCCATCAGTGCAAGCATCCCATGCAGGGAGACAAACCGTGCAGCGTGAGCCTCCTCAGCCCTAACCTGGGCCTCCTGGATGGCCCGAAGAGGAAGGACCCATCTAGGGTCTGCGGTCGGTGATGAGGAAGATGAAGAGAT
Organism: Paralithodes platypus; assembly: GCA_032716605.1. NCBI lineage: Eukaryota > Metazoa > Arthropoda > Malacostraca > Decapoda > Lithodidae > Paralithodes > Paralithodes platypus. The sequence goes on from JAVRFV010002294.1 coordinate 46,558, forward strand.
GGGCCGGCGACGGTTCCGACGGCTGGGCGACCGACGAGGCGACGGAGTATAGGAGAAAGACTCCCGGGGCGAGTCCTCAACCACTACGACATCGGACACTTCATCGCTCCCGCCACTCAGTCCCACGAGGTCACAGGCAGCCCCCACCTGACCAAACCCTAAAACCGCCACACTGGCGCCGTGCACCGCCAGAGGTACGGGTCCACTCTTCCGAGCAGGAGAAGGCAGGCCACATGGAATGTCAGACCCGACAAAGCCAGGAGAATCCGGGAGACCATCGCGGACAAGAAGAGGAGAGGCCGAAGCAAACAGAGCCCCCGCCTCCGTAGGAGGGGGAGTAGGCGGTAACGATGGTAGCAGAGCCAACGGCAACGATGGCAGACGAGCCGACGGTAGACGTCCGGCGGCCTGCGACGCCCCAAGCACCCAGAGCAGCCCATGGGTGGGACGACGACCAGGTGAGAAGGCCGAAACACCAGCAGGAACACGGACCGGGGGAAGCATCGCCATCGTAGGGTGAAAAGTCGGCGAGCCCAGAGACGTGTGGTCGGAAGCTGCAGGGCGGCGGGACGTCGAAGACTTCCGGCGACGTGGAGAAGCTGAGTGGTGCCGCATCGACCCCGCTGTGTCCGGTGATAACGGAGACACACCAGACTGAGGGACCTGCGAAGCGGTGACCACAGGGCGCGGAGACACCAGAGGAAGGGTCAGCAAGGCGCGAACCCCTTCGTCCATGAAGCGGGGGACCCGGTGTAAATGGGCCTTAACAGACCGAGCCACGCCCGTCCATGCAGCAGGGAGGTCGACCCGTGCCATCTCAGCATCCGTTGAAGTAGGGCGAGACTCAAACGTCATAAAGTTGACGAGACACGGGCCACCCCGTCTGGGGGTGAAGCTATCACGGCAGTAGCACGCAGCATGGGCGGGGCACCCAGTATGCCCAGCTCCCATAGACGGACGGGCACACCCATGGCGCGCGCAGGCAGGGAGCGACATCCGCACAGTAAGCGAAGGGAGAAATGAAAGATGTCTCAGACGAAGCTCAGAGAAAGAGGATGCACAAATTGAAGGAAGGTATGACAGTATGCGCAAAAAACACACAGGCATTATGATAGGTACATCAAAGTAATAACACCCCCCCCCCCATGTGGAGAAGGACGGAGATGGACCCCCCCATGTGGGAGGGCCAAGCATACATCACAAGCAGCAACAGTCCGAAGAACCCCAAAAACCCAGGTCAGAAAAGACCAAGGGGCAGGTTCAAACACCCTGAAATAAAGCATGACAGCCATATAAGAAACGAAAAGGGTACCTGAGGGTGAAGGAGATGGCAGGCCAAGGGACCCAGCAGTGCAGAGCGGGAACACAGCCTGATGTAAAGGAGAAGGTTATGAGACACAGTAACCGACAAACCCGAAGTACAAACAAGGCAATATTGGCCAAAAAATAGTGCCAGGGCCGAGAGGGCAAGTCCGCTCTAGAGCGGGAAAGTCCGCTCCAGAGCGGAGCAGAGAGACCCGCTCCAGAGCGGACTACACCCTTCCGCTCCAGAGCGGGGCATGCATGCATGACAATGGCAGTCTAGGCAAAGGAGAAAGGCAAGCGCACAGCGAACAAGAGAGCCAGGGCATCAGAAGGCAAGGCCTAGGACCGACCTGGAGCAGGACTGGCACCCGCTCCAGAGCGGAACAATCGGAGAGGAGAACCAGGTGAAAACAGGAGGGCCAGGGCAGTAGGAGGGAAGGCCTAGGACCGACCAGGAGCGGGACTGACGTCCGCTCCAGAGCGGAACAAGCGTAGAGTAGAACCAGGTGAAAACAGGAGGGCTAGGGCAGCAGGAGGGAAGGCCTAGGACCGACCAGGAGCGGGACTGGCATCCGTTCCAGAGCGGAACAGGTGGAGGAGATACCCAGTGTAGAAGCCAAAGTGAAGAAGGAGCCCAAGGGGGCCCTGTCCAGAGCGGAATAGAAAGCGCTGCAGAGCGGAGATGTCCGCTCCAGAGCGGATTAGTCCGCCCTCGAGCGGAAAGGGAGATGGAGGTAAATACCAACCAAAAGGCTCAACCCAAGTGCACAGCAGGACAGCTGGCAGAGGAGCTTGCATGAGCAAAAAGAAAACAGTGCGATGCAGAGGACCGACCTAGAGACGGATAGTACCATCCTAGGGCGGAGCGAGTCCAGAGTGACCCGACCACAGCAGCCAAAAAAGAGAACATGTCGGAAGCAAAGGACCGACCTGGAGCGGGATTTGTCCACGCTGCAGGGCGGAGCGGGCGCGGAGCCCTTCCCAGAGACCCGCGTCACCAAAAAGGGTGGAAGGGACGACAGGTCAAGGCATCGTAGAGCTCAAAGGTGGTGAAGACCGTGCCGTGGGGACCTCAATGTATGAGGGAGTTCAATTAAGGGGAAGACTGTGTCTCATGAACTCAAGGCCTAGGGGAGTGCCAACAAAAGAAGGGAGAGACAGCGAGGGAGCGAGCGTCAGACGAAAAAAGGGTGCCCCACAGGTTTAGTAAAACCAAAGCGTCATACCCCTGCGAGCCTATGGTGCTTTACTAAAACCAGAGATCGGCAAGCAAGAGCGACGAGGCAACATTGACGGTCCACCAAAAGTCCCTTCTCCCCCTTCCAAAAAGTTAGGCTAGGAACATGAGGCCTAGCCCTGGTGCCCCCCTCCAACTAAAAGTTAGGCTATAAACAGGGGGCCTAGCCTTGGTTGAGTGGCAGATAAAAACAAAAAACACAGGGCACACTCCAATGCGAAACATTCATGGGAAGGTAAGCAAAACATAAGGCCAAAATAACCTGTCAAGGCAAGGGGGGCTATGCCCCCTTCGTCACAAATGAAAGTGCACAAGTTAGCCTAACTTTGCGCAAAAACCATGCAATGAAAGCAGAAAATAAGCACAAAGCGTAAGAGAACCTACCAGGTAAACAAAACTAAGCCACCGCAAGTGAAAATGATGATAAAAACAGGCAAAGGCCTAAATAATAACACTCGCCTAAGGGCGACGCATGCGCAGAAGCGTGACCAACCAGTTTCGATGCCATACTCAAAGTAACACACCTAAGAGCCCATTTGAAGCGTGCCTACATCACAGATCATCTGTCTAATAACCTTAGGTACCTTAAATAAGGCCCACAACTCACTCAAAGGGTAGGCGACAGGAGTAGAAGCAAAAAAATCGGGCGCATAGAAAACAGCGTGTGGAGGCTTGATTAGCGCGAAAAGGAATGCCCAATGAACCCTGTCGGGTAGTGGGGTGGATCCGTCAAGACGGCTGAAGGAGCCAGATAGGATGGCCTAATATCCTGTAATTTTCTCTTCTTTCTCATTAATATTTTCTTATTTTCCTTTTCAAATAGTGGCCTCCAAAGTATGTACAACGTACCTAGTAGAGAGAGTAAGGTGCTACTCTAGATGTTATCGTTTTATCGCGCTAGTGATTTCGATAATTGCCCGCTCTAGAGCGGAGCAAAATTATATAAGTATATAGCTCTACGTTGGAACGTAGAGGCTACTACTAAATACATTGTTTTACGCACTTATTGTCTCGTATTCTTATAATTATTTGCACACAGTTTTATAAGTTTAGAATTTACTTAGTGTTTTATATTGTTCGGTACTTTGCACTTGTAAATTATATATATATACACACTGTTTTATATTCACTTTTTGCGTCTTTTATATACACTGTTAGTATTACATTATAGCGTCTTTTATCGCAGTCTTTGAACACTTTGAACACTTAGAAGTGCTCGAGGGTGTGATAATTCCTGAAGCAGGTGGGAAAACACAGTCCCACATCACATTCTTCACACATCGTCCAGGTGTCTGTCCGTTTGGGTGTGCGTCTGCCTGTGTTGCGACACACATGACACCGTCTGCGTGGGTTGGGTTTTACTTGGTTGGGTGGGACAAAATCGCAAAAGTGGCGTTGTGTCAGTCTGGCGGGGCCTTCTGATGCTTGAAAACGAGCTGCGGGACGTTGCTGGCGGCGTGGTCCATCCCTGAAGAAGAACAGAAGCCCCCGTGCAAGTTCGATGCAGTACGACTCCATCGTCTCAACTTCACCTGTTATTTCATGATATTGGATGTGGCAGTTGTAGAGGGTGAGGTCGAGTAGGTGGAAAAATAGTTTTTATACCACCTCATCGTCTTCCTGGCACACTCGACCGACGATATGACAGAGTCTGACTTGTCAACCAGCCAAATGTTGATGTTGTAGTCAATGATTGCAACTTGTTTTTTGACCGCCTCACCTGTGGCTCTATCACGGCGTTTGGTGTCCTCTAAGCGGGGCAGGTGGATACTGGTGAGGATATTGACGTCACTATTGTCCATCCACGAGAGCATCAAGATATTATTTGCCTGGAGGTGGATGATGGAGCCCTTCTCCCGCCTTTCGGGTAGCTCTGGCATGTAGACACGATTCCTCCTGACGGTGCCACAGACGCCAGTGTTTCTGCTGTACAGGAATTTGGCAAGGGAAGGGCTGGTGTACCAGTTGTCGAGGTACAATATGTGGCCCCTGTCCAAATATCCCTCCAACATGGTGATGACAACGGCCCCAGATATCCCATATGTCCTCTCCTCCACCAGTTCAGTGACCTTGCCCATGTAGAGGATGATGTCCTGGATGTAGCAGGTTTTGCAGTCGCACATCACGAACAGTTTCAGGCCATAACGGTGACGCTTGCTGGGGATGTACTGTCGGATGCTAATATTCCCCCTCCACAGCACCAGACTCTCATCAATGATGAGTTTTTGGTGAGGTTTGAAGGAGGCTGCAAACTTAGTTTTCAGGTATTCAAAATTAATATAGGTCTTATCCTCTCCATCGGGTCTTTGGTATTCCTGGGGCGTTCTGGTTCCTGGTGTGGCTTGCCAGGCTATCAATAAAGTGCAGGTTTCCCATGATTGCCATGAATCTATTCCTGCTCATGACTTTCCCAAAGAAGGGGGTTGCGATGAGGGGATCAGATGACCAGTACTTCCTGAGAGACGTCTTCTTGGTGACCCCCATCAGGATGACCAGTGCCAGGAATGAGTAGAACTCATCGGAAGACAAATCCACCCATGAGAGACGTGCCGAGTTCCTCTTCTGCTCCTTCCCTGCCATAAAATAATAGTTGTACAAGTTCGTCTGGTCAACAATCAAGCCGACAAGGTTGGCAATGAAGAACTGCAGAAAAATACCCAGTCTTGTGGTGTCAGGTCCACGATTGGGCATGGTAGGGCCGGCCTCAGCTGCCCCCACAAAGTGGTATTGTCCTGGTAGATAGTTCTCCCCATCCACCCAATCCCACCTATCAGCGCCTTCGTCGTCGCTAGATGGGGCATTGGGGTCAACACGGTCATCGTCAGGGGCACCGGGGCAGGTCGGGCGGGTGCGGGTGGAGCGTGGGCGGCGTGGGCGTGAGGTGGACCTGGGTCTGGAGCTAGACCTCGAACTTGATCGAGAGCTAGATCTAGAGCTCGAGTCGTTGCTGGGGCGTCTTATTTGCTTCACCTTCTGCATTCGGCCGTGGGTGGCACGCCCACGTCGTTTGGTTGCAGGGCGTTGGGGCAGGTCGGGGCATTGTGGAGAGGCTGGTGATAATGCAGTGGCGCGGGAGGGGCCTGGTTCAGGTGAGGGAGACATTCGTGGGGGGGTGTACGGGATGGAGCCTGAAGGTGATAGTGGGGGGGAATAATGGCGAGGCGGAGAGTCTGGTAGTAGTGGTGGTGGTGGTGGTGACTCATCCCTCCCCGCGTGCTCTGGGTCGGGAGGGAAGAGGGAGAGTTTTGGGTCATGTGACTGCCCTTGTCTCGCACCACGTTGTGCCCTTTCTCCATCACCAGGTTGTTCCATTTGTCCATCACCACGTTGTTGTTCGTCACTATGTTTATGACGACCATAGAACCTCCCCGGGGTATTTTTCTTGAGTGGGGAGATTATGCGAAGTGGGGGAGAAGGCAGGCGGGGTTGTGGGGGTACCTCCTCTTCACTCCCAGACTCGCCCCTTCTTCTCTTCAATCCCCTTCGTTCTTCCCCAGGTACACACACGTAATTTTGAGGGTCAGCAGGTTCATCTGCATCAACAACCTCTTCCCCACTTTCTGAGGATTCAGTGGGGTCTTGGGGAAGTGGGCAGCAGGGAGTTGCACTTGCCCCTTGCTGTCTTTGTGACGGCCTTCGCCGCCTGACAGAAATCTGAGCAAGCTCTTCCTCTAGCTCTCTTATTTCGGCTTGCGAGGGGGCATACTCGTCCCCAGACTCGTCCATTGCCGAGTCAGTGTCACTATCAGGGCTGTCAGTGTCGTACAGTATATCCATGACCTCCTCTGTACTGCAGGGGCGGGTAAGGCGGGCACTATAACGTCGAGACATGGTGTTTCACTCGAGAGGGTGCGTGGTAAACTGACCATGAGGTGTGGGAAGGCGGATGCCCTCTCCCGTCCCCGCGCGCGCACGCGTATGGACAAAACGTTTTGGAATTAGTCCGCCGCATCCCAAAGTAGTTCCCATATAAATCTAGAGCCATTCTGAGAGTTACGACTGGAGCTATAAGGGTGACGCGTTAGGCGCGTCTCTGGGGCTGTGCGTTACATACATAGCCGACGCGTCAGACGCGTCGCTGGGGCTCCACTGGTTAAGGAATCAATACGATAGGGGGGCCGGGGGGCAAAGCCCCCCTGCTTTTATAGGGGGGTCTGGGGGCATTCCCCCCCCCCCCCCGGAATTTTTTTGACATTATAGGTTGTCAGAGAGGGCATTTAGCGACTTTTCAAGGCCATAAAATGGATGAGATACTGTTAAAAAAATAAGGTTATCTAGACAAATTTTGAAAATTAAAAAAAAAAAAAAAAAAAAAATAGCCTAATCCTAGGTCGTTATAGTATGCTTTTCCTACATTCCGTTGCCGATTTTATTGTACCGGTACGTGGGAGTTTGTAAATATAATTGAAGAACTTAAAATAATGTTTATTTTTGTTTTATTTTTTATATTAATAGGTTGTCGAGGACAGCAACCCGCAACCCTAGCCGCCTAGGCGTAGCGACCAGCCCAGCAGTAGAAAAGTACATGCCGCCTTAATGTATATTCTAGTTTAATATACTGTAGGCTATATCTATGAACTACAAATGATTAGTATTATTATCCTCCCAGCCTCTTAACAAATACAGGTCGGAGTCCTACTATCCTGGAAAGCTTTTATCAGTTCAGTTCAGTTAGTGACAGGATGCCAAAAGAGATTTTTTTTACGTCAGTAGTAATTAAGGATTAGAGAAAAATAGAGTTTAAGGAATCAATACGAGGGGGGGTCCGGGGGGCGAAGCCCCCCTGGTTTTATGGGGGGGTCCGGGGGCATACACCCCCGGGAAATTTTTGACATTTTAGGTAGTCAGAGAGGGCATTTAGCGACTTTTCAAGGCCATAAAATGGCTGAGATACTGTTAAAAAAAAAAGTTATCTAGAAATTTTTTGAAAAAAAAAAAAAAAAAAAAAAAAAAATAGCCTAATCCAGGGTCGTTATAGTATGCTTTTCGTACATTCCGTTGCTGATTGTATTGTACCGGTACTTGGGAGTTTGTAAATATAATTGAAGAACTTAAAATAATGTTTATTTTTGTTTTATTTTTTATATTAATAGGTTGTCGAGGACAGCAACCCGCAACCCTAGCCGCCTAGGCCTAGCGACCAGCCCAGCAGTAGAAAAGTACATGCCGCCTTAACGTATATTCTAGTTTAATATACTGTAGGCTATATCTATGAACTACAAATGATTAGTATTATTATCCTCCCAGCCTCCCTACAAATACATGTCGGAGTCCTACTATCCTGGAAAGCTTTTATCAGTTCAGTTCAGTCAGTGACATGGTGCCGAAAGATTTTTTTTTTATATCAAGAGTAATTAAGGATTAGAGAAAAATAGAGTTTAAGGAATCAATACGAGGGGGGGTCCGGGGGGCAAAGCCCCCCATGTTTTGTAGGGGGGTCCGGGGGCATACCCCCCCCTCGGGAAATGTTTGACATTTTAGGTTGTCAGGGAGGGCATTTAGCGACTTTTCAAGGCCATAAAATGGCTGAGATACTGTTAAAAAAATAAGGTTATCTAGACAAATTTAAAAAAAAAAAAAAAAAAAGCCTAATCCTAGGTCGTTATAGTATGCTTTTCCTACATTCCGTTGCTGATTGTATTGTACCGGTACTTGAGAGTTGGTAAATATAATTGAAGAACTTAAAATAATGTTTATTTTGTATTTATTTTTTTATTTTTTATATTAATAGGTTGTCGAGGACAGCAACCCGCAACCCTAGCCGCCTAGGCCTAGCGACCAGCCCAACAGTAGAAAACTACATGCCGCCTTAACGTATATTCTAGTTTAATATACTGTAGGATATATCTATGAACTACAAATGATTAGTATATTATCCTCCCAGCCTCCCTACAATTACAGGTCGGAGTCCTACTATCCTGGAAAGCTTTTATCAGTTCAGTTCAGTCAGTGACAGGGTGCCAAAAGAGATTTTTTTTATGTCAGTAGTAATTAACCCGGTGAGACCCAGCGTCGCACGTGTTGCGTCGGCAGTGTTTGATCACCAACTCCCAGCGACGCATCACGTGCGTCCGACATATAAAACACTTACGTGGCTCGTAAGGTAGGAAATGGCGGGAGAATAGGAGGGGGAGGTACCGTAGTGTGTGTGGGAGCCGGGCCAGTAGGTGTGAGCGGGCCGAGACAGCCGCTCGGCTGGTGGTGGTGGGCTTAGTGGGGATAGTTTACACCCTTAGTTCACCGCCACTTTGAACCTTCATTACTCCGGTCGTATGGGAGCTAGAGGCTTGAGATTTATGTGAGACACTCCTTAGGATGTATGCCGTACAATGCCATACTCAGTTTTTACCCTAGTGCTCCCGGGCGGGTGGTCATGCGGGGGAGACAAACTATTGAAACCCACCCCCCCCGCCCCCCAAACGACCGAAATGAGTTTTTTTTTATTTTTGTCTTAATTTGTCACCATTCTCTTCCATTTTGGCTCAACAATTTTTTTTGAGGCTCCCCCCCCCTCCCCAAAAAAAATGTCAGAGGTGATTTTTTTTTTTTTTTTTTTTCATTTCTCATCCTTGTCTTCCATTTTAGCAAACAAAAAAAATAAGTGAAAATGGCTTGGGACTGGGGTGAACAAAATATTATCACTAGCCGGGGCTCAACGGGTTAAGGATTAGAGAAAAATAGAGTTTAAGGAATCAATACGAGGGGGGGTCCGGGGGCATGCCCCCCCGGGAAATTTTTGACATTTTAGGTTGTCAGAGAGGGCATTTAGCGACTTTTCAAGGCCATAAAATGGCTGAGATACTGTTAAAAAAATAAGGTTATCTAAACAAATTTTGAAAATTAAAAAAAAAAATAAAATAAAAAAATAGCCTAATCCTAAGTCGTTATAGTATTCTTTTCCTACATTCTGTTGTTGATTGTATTGTACCAACTTGGGAGTTGGTAAATATAATTGAAGAACTTAAAATAATGATTATTTATTTTTTATTTTTTATATTAATAGGTTGTCGAGGACAGCAACCCGCAACCCTAGCCGCCTAGGCGTAGCGACCAGCCCAGCAGTAGAAAAGTACATGCCGCCTTAACGTATATTCTAGTTTAATATACTGTAGGCTATATCTATGAACTACAAATGATTAGTATTATTATCCTCCCAGCCTCTCTACAAATACAGGTCGGAGTCCTACTATCCTGGAAAGCTTTTATCAGTTCAGTTCAGTTCAGTGACAGGATGCCAAAAGAGATTTGTTTTATGTCAGTAGTAATTAAGGATTAGAGAAAAATAGAGTTTAAGGAATCAATACGAGGGGGGGTCCGGGGGGCGAAGCCCCCCTGGTTTTATAGGGGGGTCCGGGGGCATGCACCCCCGGGAAATTTTTGACATTTTAGGTATTCAGAGAGGGCATTTAGCGACTTTTCAATGCCATAAAATGGCTGAGATACTGTTAAAAAAAAAAAGTTATCTAGAACATTTTTGAAAATTAAAAAAAAAAAAAAAAAAAATAGCCTAATCCTAGGTCGTTATAGTATGCTTTTCGTACATTCCGTTGCTGATTGTATTGTACCGGTACTTGGGAGTTTGTAAATATATTTGAAGAACTTAAAATAATGTTTATTTTTGTTTTATTTTTTATATTAATAGGTTGTCGAGGACAGCAACCCGCAACCCTAGCCGCCTAGGCCTAGCGACCAGCCCAGCAGTAGAAAACTACATGCCGCCTTAACGTATATTCTAGTTTAATATACTGTAGGCTATATCTATGAACTACAAATGATTAGTATTATTATCCTCCCAGCCTCCCTACAAATACATGTCGGAGTCCTACTATCCTGGAAAGCTTTTATCAGTTCAGTTCAGTCAGTGACAGGGTGCCGAAAGATTTTTTTTTTATATCAATAGTAATTAATGATTAGAGAAAAATAGAGTTTAAGGAATCAATACGAGGGGGGGTCCGGGGGCATACCCCCCGCCCCCTCGGGACATTTTTGACATTTTAGGTTGTCAGGGAGGGCATTTAGCGACTTTTCAAGGCCATAAAATGGCTGAGATACTGTTAAAAAAATAAGGTTATCTACACAAATTTTGAAAAAAAAAAAAAATAAATAAATAAAAAAAAACTAATCCTAGGTCGTAATAGTATGTTTTTCCTACATTCCGTTGCTGATTGTATTGTACCGGTACTTGGGAGTTGGTAAATATAATTGAAGAACTTAAAATAATGTTTATTTTTTATTTATTTTTTTATTTTTTATATTGATAGGTTGTCGAGGACAGCAACCCGCAACCCTAGCTGCCTAGGCCTAGCGACCAGCCCAACAGTAGAAAACTACATGCCACCTTAACGTATATTCTAGTTTAATATACTGTAGGATATATCTATGAACTACAAATGATTAGTATTATTATCCTCCCACCCACCCTACAAATAAAGGGTCGGAGTCCTACTATCCTGGAAAGCTTTTATCAGTTCAGTTCAGTCAGTGACAGGGTGCCAAAAGAGATTTTTTTTATGTCAGTAGTAATTAACCCGGTGAGACCCAGTGTCGCACGTGTTGCGTCGGCAGTGTTTGATCACCAACTCCCAGCGACGCATCACGTGCGTCCGACATATAAAAAACACTTACGTGGCTCGTAAGGTAGGAAATGGCGGGAGAATAGGAGGGGGAGGTACCGTAGTGTGTGTGGGAGCCGGGCCAGTAGGTGTGAGCGGCTGGTGGTGGTGGGCTTAGTGGGGATACTTTACACCCTTAGTTCACCGCCACTTTGAACCTTCATTACTCCGGTCGTATGGGAGCTAGAGGCTTGAGATTAATGTGAGACACTCCTTAGAATGTATGCCGTACAATGTCATACTCAGTTTTTACCCTAGTGCTCACGGGCGGGTGGTCATGCGGGGGAGACGAACTATTGAAACCCCCCCCCGCCCCCCAAATGACCGAAATGAGTTTTTTTTTATTTTTGTCTTCATTTTTCACCATTCTCTTCCATTTTGGCTCAACAAATTTTTTTGAGGCTCCCCCCCCCCCCCTAACCCCCCCCCAAAACAAATGTCAGAGGTGATTTTTTTTTTTTTTTTTTTCATTTCTCATCCTTGTCTTCCATTTTAGCAAACAAAAAAAAGAAGTGAAAATGGCTTGGGACTGGGGTGAACAAAATATTATCACTAGCCGGGGCTCAACGGGTTAAGGATTAGAGAAAAATAGAGTTTAAGGAATCAATACGAGGGGGGGTCCGGGGGCATGCCCCCCCGGGAAATTTTTGACATTTTAGGTTGTCAGAGAGGGCATTTAGCGACTTTTCAAGGCCATAAAATGGCTGAGACACTGTTAAAAAAATAAGGTTATCTAAACAAATTTTGAAAATTACAAAAAAAAAATAAAAAAAAAATAGCCTAATCCTAAGTCGTTATAGTATTCTTTTCCTACATTCTGTTGTTGATTGTATAATACCAACTTGGGAGTTGGTAAATATAATTGAAGAACTTAAAATAATGATTATTTTTGTTTTATTTTTTATATTAACCCTTAATTAGCAGCTCACCACATAAGTCGAGTTAAATAAAGCTGGACTATGTGGCGGCGCTCGACATAGGTCGACTGGCAATTTCAGCACGTAATGTTGCTGAGAGAGAGAGACAAGTGGTGGCAGGAGACTAGCGAGCGTATGACTGCTCCAGACCACCGCGGCGAACCTACTGACACGAATCTCAGCTCCCTCCTCCCTCTCTCACTCGCTACATACTGAATTATATGGGGAAAGTACCGAATTACATGCTTTTTGCACTCGCGTTGCACGGTTATTGCAAGAAAACTAGCCATCATAAAAGGATCGTTATGGTGTCATTCGAAAGCTCTGTTTATGCCCTTTCAGGGATAGGTACTTGTTTTACGTTCTGGGTCTTATTTAGGCATGAAAATGATCCCGTAAACAGCCCTATTTTGGCTAAAAACACCCCGCTGGGCGGTACATATAAATAAACCGCATAGGCCGCTCGTAAGGTGTTAATAGGTTGTCGAGGACAGCAACCCGCAACCCTAGCCGCCTAGGCCTAGCGACCAGCCCAGCAGTAGAAAAGTATATGCCGCCTTAACGTATATTCTAGTTTAATATACTGTAGGCTATATCTATGAACTACAAATGATTAGTATTATTATATTCCCAGCCTCCCTACAAATACAGGTCGGAGTCCTACTATCCTGGAAAGCTTTTATCAGTTCAGTTCAGTCAGTGACAGGGTGCCAAAAGTGTTTTTTTTATGTAAGTAGTAATTAAGGATTAGAGAAAAATATCGTTTAAGGAATCAATACGTGGCGGGGTCTGGGGGGCGAAGCCCCCCTGGTTTTATAGGGGGGTCCGGGGGCATGCCCCCCCTGGACATTTTTGACATTTTAGGTTATCAGGGAGGGCATTTAGTGACTTTTCAAGGCCATAAAATGGCTGACATACTGTTAAAAAAATTAGGTTATCTAGACAAATTTTGAAAAAAAAAAAAAAATCAATAAAAAAAATAGCCTAATCCTAGGTCGTTCTAGTAATCTTTTCCTACATTCCGTTGCTGATTGTATTGTACCGGTACTTGGGAGTTGGTAAATATAATTGAAAAACTTAAAATAATGTTTATTTTTGTTTTATTTTTTATATTAATAGGTTGTCGAGGACAGCAACCCGCAACCCTAGCCGCCTAGGCCTAGCGACCAGCCCAGGAGTAGAAAAGTACATGCCGCATTAACGTATATTCTAGTTTAATATACTGTAGGCTATATCTATGAACTACAAATGAATAGTATTATTATCCTCCCAGCCTCCCTACAAATACAGGTCGGAGTCCTACTATCCTGGAAAGCTTTTATCAGTTCAGTTCAGTCAGTGACAGGGTGCCAAAAGAGATTTTTGTTTATGTCACTAGTAATTAAGGATTAGAGAAAAATATAGTTTAAGGAATCAATACGAGGGGGGGTCCGGGGGGCGAAACCTCACTTGTTTTATAGGGGGGTCCGGGGGCATGCACCCTCGGGAAATTTTTGACATTTTAGGTTGTCAGAGAGGGCATTTAGCGACTTTTCAAGGTCATCAAATGGCTGAGCTACTGTTAAAAAAATAAGGTTATCTAGATAAATTTTGAAAAAAAAAAAAAAAATAAAAAATAAAAAAAGCCTAATCCTAGGTCGTTATAGTATGCTTTTCCTTCATTCCGTTGCTGATTGTATTGTACCGGTACTTGGGAGTTTGTAAATATAATTAAAGAACTTAAAATAATAATTATTTTTTATATTTGATTATATTAATAGGTTGTAGAGGACAGCAAACCGCAACCCTGGCCGCCTAGGCCTAGCGACCAGCCCAGCAGTAGAAAAGTACATGCAGCCTTAACGTATATTCTAGTTTAATATACTGTAGGCTATATCTATGAACTACAAATGATTAGTATTATTATCCTCCCAGCCTCCCTACAAATACAGGTCCGAGTCCTACTAGCCTGGAAAGCTTTCATCAGTTCAGTTCAGTCAGTGACAAGGTGCCAAAAGATTTTTTTTTTATATCAGTAGTAATTAACCCTTATTTAGCGGGGTCGGACTTAAGTCCGATACGAAAAAATTGGACTAAATGGCGGGGTCGGACTTAAGTCCGTGGGCGTATTCCCGCCCTAATTTAGGTGGAAAGCGAAACTTGGTGGTCAGGCGGTGTACTACAAGGGCCCACCCACACATCCCCACTGCGTGACCGTGACTAAGTGACCCTCAAGCAGCCATAATGGAAGGTCAAGATTTGCCCGTGTTCGATTCGGTGGCCGCCATCCCTAGTGCGTCGCGCCACCCTACTAACCACGCCCGGCTTACCACCCAGGAACTAGATATCATGCTGAACTCTTCAGAACTTTCTAATAAGCTGTTGGATGAAACCGTCGAAGGTCTGGGTGAGAGTTTTGGTAGTGTGGATGACTCGGAAGACGAAAATAACTCGATCATAGGCTTTCACCCCAAGCATAATTTGCGTGGGGTGGATGTTGTGGTTGATATTGGACAGACCCTTGAGCAAATTGGAGACGTTCCTGACGAAGAACATACTGGTGTGGGTGTTGGTAAGTACAATTTATATTTTATAATTTCTTGAAAATGTGATTGCAAGCATTTTATCACCTTACGAGCGGCTGGTGGAGTATATTTCACTGTGCCGCCCAGCGGGGTTTTTTTTTTACCCTAAATGGGGTTGTTCCGTGCTCTTTTCCATGCATAAACAAGACCCAGAGCGTAATACAAGTATGTATCCTGAAAGTGTGTAAATTGAGCTTTCCAATGACACCCGAACCATCCTTTTACGATCACTGGTTGTCTTTCAACGATCGTAAAACACGAGTGAAAAACCCTAAAATACGGTAATTTCCTTATATAATTCCCTGTGTGGCGAGGGGTCTTGAGGTAATTTATGCTCCTAATCACCGCTCCGCTCTCTCTCAGAGCACATTACGTCCTCAAAATTGCACTCTACAAGAAATTTCCTTTGCATTTTATAGCGTATTATTTGTAGGCCGTTCGATAAATTTCTTACGGTAATACAAACAACGAAAGATTGAATATTTGTGCTTGGCATTATATGATTGTGGGGAACAGATGTAGGCCTACCGTATATATTATGTTTTCATATAAATGATACATGTGTAACATTTTTATATTATCACGACTCTCTCTCTCTCTCTCTCTCTGTCTCACTCTCTTTGTTTGTACTCCTTTGTACTCTCTTTGTCTGATGTAGGCCAGGGCACGCCCCTAACTAATCTCTTCCCTCTCAGGGGAAATCACACCTAGCAGATGTTTTTGACTTCCCCTCTATCTCTGTCATTCTCTTCCTCTCTGGGTCTACATATACTGCATTTGACATTGAAATTGCTTGAGAGTTTGATTGCAAGCATTTTATAGCGTATTATTTGCAGGCGTTCGGTAAATTTCTCACGATAAAATTTCTCACGATAATACAAGCAACAACGAAGCTTGGCGAAGATTGTGGTCTACAATATACCTTTTTATAATTGCATGTGACCTTGTAATTGCTTGAAAGTTTGATTGCAAGCATTTTATAGCGTATTATTTTCAGGCGTTCAATAAATTTGATAAATATATCAAAATAAGTCCTGTGGGACTATGAAATAGCTATTATTGGACAAGGACAATATTTTGTTCATCCCTCCACTGGAACATCAACAACAATGTCAACAACGTATCACCGTCGGCAATCGTAAGATTCAGAGTCGTAAAGATTCCAGGACGAGCTCAATAGAAAATGAATGAATGAAATGAATGAGTGTGCAGTACTGCCAATACGTATAGCGACTTCCGCTAGATCTAGAGACCTTTACTTCGATCTAGCAGCAATGACTTACACTAGCGGTTTGTTTTGAAATTTCAGAACAATTTCGAAGTGATATTATATGGATTTTGCCAATTCATATTTCTAGTGGTATTTATCATGTCTTACATCTAACAATATGCTAGCGGATTTAACTTCAATTGGTAACCCTCCCGCTCCAAGAAAATCGATAATGGTGGCACTTTAGTACACAGGTGATAAACAAAACCGCATGCGGATCGGTTTGGTGTATCGGTATTATGGTAAGTTGGCTACCTACTATTGTTTATACGATATAGTAAGTAATGATAAGTAAATTATTATATATTATATATAAAACAAAAACAAAATTCCAGCAAAGCAAGCGAAACAGAGAGAGAGAGAGAGAATGCAGAAATTTAACTGAAGAAAGAGTGAAAAAGATATAATAATACAGAAATATTACAAGCAAATAAATGAAATAGAGGGATTAGTTAGAGAAAATAATAATGAGAAATACATAATACGGATGAGGAAGAGGGGAAGCGAGCGAGCCAGAGAGAGAGAGAGAGAGAGAGAGAGAGAGAGATACAGGAGTGAGAGAGATTAGAGAAAATAGAGAGATTGCAAGCATTTTATAGCGTATTATTTGCAGGCGTTCAGTACATTTCTTACGGTAATACAAACAATGAAAGATTGAATATTTGTGCTTGGCATTATATGATTGTGGGGAACAGATGTAGGCCTACCGTATATATTATTTTTTCATATATATATGATACATATGTAACATTGTTATATTATCACGACACTCTCTCTCTCTCTCTTGTCTCTTCCTCTCCGGGTCTACCTATAGCCTACATTTATAATTGCATGTGACCTTGAAATTGCTTGAGAGTTTGATTGCAAGCATTTTATAGCGTATTATTTGCAGGCGTTCAGTAAATTTCTTACGGTAATGCAAACAACCAAACAACGAAAGATTGAATATTTGTGCTGCACATCCCTCATACGAAATACCATTCCCACCGTATAGAGAGAATACAGAAACTGAACTGAAGACAGAGTGAAAAAGATATAATAATACAGAAATATTACATGCAAATAAATGAAATAGAGGGATTAGTTAGAGAAAATAATAATGAGAAATACATAATTATACGGATGAGGAAGAGAGAAAGGGATCACAAGAGAGGGAAAGCGAGCGAGCCAGAGAGACAGACAGACAGACAGGAGGAGTGAGAGAGATTAGAGAAAATAATAATGAGAATTACATATACGGATGAGGAAGAGAGAGAGAGACAGAGCGCGCGAGAGAGGGAAAGCGAGCGAGCCAGAGAGAGAGAGAGAGAGAGAGACAGACAGACAGACAGGAGTGAGAGAGAGAGAAAGAAAGAGAGAGAGAGAGAGAGAGAGAATACAGAAATAAGGAGAAATAAGAGAAAAATAAGACCGATTACCGAAGGAATAGTAGACGCGCGAGAGGCCGAAGTCAGGCCAAAGCGAACGCAACCGAACGCGCCCGGGAAATAGACCAAAAAGTACCTCCTCTTCCTCACCTCTTTCCACCCTCCACACTCATTCATAACATCCATTCATAGACTTATATGGGGAGACGAAGAGTTGCTCTTTCCAAAAATGATAGTTTCGTTCGCATTGGAGCCATAGTAACGGCGCTAGGGCGAGTGAAATTGAGCGAATATTTCGGGATTATGCCCGCTGAGCGGTACAGTGTAAAATACCTTACCACCCGCTAAATAAGGGTTAAGGAGTTGAGAAAAATATAGTTTAAGGAATCAATACGAGGGGGGGTCCGGGGGGCAAAGCCCCCCTGGTTTTATAGAGGGGTCCGGGGGCATGCCCCCCCCCCCCACCCGGGAAATTTTTAACATTTTAAGTTGTCAGAGAGGGCATTTAGCGACTTTTCAAGGCCATAAAATGGCTGAGATACTGTTAAAAAAATTGGGAGGTTTGACACTCTCCCAATACCAAAGAAGGAAAACCTTCTATTTGGTAGGTAGCCTCGGAGTATCCAACGTAGAGCTATATACCTATCGTATAATTCCGTTCCGCTCTGGAGCGGACAATAATTATCGTAATCACTAGCGCGATTAAATCGATAACATCTAGAGTAGCACCTTACTCTCTCTACTAGGTATGTTGTACACACTCTTGAGGCTACTATTTTAAAGGAAATTAAAATATTGATGTGAAAGAAAAGAGAAAACTGCAGAACATTGTATATCCTATCTGGCTCCTTAAGCCGTTGTCACGGGTCCACCGCACAACCCAACCGGGTTCATTAGACATCCAGGTATCAAGTTAATTAGACAAGATTGGATGGGCAGGGGTACGGCGTGAAAGCGGGATACTATGACGTTGGATACTCCGAGGCTACCTACCAAATAGAAGGTTTTACTTCTTTGGTATTGGGAGAGTGTCAAAGCTCCCAATTTAGTAGTAGCCTCTACGTCTCCAACGTAGAGCTAGAGTAACAAATCGGAGGCGAACATCCAAACGAAAAAACACAAACTTAGCCCTTAGGAAATATCAGTACCATGGAAAGACTGACTTAAACAAGAGAGTTTATATAAAGAGTGTACAGACAGGTGCATATCAAGAGAGGTCAAGTACAGTCCAGTCTTATTCCATGAGATAACTTAGCCTAAGATAAAGAATGATGCATTTCATAATGATGAATATAAAGTCCAGGATGCCCCCCCCCCCCCCCTCCTTCCGGAAGAAAGCAGGACGACCCATACTGGAACGAGTAAATACCGGCATACGCCGAATATGAGTACCGTACAGGATGTGACGAGAAACTACATGAGCAGTGTCAGTGACGAGCTCTAAAAGCCATATGAGAAAAGTTCAGTGGTATGAGGACAAGACATACCGAAAGAATGTAGTATACTTAAGACTAGAAAGTATCACAAAAGCTTAGCCCAGTTATTAATCTTTAACATAGGTGCAAGTATGGGTATAGTGCAATACCCTTCCCTCCCCCCCCTCCCCCCAATAAGGAAGGACAGGACAGGAGAAGGACAAGAGACAGAAGGAACCCCGCAGGGAGACCCTGAGGGAACCTGCAGGCCCAATGCACTACAAGGACGCCCCGGTCTGTCGGTGGACAACGACAGAGAGGAGGAGACAAACATGGTGGGGGAAGACCAAAGCCCTGTGTCGGCAAAGTCCGGGCGAGAAAAAGCAAGTAAAACCTGAATGGAGCAGCGTACGAACAGACGGCATGAGCTGTGCCCTGAACGTACGGTTTACCGGCCCAAAGTACCCGACACAGGTGAAGTCCCACAGGACGGCGATCAAGCCTCCTATCGGACGTAGGCGCGACCCGTAATGTCAACCCCAACACTGGCCTGGCCGAGTACACATACGGATGCAGGGTTTGAACCGGCCAGAACGGACGATGAACCTTACCACGTGTGGAAGCCGGTACAGGAAAGGCCGAAAAATGGGAGTGTCGCGTACAGTTGTAGCCACAAAACGAACAGACGGAGCCAAAGTAACCGACCCAAGGACGGGAGAAAACGGAAGCAAGGCCGGGTCTTAGACATGGCAGCCATCTCTGAGACTCCGTCACCCGCCGCCAAAGCCAGAAGGAACAGTGTCATGGCATGGAAGTGTCCAGGCGCGGGGTAAAGAGCGTAAGAGGCAGACGAGAGCCTCCGCCAGAGACCACTGAGGAGGAATCTGACGAGGGGTAGGCCTAAGTCCAAAGCAGGCCCGCATGAGGAAATCCAACGCCCTGTGAGGAACGACCAATCCCGTGAATGACTCAAACGGTACCCAATTGGCCAACAGGCGGGTCCTAAGCGTGGTGCATAATTTTTATTATGTTGGGACGCATCTCAAAAATAACCAAATGAGGTAGGGAAACACGAACGCCACCGACAGGCGTGTCCGCGACGCGTTGGTCATCCCAGAAGGAAAACCGTGCCAGTGAGAGACGGAAGTCTGCCACTGAGAATGTGGCCAGTGGAGAGGATTTGACAGGCAAAGAACGACTAAACGTCGGCAGCCACCCTGCCTCACAAACATCCATGATGTGAAGGCCAACGAGGGCCCGAGGCCACCAATCGATCACAAGTGGAAATCGGGGAACGATAGGGGAACAAGACTCGGGCGCCACCGCCACAGCTGAGCGGACCAGGCGCGTGCCGGCCAGAGGGAACTGAACAACCAAACAAAGTTCATTTACCCACTCAGCCTGAGGAGGACTTTGCACATCAAAAAGGGCGTCGGGTGGCAGAAACACATCGAATACGGTGTGTTGGAAAGACCAAACTACCCGGGAGCTCTGTCCCATTGACAGAGCAACCGCCCATAGGTCGGCAGTCCCGGATAGGCAGGGTACACGCAGTGCGACGGTGGAAAGGAGTGCGTGGCAAAATAGGTACCCCGCCAGGTCCTGAAGAACGAAAAGACTACGCAGTCACCCGACTTAGGGTGACAGGCGTGCTCGACCTGTCCCAGTCGAGGCCCGCCCACGGCACATCTTGCGACGGCAGAAGGCAGGACACGGGAACGGCGACTCGGAATCCGAACCGAGGAACGAGGAGGAACAAGGAGACCGGCGTGCACACAGTGTGCGGGAGAGTTCGCGGAGAAGATCTCACCCACCAAGGAAAAGAGGAGCGGAAGACCCCGAGTAAACAGGGTAGGCAAGGCCAGTCCGACGAGGGTCGTAAAGACATGAGGGGCGACATGGAGACCGAAGGGTAAACCGCCGAAAAGTGACATAATGAAAGTCATCAAGACGAGGCACGAAAGGTCGACCACCGGTCACAACACCTCTCTGTCCGGCATGGAGACCAGAAAGACATGCGACAGGAAGTCCCGCTGGTGAGGCGAGACTACCCGAAGAATCCCATGGACAGAATAACAGAGGCGACGTCTGGGGAGACAGGCCGAGGTCATGCAGGTCGCCGGAGCGGAAAATTGGACCGGCACCCCGAGGACAGACCCCGCCGTAGTACCCGGCGTGCCCACGAACGGCGAAGCGAAACCGAGAGTGGGGACGCAAGAGCCGGTAGGGGCCCCGAGTCTGGTGGCCTCGTTACGAGCCGGCCTGCCGACCTCAACGAAGAGGAAGCGGTTGAGGAGGGTCGGGACATCCCAGGCGGACGAGGAGCGAAGAGCCCCGCAGCAGCAAAGAGGGAAGACCCCTGCCATGCAGGAGCAGAGAAGAGCCCCTCCAGAGGGAGCACAGAAAGCAACAGCGACGTGCTGACCTCAGCCGGCGCCAGTGTACAGAAGGAAAACCACAGAGACTGGCAACAACGCGCAGCCTCATGGAAGGGACACTGCAGGAAGCCGACGGAGGCGAGCTGCAGTTGCAGACGCCCGAAGTAGGCCCCACCCTTCCCGAGCACCCTAGTCGGTGGAGCTACAATAAGCCTGAGGGGAAGCCGAGCTAGGTGCAGACGCTCGAAGAGGGTGGAGAGCATGCGAGCAGTGCGCCACCAGGGCTTGTGAACACGTTCCAGGGCACCCTTCTCTGGTGGCATGAAGGAACGTGGCATACGTCCATAAAGATAACGGAGGGGCAAAGAATCAGGCCCAAAATGGATGTGAAACCCCGGATGAAGGCATGACGAGGCTCGACACGGAGGAACAGCCGACAGGAGGGAGTGGGGAAGAACCCATCTCCGACCGAACCCCGAAGTCGACACCCTCCGTCAGCCACAAGGAACAGTAAAAGAGAAACTATGGAAAGACACAACTGAAACTCAGACGACGCCGACAGAGTGGGCGCGTCGACATGTACGTCGCGTTGAGTAAAGGCTTCGAGCCGTACCTGCCAACTCGCAGGCACCGGGAGCACTCCTTGTGCATGTGTAAGAGCTCGTTCCGGGAGGGATGCCGCCACGTGCCCCCACGATGACGGCTTCCCGTAAAGGTAAGGGAAGCGACGTCCATTAGGGACCGGAAACGTCCCGAGGGACGGAACGTGGACAGGCCGACCAACCAGCCCCAGGCTACACGCAGGGAGCACGACTAAAGAAGTCGATGCTGCCTGGGAGCGAGTGGGAGGATGGACAACCGGAGCAGCAACCACAGGTAGAGCAGGTTACGTAGGCAAGAACACCGCCCAGTATGGAAACACGCCCGGAGATCGTACAGGGAAAGAGACAGGGCGGAGTGGAGCTGTAGACCGTCGGCGACGTGGTGAAGGAGAGCGGCGTCTCCCCTACGACCCGGCGTCCTCGGAAACAGTAGGGACGGCCGAACGAGGCACCGGGGGAAAAGCGGTCAGGCGCCAGGGAGACAGCAGAGGAAAGGGAAAGCATGGCACGTACCCCTTCGTTGAGGAAGCGCGGAAACCGTCGGAGGCGGTCCGTGACAGAGAGAGCGAAACCCCGAACAAGGAGCGCAGAGGCAAGACCTTGCCTCTACAGCGTCCGGGAACGTAGGACGAGACCCAAAGGTCAAGATCGACGAGACACGGTCTACATCTCCGAGGGTTAAACCCATCGCGGTTGGAGCACGAGACATGGGTAGGACTCGCCATGTCCCAATGGGCATGGCAGGACGGAAACCCCCACGGTGTGCGCAGGGAGGAAAGGACATCCCCACTGCACCCAGAAAGGAAAAAGATACCGATGGCCCATGTATGAAGCGCCCCAGGCAGAGCAGGGGAAGAAAGTAGGCGGGCCACAAAGAGTTACCACAGGTAAGTAGGAGGTAGGGTAGTAGAGTGTCCCAAGAATACCGCCATGTACAGAAGCATGGGGCGGATGGAGGCAAAACCGGTCAGCGGTGGCCTCCTGAGCCTTGGGTGGAGCCACATGGACGGCCTGAACCGGACAGAGGAGTCGGAGATCGACGGCAGGATGGGGAAGGAGAGCGACGACCCACCTTCGTTGCGGAGTCCTCGGAAACAGCCAGGATGCCCGAACGAGGCACTTGGAGGAAAGGCGATCTGGCGCCTTGAAGACTTCCGACGCGCACAAGGAGGAAGTGACATCCACATCGCAATTGGAAAGTAAATTATACTGACGTCCCATGTATGAAGCACAGGAAATGTGTGCAAGCACAATATTGGTAAAAAAAAACTGAATCATTGATAGGAGAGTACCCCCTTCCCCTGTTGAGGCAGGGAAGGACGAAAAAGGGGGGCCCTTCGAAACAGGAACGAGGGCAGAAAAACGCACAAAAGTGGTCACTATACCCTGCAAATGGAGCACCTTTCATGAAAGTGAGTATCCCCCCCCCCCCCCTTGTGCGTGGTGAGGGGTGAAGAGGGACCCCCCATGCGGAGGGTCAGGGAGAGACCAGGCGAACCGGCAAGTGCAAAGAACCCCGTGCAAGTCCCGAGAAGGAAGGCATGAAAAGCCTTATAAAGGAAGAGGATAATAATAATACCCAAAGGTTGAAGGTACTGAAGAGAAGAAGACGCCCAAGGGTACCATCAGAGTAGAGTGGGAGCACAATCTGATGAAAAGGAGAAGTCCGTGAACTACTGCAACCGAGTCCCTATACAGAGGCAAAGCAAAGCACCCTAGCACCGACCCAGAGAGGAGTGGACCAGAACGGGCCGCTCCGCTCGGGGGCGGAAATCCGCTCTGGAGCGGAATGGAGGATGTAGGACGAATATAGGAAGGGTGGAACTCACCACCCGGTGAGGAACCCGTGGCGAGAGCAGAGCGAAGTAGACATACTACACTGGAACCAGAAGAAAAAAAACCTGTGAAGACACCACGTAGGCCATGGGAAGGCATGCATGTATGTCATCGACAGGAACAAGAATAAAGCCTGTTTGTAAGCACCATGAAAATAAAGGCCATGGCAATGCACGCATATATGTCATTGGCAGAGACAAGACGAAAGCCTGGTCAGAAGCACGACGAAAAAAACACTGAAAGTCGATGAATCCAGAAGAAGAAGGCCAAAGAGTGCCCCCGAAATGGGAGGCCAGGCAGGAGTATCAGTCATGAGGTCATGCACAAAATAAAGATCAGAGATCCCAGAATAGGCTACAGGCACCAGGTCAGGGAGTAGCCTAAAAGCTCCCACTAGGCCTGGAGACTGGAGTCCCGTCCAATGAAGGAGAGTGCTCCCCCCCCCCCCCATGTCCCCCTGGAAGGTAAAGCTGAAGAGAACCCTCCAAAAGGAGGACAGGAAGGCCATAGGGGAACCAGCAACAGGCCAAAGAGCCCCAAACCCCAAGTCAGAAAAAACCAAGGGGTAGGCTCAACCCTCTGAAGAACTGAAGGAAACCCCACCCCAAAATATAATGGAGACCAATACCTTAAGGCCGGTATCAGTGAAGAGGTCCTGTAGGTCAGAAAGCACAGCCTGGTAAAAAGGAGCATTAAAATATGTCTTAATGGAAGTGCAGGATGACCAGTCTAGGCCTAAACCGAAGCAAAAGTAGCGCGACCGTAAACGGCAACGTCCGTTGGAGAGCGGAAAAGTACCGACATCGAGCGGGAACATCCGCGTCCCAAGGCGGGCGGATTCGTCCGTATACGGACTCGTACGTTCAGGCGTGGGAAGTGGTATGAGACGGCAGTAGTGCGTGAGGGAAAAGGCCGGTCCGAGAGCGGAGAGGCCCAGATGGGCCCCGCCGTAAGCCGAGGACCCAGGAAAGGTAGCCTGGCAAGTCACAGCAGACGTGAGAGCGCCTGTGGGTAACAGACAGCGTGAAAACAGACCTCTGACATAGAACGGAAAGTCCCGTTCTAGAGCGTCTGTGGGTATCAGTCAGTGTGAAAACAGACCTCCGACAGAGAACGGAAAGTCCCGTTCGAGATCGGAGGGGCCCAGGGAGACCATGGGACCGTAAATGAAAGGTCCGACCTAGAGCGGGGAGTACCCGACCCAGGGCGGCAACCCATCGGTATGTCTGAGAGGTCTGTGGCACCCAGGAAGATGGAAGGCCAGTAAAATAAAAGTCCCTTCCAAAAGCGGAGGGGCCCAAAGGTAACTCTCCTAAAGTCACATCAGGCGCGGGAGAGCCTGTGGGTAATCAAGTGCACGACCGTAGTGGGGGGCAGTAGACAGAATAAAAACTTGTCAGAGGAAAACACATCAGAACGGGCTACGTTCGCGGTTTTGCGGGACTGAGGCCAGGTAGACAGAGCACTGGAGCCGTCAATAAAAAAGTGAGCATTGTATGCCAGATTGAGGTTGCCACAGTGTTGAAAGCCAAACGCCCCCCCCCCCCCCCTAGGCTAGGCTAAAACTCGGAAGTTAGCCTAGTCGGCACTTTAGTCAGTAATATATGAAATTACAGGGAGCCACTAGGGATCGTAGCGACAGGAATACAGAGCACTGGGGCCGCCGATCAATACAGGGGCATTTATGCCATTTGAGGAGGCCACAGAGTTGTACACCAAACGCCCCCCTTCTAGGCTAGGCTAAAAAAGTTAGCCTATTCGGTACCCGAGTCAGATGAAAAATGAATTGGAATAGGCTAAGCGAAAAAACGGAAGTTAGCCTATTTGGTACCAGAACCAGTAATATATGAAATTACAGGGAGTCACCAGGCACTGTACCCTTGAGGAGGGGAAGCAACAAGTGACAGAAGCGTCAGGAAGACGGAGCACTGGGGCCGTAATATCAATACAGGGGCAGAGTATGCCAGATTGAGGAGGCCGCAGAGTCGCAGTCTAAACCAAAACGCCCCCCATCAAGGCTAGGCTAAAAATGGAAGTGAGCCTAATCGGTTCAGGAGCCAGTAATATATGAAATTACAAGGCGCCACCAGGTACTGTACCCTTGATGAGGGATATAATCAATACCGTAGGAGGGGCAGTAGACAGAACAAAAACTGTCAGACAAAAACTCATCAGAACGGGCTACGTCCGCAGTTTTGTGGGACTGTATCCATGTAGACAGAGCACTGGGTCTGTCAATCAAAAAGTGAGCATTGTATGCCAGATTGAGGTTGCCACAGTGTTGAAAACCAAACCCCCCCCCCCCCTAGACTAGGCCAAAACTCGGAAGGTAACCTATTCGGTACTTGAGGCAGTAATATATGAAATTACCAGGCGCACTAGTTTCTGCACTCTTGAAGAGAGGCAGCAACAAGTAAAAAGACCACCAAAAGGGATCAGCCCTACAAGGGTCAGTGCCCCCCTTCCAACCAACTAGAAGGGCACAAGTAAGCCTAGGCCTAATTTCACGAAAAGAAAAGCAAAAATAAAGGCAGTGACAAAAAACTATAATGACAAGAAGCTTACTAAAGACAAAACTAAAGCCACCGCAAGTGAAATGAATACAAAAGGCAAAGCCTAAATGAACGAGGGTCGCCCAAGCGGCGACGCATGCGCAGATGGCAAAAATTGAAGTAACCTCCAGTTTCGACGCTACACTCCAAGAAAAACACACCTGAGCCCAGTTTTCAGTGTGCCTACAGCACGTATCATCTGTCTAGAAACACAGATACCATAAATAAGGCCCACAACACCCCCAAAGGGGAGGTGACAGGAGTTGTAGGCACAAAAACAGAGCACCAGAAAAAGTGTGTGCGTCATAGAGTGTAGCGCGAAAAGGAATGTCTAATGAACCCGGTCGGGTTGTGCGGTGGACCCGTGACAACGGCTTAACCCGTTGAGCCCCGGCTAGTTATAATATTTTGTTCACCCCAGTCCCAAGCCATTTTCACTTATTTTTTTTGTTTGCTAAAATGGAAGACAAGGATGAGAAATGAAAAAAAAACAAAAAAAAATCACCTCTGACATTTTTTTTTGGGGGGGGGGGAGCTTCAAAAAAATTTGTTGAGCCAAAATGGAAGAGAATGGTGAGAAATGAACACACAAATAAAAAAAAACTCATTTCGGTCATTTGGGGGGCGGGGGGGGGGGTTTCAATAGTTCGTCTCCCCCGCATGACCACCCGCCCGGGACACTAGGATAAAAACTGAGTATGGCATTGTACGGCATACATCCTAAGGAGTATCTCACATAAATCTCAAGCCTCTAGCTCCCATACGACCGGAGTAATGAAGGTTCAAAGTGGCGGTAAACTAGGGGTGTAAACTATCCCCACTAAGCCCACCACCACCAGCCGAGCAGCTGTCTCGGCCAGCTCACACCTACTGGCCCGGCTCCCCCACACACTACGGTACCTCCCCCTCCTATTCTCCCGCTATTTCCTACCTTACGAGCCACGTAAGTGTTTTTTATATGTCGGACGCACGTGATGCGTCGCTGGGAGTTGGTGATCAAAGACTGCCGACGCAACACGTGCGACGCTGGGTCTCAACGGGTTAAGGAGCAAAATAGGATGGACAATGTTCTGCAATTTTCTCTTTTCTTTCTCATCAATATTTTCAGTTCCTTTAACCCGTTGAGCCCCGGCTAGTTATAATATTTTGTTCACCCCAGTCCCAAGCCATTTTCACTTCTTTTTTTTGTTTTCTAAAATGGAAGACAAGGATGAGAAATGAAAAAAAAAAAAAAAAAAATCACCTCGGATATTTTTTTTGTGGGGGGGGGGGGGCCGGTGGGGGGTTGGGGGGGGGGGAGCCTCAAAAAAATTTGTTGAGCCAAAATGGAAGAGAATGGTGAGAAATGAAAAAAAAAAAAATACTCACCTCGGTCATTTGGGGGGCGGGGGGGTCGAAAATTCGTCTCCCCCGCTTGACCACCCGTCCGGGAGCACTAGGGTGAAAACTGAGTATGGCATTGTACGGCATACATCCTAAGGAGTGTCTCACATAAATCTCAAGCCTCTAGCTCCCATACGACCGGAGTAATGAAGGTTCAAAGTGGCGGTGAACTAAGGGTGTAAAGTATCCCCACTAAGCCCACCACCACCAGCCGCGCGGCTGTCTCGGCCCGCTCACACCTACTGGCCCGGCTCCCACACACACTACGGTACCTCCCCCTCCTATTCTCCCGCCATTTCCTACCTTACGAGCCACGTAAGTGTTTTTTATATGTCGGACGCACGTGATGCGTCGCTGGAGTTGGTGATCAAACACTGCCGACGCATCACGTGCGACGCTGGGTCTCACTGGGTTAAAATAGTAGCCTCAAGAGTGTATACAACGTACCTAGTAGAGAGAGTAAGGTGCTACTCTAGATGTTATCGATTGAATCGCACTAGTGATTACGATAATTGTCCGCTGCAGAGCGGAACGGAATTATACGATAGGTATATAGCTCTACGTTGGAGACGTAGAGGCTACTACTAAATAAGGTTTTCTAGACAAATTTTGAAAATAAATAAAAAAAATAAAAAAAAATAGCCTAATCCTAGGTCGTTCTAGTAATCTTTTCCTACATTCCGTTGCTGATTGTATTGTACCGGTACTTGGGAGTTGGTAAATATAATTGAAGAACTTAAAAAAATGTTTCTATCTATCTATCTATTGCCTGACGCCGTGATCCCCGAAGGGGTGGCCACGAACGAACCGCCCCCATGCCCTCATGCCCATGCCCCACGCCCTCTGTCCCCAGTCAGTCGACGCCCCTCCCCCCAACCAGCACCGCCTTCGTTCATGTAGTTCCTCACTCCATCCTTCCACCTCATATTCGGTCTATCTCTCCTCCTCTGTCCCTCCACCTCGCTCTCGTACACCCTCTTAGTCATTCTCTCGCTTTCCATACGTTCCATATGGCCGAACCATCTCAAGTTGTTCCTTTTCACACTTTGCAGCACATCTACCTCCACACCACACCTCCTTCTTACTTCCTCATTAGTCTGTCTATCCCTCCATTTAACTCCGCACGCACTCCTTAAGTAATTCATTTCCACTGCTCTCACTCTTGGTCTGAGTCTCTCAACCAACGTCCATGCTTCGCTTCCGTAAGTCAGTGTCGGGATTACCACACTGTCATGCAAGGACTTCTTCACTTCCATACTGACCACCCTATTTCTTGTTACTGCTTTTAGCGTTCCTACAACCCTCTTCCCCTGTTGTACCCTCTCCCGCACCTCTTCATCCATAGTCCCATCTTTACTCAACACACTGCCCAGATACTTAACCCTTAAAAAGCGGCCCACCACTTAAGTCGAGTTAAATAAAGCTGGACTATGTGGCGGCGCTCGACATAACTCGAGTGGCAATTTCAGCACGTAATGTGGCTGAGAGAGAGAGACAAGTGGTGGCAGGAGACTAGCGAGCGTATGACTGCTCCAGACCACCGCGGCGAACCTACTGACACAAATCTCAGCTCCCTCCTCCCTCTCTCACTCGCTACATACTCAAGTATGTACCGAAAGTACCGAATTACCTGCTTTTTGCACTCGCGTTGCATGGTTATTGCAAGAAAACTATCCATCATACAAGGATCGTTATGGTGTCATTCGAAAGCTCTGTTTATGCCCTTTCAGGGATAGATACTTGTTTTACGTTCTGGGTCTTATTTAGGCATGAAAATGATCACGTAAACAGCCCTATTTTGGCTAAAAACACCCCGCTGGGCGGTACACATAAATAAACCGCATAGGCCGCTCGTAAGGTGTTAAAAGAGTTGACGATCTCCATAGCCTAACCGTTCAGCTTCACCTCACACTCTGTGACTCCACCCCTTTCGAAGACCATAACCTTGCTCTTCCCCGTATTTACCTTCAAATTCCGTTTTTCGCACACTGTTCCAAACTCATTTACCAGACCCTGCAACTCCCATTCATTATCACTCATCAGAACTGTATCATCCGCAAACAGCAGTATAGGTAGCTTCCACTCAATTCCCTCCCTTTTCAGCGATACACCAACATCCACTGCTCTTGATAGTATTTCTTTCATAACTCCATCCACATATACAGTAAACAACCACGGGGACATCACACACCCCTGTTTCAAACCAACATTCAGGTCAAAGAACTCGCTCTGCTCACTCTCCACACGTACTGCCGCCTTTGCACCCTCATACATGCTCTTCACTGCTTTCAGCAACTTGCCCTCTACTCCATATATTCTAAGTACTTTCCACAAACCTTCTCTATCTACTCTGTCATAGGCCTTCTCCAAGTCCATAAAGGCAACAAAATAATGTTTATTTCTGTTTTATTTTTTTATATTAATAGGTTGTCGAGGACAGCAACCCGTAACCCTAGCCGCCTAGGCCTAGCGACCAGCCCAGTAGTAGAAAACTACATGCCGCCTTAACCTATATTCTAGTTTAATATACTGTAGGCTATATCTATGAACTACAAATGATTAGTATTATTATCCTCCCAGCCTCCCTACAAATACAGGTTGGAGTCCTACTATCCTGGAAAGCTTTTATCAGTTCAGTTCAGTCAGTGACAGGCTGCCAAGAGAGATTTTTTTAATGTCAGTAGTAATTAAGGATTAGAGAAAAATAGAGTTTAAGGAATCAATACGAGGGGGGGTCCGGGAGCATGCCCCCCCGGGAAATTTTTGACATTTTAGGTTGTCAGAGAGGGCATTTAGCGACTTTTCAAGGCCATAAAATTGCTGAGATTCTGTTAAAAAAATAAGGTTATCTAGAGAAATTTTGAAAAAAAAAAAAAAAAAAAAAACTAATCCTAGGTCATTATAGTATGCTTTTCGTACATTCCGTTGCTGATTGTATTGTACCGGTACTTGGGAGTTTGTAAATATAATTGAAGAACTTAAAATAATTTTTATTTTTGTTTTATTTTTTATATTAATAGGTTGTCGAGGACAGCAACCCGCAACCCTAGCCACCTAGGCCTAGTGACCAGCCCAGCAGTAGAAAACTACATGCCGCCTTAACGTATATTCTAGTTTAATATACTGTAGGCTATATAAATGAACTACAAATGATTAGTATTATTATCCTCCCAGCCTCCCTACAAATACAGGTCGGAGTCCTACTATCCTGGAAAGCTTTTATCAGTTCAGTTCAGTCAGTGACAGGGTGCCAAAAGATATTTTTTTTATGTCAGTAGTAATTAACACCTTAAGAGCGGCCTATGCGGTTTATTTATATGTACCACCCAGCGGGGTGTTTTTAGCCAAAATAGGGCTGTTTACGTGATCATTTTCATGCCTAAATAAGACCCAGAACGTAAAACAAGTATCTATCCCTGAAAGGGCATAAACAAAGCTTTCGAATGACACCATAACGATCCTTTTATGATGGCTAGTTTTCTTGCAATAACCGTGCAACGCGAGTGCAAAAAGCATGTAATTAGCCACTTTCCCGATACAATTCCTTATATAGCGAGTGAGAGAGGGAGGAGGGAGCTGGGATTCGTGTCAGTATGTTCGCCGCGGTGGTCTGGAGCAGTCATACGCTCGCTACTCTCCTGCCACCACTCTTCTCTCTCTCTCAGCAACATTACGTG
Source organism: Paralithodes platypus (assembly GCA_032716605.1). Classification (NCBI taxonomy): domain Eukaryota; kingdom Metazoa; phylum Arthropoda; class Malacostraca; order Decapoda; family Lithodidae; genus Paralithodes; species Paralithodes platypus. Next base: position 77,673 of record JAVRFV010002294.1, read on the forward strand.
CTGAAATTGCCACTCGACCTATGTCGAGCGCCGCCACATAGTCCAGCGTTATTTAACTCGACTTATGTTGCTCGCCGCTAATTAAGGGTTAAGGATTAGAGAAAATGGGAGGTTTAACGACCCTCCCAATACCAAATGAGGTAAACCTCCTATTTGGTTGTAGCCTCGGAGTATCCAACGTAGAGCTTATACTATGACGATGTAATCTGCTTCGCTCTAGAGCAGCAATTATCGTATACACATAGCGCGAATTAAATCGATAACATCTAGAGTGGGACCTTACTCTCTCTACTAGGTACGTTGTAATACTTTTGAGGTCTTTTAACCCTTATTTAGCGGCGAGCAACATAAGTCGAGTTAAATAAAGCTGGACTATGTGGCGGCGCTCGACATAACTCGAGTGGCAATTTCAGCACGTAATGTGGCTGAGAGAGAGAGACAAGTGGTGGCAGGAGACTAGCGAGCGAGCGTATGACTGCTCCAGACCACCGCGGCGAACCTACTGACACAAATCTCAGCTCCCTCCTCCCTCTCTCACTCGCTACATACTCAATTATGTACTGAAAGTACCGAATTACCTGCTTTTTGCACTCGCGTTGCACGGTTATTGCAAGAAAACTATCCATCATAAAAGGATCGTTATGGTGTCATTCGAAAGCTCTGTTTATGCCCTTTCAGGGATAGGTACTTGTTTTACGTTCTGGGTCTTATTTAGGCATGAAAATGATCACGTAAACAGCCCTATTTTGGCTAAAAACACCCCGCTGTGTGGTACACATAAATAAACCGCATAGGCCGCTCGTAAGGTGTTAAATAGAAAATTGAAAAGAGAAACGAGAAAGAAAAGAAAAAGTTGTCGACTAGGCCATTCCATCTGGCTCTTCACGCCGCTGTCAGGGGCGTACCTTCTAACCCGGTCCGGATTAAAGGGCATCTCGATATCATGCTACAAAAGAGGCAAGATTGGGGTGGCAGGGGTACGGTCTGTGGGAGGGACACTATGACGTTGGATACTCCGAGGCTACAACCAAATAGGAGGTTTACCTCATTTGGTATTGGGAGGGTTCTTAAACCTCCCAATTTAGTAGTAGCCTCTACGTTCCAACGTAGAGCTATATACTTATCGTATAATTTTGCTCCGCTCTAGAGCGGGCAATTATCGAAATCACTAGCGCGATAAAACGATAACATCTAGAGTAGCACCTTACTCTCTCTACTAGGTACGTTGTACATACTTTGGAGGCCACTATTTGAAAAGGAAAATAAGAAAATATTGATGAGAAAGAAGAGAAAATTACAGGATATTAGGCCATCCTATCTGGCTCCTTCAGCCGTCTTGACGGATCCACCCCACTACCCGACAGGGTTCATTGGGCATTCCTTTTCGCGCTCCTCAAGGCTACACACACGCTGTTTTCTATGCCTCCGATTTTTGTGCTTCTACTCCTGTCGCCTACCCTTTGGGTGAGTTGTGGGCCTTATTTATGGTACCTAAGGTTATTAGACAGATGATCTGTGATGTAGGCACGCTTCAAATGGGCTCTTAGGTGTGTTACTTTGAGTATGGCGTCGAAACTGGTTGGTCACGCTTCTGCGCATGCGTCGCCCTTCGGCGAGTGTTATTATTTAGGCCTTTGCCTGTTTTTATCATAATTTTCACTTGCGGTGGCTTAGTTTTGTTTACCTGGTAGGTTCTATTACGCTTTGTGCTTATTTTCTGCTTTCATTGCGTGGTTTTTGCGAAAAGTTAGGCTAACATGTGCACTTTCGTTTGTGATGAAGGGGGCATAGCCCCCCTTGCCTTGACAGGTTCTTTTAGCCTTATGTTTTGCTTACCTTCACATGAATGTTTCGCATTGGAGTGTGCCCTGTGTTTTTTGTTTTTATCTGCCACTCAACCAAGGCTAGGCCCCCTGTTAACCCTTAATTAGCGGCGAGCAACATAAGTCGAGTTAAAAAAAGCTGGACTATGTGGCGGCGCTCGACATAACTCGAGTGGCAATTTCAGCACGTAATGTGGCTGAGAGAGAGAGACAAGTGGTGGCAGGAGACTAGCGAGCGTATGACTGCTCCAGACCACCGCGGCGAACCTACTGACACAAATCTCAGCTCCCTCCTCCCTCTCTCACTCGCTACATACTCAATTATGTACTGAAAGTACCGAATTACCTGCTTTTTGCACTCGCGTTGCACGGTTATTGCAAGAAAACTATCCATCATACAAGGATCGTTATGGTGTCATTCGAAAGCTCTGTTTATGCCCTTTCAGGGATAGGTACTTGTTTTACGTTCTGGGTCTTATTTAGGCATGAAAATGATCACGTAAACAGCCCTATTTTGGCTAAAAACACCCCGCTGTGCGGTACACATAAATAAACCGCATAGGCCGCTCGTAAGGTGTTAACCTCCATTGTGCTCACCAATCCCTTGGGATGTCTTTTTCCTTCCACCCTCCCCGGTGCCGCAGGTCTCTTGGACGGGTTGTACTCAGCTCGCTCCGCCCTGGTGCGTGGATGACTCCCGCTCCAGGTCGGTCCCATGACTAGACACATTCTCTTATAAGACCGCTCCCTTTCTTACTGCGATCTGCCTGACGTCCTTCAACGGTGTCTTTGGCTTTGCTGAGCGGGACCCTTTAGGCCTCTCCACTTCAGTTGGGAATGTTTATATTACGGGCCTCTGGCGTCTGGGCTAGGGCCTCACGGGGCCCATTCCGCCCTAGGGTGGGCTCTATCCTCCTCTAGGTCGGGCCTATGCTTTGCCTCTGTTCTTTACCGACGGATGCTCCCGCTTCAGCTGTGATGCTAAACCATTCAGTTGGGACGCTTGGATGTACATATCTGATATTTTTACCCAGGGAGGCTCCCACGTCGGCTATCGTGCTCGATGATTCTTTTGGGACTTTTGGATGTTCCTGGCCTTTCACCTTTACTGGTACCTACGGGCCTCTGACGGCCGCCTGACTGATGGTGAGCAGCCGAAAGCGGGGGTTCACGATATGCAAATTGATGCACGACAGGTCGACCACCGGTCACATCGCATCGCAGTCCTTCTGCGGGACCAGAAACACAAGTGAGAGGAATACCCGCCTGAGTGGCGAGAATTCCCGAACAATCCCATGCACGAGTATTGACATGACAACCGTGGTCACGTCTGGAGAGACGTGCCGATGTCGGGGAGGACGTCTGAGAGGGGGCCTAGACCGCCCCCTCCAGAACACCCTGGGAGGAAGCGGCTTTGGGAGGCCGCGACGCCCCAGAAACACGGGGTGCGAAGTGTCCCGCAGTCGCAAAGAGGCAAGTCTTTTGCCACGCACCATCCGAGAAGAGCCCCTCAGTTGCGAGCTCAGAGAGGAGTAGCTTCGTCCTGATCTCCGCGGGTGCCTACGTACAGAAGGCCACCCTCAGCGACGATCTACACTTAGCAGCCTCATGGACGGTACCCTGAAGGTCACCCACTGAGGTCAGGGCTAGCTGCAGCCGCACGCGCCGCAAGGTCTCCCAACCCTTCTTGAGGTCACCCGCAGGTTTGGCTTCAAGAAGCCGGAGTGAAACCTCGCCACTTGGAAAAGCAGGAGGAGGGAGGAGAGCCAGCGAGCGGCGCGTAGCCGGAGCCGGTGATCCTGAGCGAGGGCACTCTTCTCCGATAGCACGAAGAAAGACGTGGGCAACTGGTCGAACACAATGTTAGGGGCATTCAGCCATGACCAAGATGTGGGAGAGACCCCGGACGATTACAGGACTAGCCCACCACAAAATTGTTGTCAGGGGGCGGGAGAGAAACAAAGCCCTCAGCAGACCTGACGCCAAAACCAACCCCCTCCGCCAGCCACCAATCCCAAGGCCCGTCCTCAAGAGTGGTGAGCCCGAGCATGACGTTGCCTGCAGCATCGCGAGCACTCTTCACTAGAGGAAGACCGGCAACGGCCGACAGAGCGGGAGCATCAGCGAAGACGTCTCGGCGGGCGTAGTCCGACCAGAAACGTGTAGACCCAGAGGGAGATACCCTAGGACGGTATGTAAAAACTGCAAATCCGACCTACTGGGGTGAGGCCGGATATCCACCTCTGGGAACTATGCCGTCCGGAGTCAGTGCCCGGAAGATACCCGGAGCACGAATCTGCATATGCCAATTATCAGCAACTGGCCGTTCACCCCCATGCATGAGTGGTGGCACGTTCCGGTTGAGTAGCCACCACATTCTGCCAAGACGCAGGCTCGCCTTACAAAGAAGGAAGGACACGTTTGGCAATCTTAAACTTAGACAGTGGGGGAACACTAACGGGCTGGCTAACCATCCCCAGCCAGCACCCAGGCAGCACGCCGAAAGACGGTGAAGGAGCCGGAGAGGGGGCTGGCGCAGGCAGAGCCGCGGCCGCCACCACAGGGGTTGCCGGCCCAGTAGGCAGTTGACCTTAGTAAAGGGGAAAGGCCAGTAAAACATCAGACATCTACATCCAAGCATCCCAACCGAATTGTCTAGCATCACAGCTGACGTGGGAGCGTCCGTGGGAAAAGAGAAGAGAGGCAAAGCATAGGTCCAATCTAGAGTAGGATAGAACCCACCCGAGGGCGGAACGTGCCCCGGGAGGCCCTAACCCAGATGCCAGAGGCTCGTAAGCGAGCTGACCTGAAAGAGAAGGTGTCGAGTCAGAGGACTGACCTGGAGCGGGAGTCATCCACGCACCAGGGCGAAGCGAGCCGATTGCAGCCCGACCTAGAGACCCGCGGCACCGGTGAGGGTGGAAGGAAAAAACCACGCAAGACACCGGTGAGCACAATGTAGGTTAAGACCGTGGCTTAGGAACCTCAAGGCATTGGTGAGTCCAACATAGGTGAAGACAGCGTCTCAGGAACTCAAGGTATTGGTTAGTTCAAGGTAGGGAAGACCGAGTCTCAGGAGCTGGAATCAGACGAAAACAGGTGGACCCAAGATGGGTTAGAAAAACCGTAGACAGGCAAGCAAGAGCAAGCCGAGGAGGCAACAGTGTCTGACATCCAAAAACGCCCCCCTGCCCCCCCCCCCGAAAAGGTAGGCTAAGCGAAAAGTCGGCCTAGCCTAAAGAGGGGCAGGGAAAAAAGAAGCTCGACGTCGGAACGTAGAGCCCACAGCAAAACTGCGGTTTTGCAGGAATGTTAGTCCGACCAGTATGTCTGACGGCAGAGAGCGGCCAAACAATCAGAGGATCACCGAAGACGGCATGTGCGGGGATCCAGGGGTATACGGCAGACGAACCTGAGAATGAACTCTGACACTGTTGCCAACCCAAAAAAATACCAAGAAGGTGGTTTCACATTTCTGAGATTTCGCAGGAGCCGTGCATGACATGCCGGACCGAATTGGCAACAGTGTGAAGAGTGAGCAACAGCCCTCCATCGACGAAGGCTAGGCCACGAACGCCCCCCCCCCCCCCCCGCCAAAAGACGGAAGAGCGATCCACTAACGGAGGTAACCAGGGCTCATCACTAGGCCTGTATGGGCGAGGAAGAGACCCTAATAGGGAAGGGAACCCCATGAGGAGGCTAAATGAAAGAGAAAGAAGAGGACTGTGCCCCCCTGTCATACAGTAAGGTAGCCTAGCCTAGGAAAAACTCCGATAGATTGACAGCACTTCGCGAAACGAGCGCCCCCCCCCCCCCCCCAATGTAAACCCCAAGCAGGGGAACAAATAAAGCGACACTACTTGGAGGCCTTAGGCGGAGGCAAGGGAGGCATAGGAGAGCATCCAAAGTGGAGTGGAGCACAGCCTGGGAAACAGGGGAGAAGTGTATGAAACACCAGAAGCGATGCATCAACAGGCATGGATAATTAGCAATGCACTCTTCAACCCAAAACCCAGAGAGGAGCGGACCATCAAGGTACCCTCCAGTCGGGGGCGGAACAACAGGACAGCCAAAAAAGCGTGAAACACACGCCGCCGTAGGGCGGTGTAAACACACCCTGGAGCGGTCGTTTTAGACCAAAAGAAATAAGTTGTAAGGTAAACCGATCACAAGGGCAGGGAGACGCCCAAAAGTGCTCACTAGACCTTGAGAAAGAACTCACCGCTGCATAACGGAGAGTGCACCCCCAACCAGGTGAACAAAGAAGGCGACATTACCCGTAGGCCTAGGCGGGAGCGAGGGAGGCACAGGAGAGCACCCAAAGTGTAGCATAGCACAGCCTGGGAAAAAAGGAAGAAGAGCATGAAACACCAGAACCGATGCACCAACAGGCATGGACAAGCAGCAATGCACTCCCCAAACCAAACCCAGAGAGGAGTGGACCAACAAGGGACCCTCCGGTCTGGGGCGGGACAACAGGACAGCCAAAAAAGCGTGTAACACACGCCGCCGTAGAGCGGGGTAAACCCGCCGTAGAGCGGGGTAAACCCGCCCTGGAGCGGACACCGATACGCTCCAGAGCGGGCCACAGCCACCAGCACCACACGACGAGTAGGACCGACCCAGAGCGGGGGAAGAATCCGCGCTCTAGGGCGGGGATAAACACGCTCTGGAGCGGACACCGATACGCTCCAGAGCGGGCCACAGCCACCACAACTTTACCAAGGCACCTCAGAGACGAGTAAGGACCGATCCAGAGCGGGGGAAGAACCCGCGCCCGAGGGCGGGGGAAGACACCAAGAGAGCCAGCTGAAAAACCAAACTAACCAACCTGGAGCGGGGAAAACCATCGCTCCAGGGCGGGGCGGTCATGCTTGAGCGGGAGGATGATATAGCGGACTCACGCCCGGTCTAGAGCGGCCAAATACACGCTCGAGGGCGGTACAAAGACTGACCTAGAGCGGGGCCGAAGAGGGATAGACCAGAAGCAGTCACCAAAGCACGCCCAGGAGCGGGAATACCGACGCCCCAGAGCGGAGCGGTGAACACCATATTAAAAGTCTGAGGGAAACCTCCCTCTGAAAAAGGAGAAGTGTCACGTCTGCCAAGAAGGCCCCCCAGGGACTCGAGAAAAGGAAAACGCCAACCAAAGTCCGACCTGGCGTGGCACGTGACCCACGAACAGGGAGGAGCAGAGGAAGACATAGCCTAATCACAAGGCCCAAAGGTGGCAAAATCAAGGTAAATAGCAGAACACAAATTTGGGGTTCTGGAAAGACAGAGGTAGTCAGATAACTGGGTCGAACCCCATAAAACATAATAAGGGGGGTCAAGGGACATCCCCAGGGGTTGCAACAGAATCGAACGACAAAACGCCCCCTGTAGGCTAGGCCACCCACAAAAAGTTAGCCTAATCGGCACTAGGTGATAGGAATAAATAAAAAGAAGGACGCCACTAGCAACCGCACACCCAAAGAGGTGTGAGTGCGACATTAACCCTTAATTAGCGGCGAGCAACATAAGTCGAGTTAAAAAAAGCTGGACTATGTGGCGGCGCTCGACATAGGTCGAGTGGCAATTTCAGCACGTAATGTGGCTGAGAGAGAGACAAGTGGTGGCAGGAGACTAGCGAGCGTATGACTGCTCCAGACCACCGCGGCGAACCTACTGACACAAATCTCAGCTCCCTCTCTCACTCGCTACATACTCAATTATGTACTGAAAGTACCGAATTACCTGCTTTTTGCACTCGCGTTGCACGTTATTGCAAGAAAACTATCCATAGGATCGTTATGGTGTCATTCGAAAGCTCTGTTTATGCCCTTTCAGGGATAGGTACTTGTTTTACGTTCTGGGTCTTATTTAGGCATGAAAATGATCACGTAAACAGCCCTATTTTGGCTAAAAACACCCCGCTGTGCGGTACATATAAATAAACCGCATAGGCCGCTCGTAAGGTGTTAAAAGACCAATCATGGGGCAAGTGACATCCTGGGTCGGCGCCCCCCACCATAACATCACCCGAAAAACTAAATTAGCCTAGCCACCGAACAAATGCGCGTAAGTCAGAAACTAAGTAAGTGACAAGAAGCCCTAAATGAATAGAACCTATCAAAACCTAAACTAAAGTCACCGCAAAGAAATTAAAAGCAATATAAGGCAATGGCCTTTCAACACTAGCGTCGTCCCAAGACACGCATGCGCAGAGGGCTGAAAACATGAGCGACCTCCACTTTCAACGCAAACACTCGAATAAAACACCTGAGTGCCCATTTTACGTTGTGCCTACAACACAGATTGGGAGGTTTGACGACCTCCCTTATAACCAAATAAGGAAAACCTCTTATTTGGTAGCAGTCTCGGAGTATCCAACGTAGGGCTTATGATCTCAGCCGCTACCACAGCGGGCCGATTTATCGGTACTCACGCGAAGTAACCAAATAATCTCTAGAATTGCACCTCAATTCACTACTAGGCACGTTGTACACACTCCGAGACGACTAGGTAAGAAGAGATAGCGAAGGAGAGAAAGAATTGTTATAGTTACCCATTTAATCTAGCTGCTCTCCTCTGAGCCATGCTCCATGTCCTATGAGCCTGTGCCAGGACCTGCCAAAGTATCGAGGTATCAAGTAATCAGTTTAGATTGGATGGGCAGGGGATCGGCATGAGGGCGGGATACTCTGTCGCTGGATACTCCGAGACTGCTACCAAATAAGAGGTTTTCCTTATTTGGTTATAAGGGAGGTCGTCAAACCTCCCAATTTAGTAGCAGTCTCTACGTTTCCAACGTAGGGCTTGAATCCCAAACTGGAGGCGGACATCCAATAAACCATAAACCCCAAGCCGTAGCACAAGCAGAGGACCAAGAAAAGACACAAAATAAACAAATCAGTTTATTATCAGAAGAATAGCGTAACAGTACGGTGCATATTAAGGAAGTACATGTTACCAGTATCAGTCTAGGGTCTTAAAAGTGCCGCAGCAGGCTAAGGAATAGGTCATGTCGACCGGAGAATGGCACACCAATATGGGAAGAATGAAGGCAAGTTGTACATGAAGACAAGAATCTGAAGGCAAGGCACAGTAGGCGGAAGATCTCCAAGGACACTTTTTAATTACAAAAACCGGGTATGAGGCATAGACATACCAAACAAGTAACCCCTAGACAGTAGAGTCTATACGTAAAGAAGTAAGAGAGATAACCTTAATACGAAACAGGGATGACATACATGTAAAATGAAAGAGAGAAAGGCATTGTACAATCATACAAAATGACCCCTCCCCCCCCCCCAGTGTAGGGAAAGGAAGAAAATACAGTATGGGATGAGAAGAGACACAGGATGGAGATGAATCACGTGACACATTGGCCTAACGCAACACAAGGCACACCTGGCCTGGCAGTGGACATGGACAGGTACGATGAGACAAAAGTGCTGTGGGAGGACCATAACCCTGTGTCGGCTATATCCGAAAGTGAGGAATTGTTGAGAAAGCTCACAGTCGCTGCATAAGAGCGGACATCATGAGCGGAGCCCTTCGTAAGGGGATTACTCGCAGTAATGACATGGCGTAAATGAAGTCCCACAGCACGTTTGCCTAACCGTGTCCCTGTCTTAGGGGCCAACCAGAGCGCCGTCCCCGACGTCGGCACAGCGGCACGCACATACGTATGCAAGGCTCTTACTGGGCATAGCGGATGATGCGTGCTCCCACATTTTAAAGCTGGTACAGTAAACGGTTTAAAAATGTGCGCCTCACGTTCATTCTTGGCCACAAAATGAACGGAAGGGGCCAAAGTGACTGACCCCAAGGTAGGCGAAAAACTCATGCAATTCGGGGCCCTCGACATGGCAGCCAACTCCGAGACCCTCTTTCCTGTAGCCAACGCTAAAAGAAACAAAGTTTTATCAAGCAGATGAACAGGTGTTGGGTTAGTGGTGTTGATGGGTGAGGTAAGGAGCCTGAGATCCTTCGCCAGAGACCATTGAGGCGGTATCAGGCGTGGGGGCGGTCTTAGCCTAAAGCAGGCTTTCATGAAAAAAGACAGCTCCTTGTGAGGGAGCACCAGCCCCGTCAAGGTCTCAAAAGGCTCCCTAATAGTGGACAGGTGGTTCTAAATGGTGTTGTACATGTATGTGCGTGTCGCAAACAAGTGATTAAGGTAATGGAAGACTAACGCAACCGACGGAACTGTTTGTTCGGTGTCATTGATCCATTTAGTGAAAGTATTCCAATGAGACTCGTAAGTCTTCCAAGTAGCCTTAGTCCTGTGCTGATTAAGCATATCAGTCAAGCAACGTCCATATTTCGGTAACCACCCTGCCTCACAAACATCCACGATGCGAATGCCAACGAGGTCCCTAGGTCTCCAATCTGTCCCAAGTGGAAGTCTGAGACAGACAGGGGAACGGGACTCGGGCACCATTGCTTCAGCTGAGCGTACCAGGCTTGGGCCGGCCAGAGGGGCGCGATTAACCAAACCTTGCCACGGTACTCTCTCAGCCTGTGTAGGACTTTGCACATAAGCAGTGCGTCGGGCGGTGGAAAAGCGTAAATCGACTGCCACCTGCTCCAGTCCTCGCTGAAGGCATCCGCCCCCCCCCCCCCGCCTGAGTACAAGTCCAGCGGGTGAGGTAGTCCGGCAGCTTGTTCGTCCCTGAGGAGGCGAACAAGTCCACCTGCGGATGGCCCCAGGAGGCTGCGAGGTCGTCGAAAACGCTTTGTCTTAATGACCATTCTACCTTGGTGCTCTGTCCTCTCGACAAAAGCATCCGCCCAAAGATTGGCCGTCCCGGGCAGGTAAGTCGCATGCAGGGTTATGATCGGCCAGGTAAAACAATTTCTCCGCCAGGTCTTGGAGCACAACAGACCTGGAGGAGCCCTGCTTTTGGATACAATGAACTGCGGACATGTTGTCCTTCCTGAAGGCCACCGACTTGCTCGTGAGGGCCAGTCCGTGATCCCGCAGGAAGAACAACGGTACCAACAGTTCCAGGGCATTGATGTGGAAGTGTGAGAGCCCCGACCACCTGCCGTGGTTTTGATGTCCCATGTCTGATTGATAGCCCCACCCCACCTCGCTCGACGCATCTGTCCAGATAGTCGGCGGAGGAGCAGTCCAGGGCACAGCCGCAGAGAGCGTGCCCCGAGCGACCCAGTGTGTCAGTCTCACATGTATTGAGCGCGGTACCGTCCACAAACGGTAAGGGGGCGAGATAGGGAAGTGCTTGTTGCCCAGCTGAATGAGGCGTTTTAGTCGGAGCCGGCCCAAGGGCACGGTCAGAGACGCCCAATTCAAAGACCCTAGTAGGGAGTCCCAGATTTTTCGTGCTATTGAGATCGAGTGCTACACAACAAAGAGCTTCCTTCGAAGTTTCGCTGCATTCACCCGACTCTGGGTAACGGTGGCGCTTTGGAGATCCCAGTGCAACCCACCCACGTCACTTCTCGTGACGGTGAGAGGCAGGACTTGGGAATGTTTAGTTTGAACCCCAGGTTTGTGATATGTCTGACTACAGTGAGCGTGTCTAGTACACAGTGTGTGAGAGAGTCTGCGGAGATGAGCCAATCGTCAAGGTAAAACATGATCTGAATCCCTTGTAAGAGCAAGGGGGTCAGAGCCTGCTTCACCAGTTTGGTGAAGATCCGCGGTGCTATGTTGAGGCCGAATGGTTGTCTGGTGAATTGGAACACCCATTGACCCGACTGCAGTGCGAGGCAGCCCTGGAACCGAGGATCCATCGGCACATGCCAATAAGCATCCTTCAGATCCAGGGTGACCACCCAAGACAAGGGCTTGAGTGCCAGGCGTACCTGGTTGATGGTGAGCATGCGGAAACGGGTGTTCACAATGTGAGAGTTGAGGACTGAGAGATCTACCACCGGCCTCATAGCAGCGCAGTCCTTCTTTGGGACCAGAAACACATGAGACAGAAATACCTTTTGTGTAGAAGATATTTCCTTGATAACGCCTTCCTCGTGCATGGACATGATCACTTGGGCCACTTCCTGAGACACTGGTCGCTGTCGGGGAGGGCACCTGAGAGGAGGCCTGGACCTCCACCTCCAAGTCAGACCCTTCTTGACCACCCGACGCGCCCACGACCGGCGGGGCCATTGCCGGTAGTGGGGGCGGAAGAAGCCGGTGCAGGCGCCTTGTGTCAGGCCCATCACCGCTTCGACGAGATGGGCGGGCGAGGGAAGAGGGGACTGGCAAGGAGGAACTACGCGTTTTTTGGCGCGGAGCCCCTCTTGGGCTTATTGTAGTGGGAGCTAGAGCCACCACGTCCTCCTCCAGACGTCCCCCCGCCCCGCCGAAACGATGGACGAGCCTCGCACTCCGGCCTATCCCCCTCCAGGCTGTGTCTGGCAGCGGAGGAACTGGGGCGATCCGGGGACCGACGACCACGGAAGGCGGGTACACCACGCCCCCGGTGAGCCAGTCCCCTGGCCACACCTCTAGCCTGGCGCCCTCTGCCGGCGACAGACCTGCCCCCGCGTCCGCGGGTGGAGGAGGATGAAGTGGGCTTCGCCACCACCTTCCGTTGAGCAGAGTATGTGTCACTCTGCGCCAGTAAGAAAGCCCCTTGCCAAGCATCCTCAGGGAACAGTCCAGGGGTCAGAAGGTCAGTCAGTAGGAGGCGGTTGCGGACGTCGGCAGGGGCCTTCTTACAGAAAGCCACCCGAAGTTGTTGACGGCAACGAGTGGCTTCATGGAGGGAGTGGCGGATGTCCTGAACAGGGTTGAGGGCAAGCTGCAGGGTGATCCGTCGGACATGCTCAAAACCTTGGCGATGATCAGCCGATTCCAGCGACTCAATAAGGCGGAGGTGAACCCGCGCCAGTTCCAACTGAGCAAGAAGAGTTGAAAGTTGGCGCGCCGCTCGCTGACGGAACTTAAAGTCCCGGTGCAGTGGTGCATTCTCCGGTGCCGTGAAAAAGGAACACGGAAAGGGGCCCACCGACAGTTTGGGAGCATTGAGCCACTCCCACACAGGCAGAGGGAAGCCCGAGGAGGTAAGGAGCATGCCCGACAGAAAAGACGATTCCATGGATGGGATGGCCGGCAAGGTCTCAGCCATGGACTGACCAAACTCCACTGCTTCACGGATCCATTCACCCCAGGGACCCGGACAGACGTGCGGGAGTTCGAGCATCAGGACCCCGTCCCGATCTCGCACATTCTTTAGGTACGGCGTCCCTGAGATGGCAGAGAGGGAGTGGACATCCGCAGACAGGTCTTGGCGGGAGTAGTCAGCCCAGGGCTTGGTGGCAGTGTAAGGCAAGACCGACGGACGATATGAAAAATATCGCATGTCTTGCCGGTTAGGGTACACTCTCACATCGACCTCAGGGACCAGACCCTGTGGAGTAATGGCCCTGAAGATGTTTTTCTCATTCACCTGGATAGCCCAGCCCTCCGGCACAGCCCGCTCTCCGGTCGGCAGGTTGACCGCCCCCTCAGGGTTGGAGGCGATCACAGCTCTCCAAGCAACAGAATCCCCATACAGGGATGGCATCTTGACTGTGGGGACCTTAAACTTGGAGAGAGGCGGCACAGAGAGGGGGTGAGAGAACAACCCCAAACCCTGGCCCGGGATAACAACGGGCCAGAGAGGAGTCGTAGGCGGTGTCGGAGGCGCAGGTGATGAAGTAGATGATGACAACGGTACCACGACCGGGAGAGCAGGCCGAGATGGGATGTGGTCGGCAACAGGTGAGAGAGGAGCCACAAGCGGAGTCTGCAGAGGCACCGGGTTAGTAGTACCCAACCGGGAGACCACTGCCTCCATGGCCGCCGTGACAGAGGAGAGGATGTCTGCCTTATTGGAGGCCATCTCAAGACGAATAGACGCCAACTCCGCCCGTAACTCCGTCTCCGCAGCAGGAGGGAAGGACGTCCGTAGAGGAGACAGGGAACCAGCCTCACTGGGCCCACGGGCCCCATGGTCCGTGAGCGGGGAGAACTCAGGGGACGGTGGAGAGGACTGTGCCGCCACGTCGGGGTCCTCCTGGCCCGAATCAGGTGCACCGTCCGAAGACGAGTCGACCCCCATATCCTCGTCCTCCAGCCGATCAAAATCCGCAACCTCCATCTCAAGAACATCGTCTAAATGGTCAGGGAGACGAGGAGGAGACTGCTGGCCACAAGGGATCGAGGCGTCGGAACCCCCAGGTTGAGGAGGAGGCGTGGAGGGCATCGCCGCCGGGACCACCACAGCCGGGCCCGCCATAGGGAAGAGGCCGGGACCCCTCACAGGCTGGGAGGCAGGCAGAGGCACGAACTCCACCCCACCAGAGGCTGAAGATGGTGCAGGATGGAGAACGACCTCCTCGGCAGGCGGGGCAGGACGGTGTTTGGCCCTGAAGACCGTTGAACCCTGCGAAGGAGGGGGGCTCATCCTGAGGTTAGGAGAAGCAAGACGGGGTCGATCAGCAGGGGACGGAGATCGGTGACGTTTCGTCCTGCCAGAAGTTCCAGATGTCAGGGATAGGTCGGAGGGAGGCACACGATGTTCATGACGCCTGGGGGCCCGCTCCCTGGAACACGCCCTCCCGCCCGCCTGACCCGAACTCCCGGGAGGGGAGCCCCGAGCCGTAGGAGGAGAGCGAGAGTGACGAACAGTAGGGGAGCGGGAACGGCGTGCAGCATCGGAGGTAGGTGGGATCCCTAACAACACCCGGACGTCATCCTCACGGAAGGAAGGAGCCCTGTGCAGGACCCTTTGGACGTGACGGGAGATGACGTCCCATGAACGGCGTAGAGATGTCCTGGCCCGTTGTCCTTCCGCCGACGTAGGGAGAGTCTCGAGTAGTTGAAGAGCGGAGAGACACACCCCACACCGGCGGGGATCGTAAACATCCTTCCCATAGCAGGCCGTGTGGAGGCAACATTCCCGGTGATCCCGCTAGGCCGTCCGCTGACACGTCGGCCGAGAGCAGGGAGGAGCCGGCATCACAGCACTGAAAAATTGGGAAGCATTACCCACCAGTAGAGGTGAGACAGGCAATATGAGGAAGTAGAGCTAATTCAGCATGTAAGACTCAATAAGACATTATCCAGTAAGAAGCTATGTAGCAAGTATAACAGGAAAGTCAAAAGAAAACACCCACACCAGAGACCCTCAACACCAGGGTTGGGACAAACCCCTTAGCGAGGCCCAACCCTGGGAACAGGTCCGAACCAAAATCGTGGGGAAAATGGTACCTTTCGAAATACCTGAGAACCCTCTGTGAGAGCGGAGGGAGGAGGTGGCGAAGCGGCGGCGAAGCGGCGGCGGCGTAGGGACAGCCGGCAGTAGAGCGGGCACCAGCTGGAAGGAAAAGGTCAAGTGTGAGCACCCCAACAGTACCCTATAAGTGTAAATAGGGGCGGGAAGGGAATCCAAAACACACAGGACATCGCCACTTTGGGTCGAGTCCTAGGACTTTTCAGGTGATCTTTAGGTCCTCCCAGTATACAAGGAGGACGCCCGTAGGGCGGGAACCAGGTACAGAAGGAGGACACAAGGAACAGGACATAAGGGATAGGAAAACAGCCAATCAGCCGTTGTCCAAAAAGCCCTGTCCAGGTACATGAAGAGGGGGGCAGAACATGGTGCATAAACCAAGTCAAGTGAAAAGCTATGTGGCCTAGGCCTTGACAAGGCACAGGGCACATCAAAAAGATAAAGGCGCTTCTAGGGCGGATTTAAAAAGATGAAGGAGCTGAGGACACCAGAAGACCCTTGCCTGTGTGGCGAAAAAACGTGAGTAAACACGAAAATCGAGTCAACTTGTCCAAGCATATTCTCCCTGTGAGCGGGGCCCCTATCGCGTACAGTTTCCAGACATCCCCCCCCTTTTCAGTGATCAAGTAACCACAGGCAGGGGAAGAACAGAAACATGGACTTGTAAGAAAAACGAGAATTTAACCGAGAGCTACGAGACCGAGACTTCCCAGTCAGTGGAGACAAAAGGAAGGCAGAAGGAAAGGACCTGTGTGGATCATTCCAACGGCGGGCAGCTCAAGGCAAAAACCGATTAGCTTAAACACACAATTAATGAGAATCTTAACAAGAGCGTAGAAGACCAACCAGCAAGTCAGTAGAGACAAGAGGAAAACAGAAGGACAGGACTATGTGGCCCAAACCGACGGCGGTCAGCTCAAGTTAAAAAACACAGGCCTAGCCTAGTTACACAATTCACATAAACGAGAAAAGACTAGGGCAGCGTCAATCCCTAAGTGAAAAAACCTAGTAACAAAGCTAAACACTGCCCGAGAAGCCCCACAAGTACGTTAAATTAATAAAATAAAAGGAGGATAGCCTAGGGCTTGACCGACATTTTCACCAGAACCACGTATCCACGAGTCAAGTAGGCCCGGGGAAACGAAAAGGAACTGACAAAAGCGTGAACCATGCGAACGAAATACAAGACCACCAACTATGGACAAGTTTAATAAACAAGTCAGAAGGGCTATAGGTCAGTTGAGACCAAAGCAGCATGTTTGTGAGAGAATAAAGGCTATGTGGCCTATGCTCACACAAAGCAGAATCCAGAGAAACTTCATGCTCAAATCTTGTAAAACATCGACACGTAGTCATATGAAAAAACAATAAAACAAAAAGTCACAAAGGGAAAGAAACACAATGCATCCCGCAGGAAGCATACCCCCCCCCCCCAAGGTACGGTAAGGGTAGTTAAAGTGAACATGAACCATAGACACACAACGACCGCTACGCGGCGTTGAGGACCAACCACCCCGAAGAAAACAAATAAATAAACACGTCTCCAGCACTACGCGCACACCCATAAACACGCCATAAAGCCGTAGTAAAGTGCTGCCTACATCACTGAACATCCTTCTAAAACCTCAACAGCCTGAAAAGGCTCACACTCACTAATAGTTGAAGCGAAGGGGATGCAAAGCAGGCACTCGCGAAGCACAGACAAAAAAGGCGTGTGACATCGACGGTGGGCGCGAAGTGACTGACACTTTGGCAGGTCCTGGCACAGGCTCATAGAACATGAAGCATGGCTCAGAGGAGAGCAGCTAGATTAAATGGGTAACTATAACAATTCTTTCTCTCCTTCGCTATCTCTTCTTTCCTAGTCGTCTCGGAGTGTGTACAACATGCCTAGTAGTGAATTGAGGTGCAACTCTAGAGATTATTTGGTTACTTCGCGTGAGTACCGATAAATCGGCCCGCTGTGGTAGCGGCTGAGATCATAAGCCCTACGTTGGAAATGTAGAGACTGCTACTAAATCATCTATATATAATTCCAGGCGCCAATTAAAGGCCCAAAACTCACCAAAGGTGACAAAGATAGGAGTAGAAGGCACCAAAATGACGGAGCACTACAAAAAACACGTGTGCACCCGAGTGGTAGCGCGAAAGAGATGCCCTTTAATCCGGACCGGGTTAGAAGGTACGCCCCTGACAGCGGTGTGAAGAGCCAGATGGAATGGCCTAGTCGACAACTTTTTCTTTTCTTTCTCGTTTCTCTTTTCAATTTTCTATTTAAAAGACCTCAAGAGCATGTACAACGTACCTAGTAGAGAGAGTAAGGTGCTACTATAGATGTTATCGATTTAATTCGCGCTATGTGTATACGATAATTGCCGCTCAAGAGCGAAGCAGATTACATCGTCATAGTATTAGCTCTACGTTGGAACGTAGGGGCTACTACTATATATAGAGTTTAAGGAATCAATACGAGGGGGGGTCCGGGGGCATGCCCCCCCCGCACATGTCACATCGCATCGCAGTCCTTCTGCGGGACCAGAAACACAAGTGAGAGGAATACCCGCCTGAGTGGCGAGAATACCCGAACAATCCCATGCTCGAGTATTGACATAACAACCGTGGTCACGTCTGGAGAGACGTGCCGATGTCGGGGAGGACGTCTGAGAGACTACCCCCTCCAGAACACCCTGGGAGGAAGCGGCTTCGGGAGGCCGCGACGCCCCAGAAACACGGGGTGCGAAGTGTCCCGCAGTCGCAAAGAGGCAAGTCTTTTGCCACGCACCATCCGAGAAGAGCCCCTCAGTTGCGAGCTCAGAGAGGAGTAGCTTCGTCCTGATCTCCGCAGGCGCCTACGTACAGAAGGCCACCCTCAGCGACGATCTACACTTAGCAGCCTCATGGACGGTACCCTGAAGGTCACCCACTGAGGTCAGGGCGAGCTGCAGGCACACGCGCCGCAAGGTCTCCCAACCCTTCTTGAGGTCACCAGCAGGTTTGGCTTCAAGAAGCCAGAGTGAAACCTCGCCACTTGGAACAGCAGGAGGAGGGAGGAGAGCTAGCGAGTGGCGCGTAGCCGGAGCCGGTGATCCTGAGCGAGGGCACTCTTCTCCGATAGCACGAAGAAAGACATGGGCAACTGGTCGAACACAATGTTAGGGGTATTCAGCCATGACCAAGATGTGGGAGAGACCCCGGACGATTACAGGACTAGCCCAGACACAAAAGTGTTGTCAGGGGGCGGGAGAGAAACAAAGCCCTCAGCAGACCTGACGCCCAAACCAACCTCCTCCGCCAGCCACCGATCCCAAGGCCCGTCCTCAAGAGTGGTGAGCCCGAGCATGACATTGCCTGCAGCATCGCGAGCACTCTGAGAAAGAAACCACCGCTGCATAACGGAGAGTGTAGACCCCCCCCCCCCCCCCCCACCCCCAACCAGGTGAACAAAGAAGGCGACATTACCCGTAGGCCTAGGCGGGAGCGAGGGAGGCACAGGAGAGCACCCAAAGTGTAGCATAGCACAGCCTGGGAAAAAAGGAAGAAGAGCATGAAACACCAGAACCGATACACCAACAGGCATGGACAAGCAGCAATGCACTCCCCAAACCAAACCCAGAGAGGAGTGGACCAACAAGGGACCCTCCGGTCTGGGGCGGGACAACAGGGCAGCCAAAAAAGCGTGTAACACACGCCGCCGTAGAGCGGGGTAAACCCGCCGTAGAGCGGGGTAAACCCGCCCTGGAGCGGACACGATATGCTCCAGAACGGGGCACAGCCACCAGCACCACAAGACGAGTAGGACTGACCCAGAGCGGGGGAAGAATCCGCGCTCTAGGGCGGGGATAAACACGCTCTGGAGCGGACACCGATACGCTCCAGAGCGGCCCACAGCCACCAGAACCTTACCAAGGCACCTCAGAGACGAGTAAGGACCGACCCAGAGCGGGGGAAGAACCCGCGCCCGAGGGCGGGGGAAGACACCAAGAGAGCCAGCTGAAAAACCAAACTAACTGACCTGGAGCGGGGAAAACCATCGCTCCAGGGCAGGGCGGTCATGCTTGAGCGGGAGGATGATATAGCGGACTCACGCCCGGTCTAGAGCGGCCAAATCACGCTCGAGGGTGGTACAAAGACTGACCTAGAGCGGGGCCGAAGAGGGATAGACCAGAAGCAGTCACCAAAGCACGCCCAGGAGCGGGAATACCGATGCCCCAGAGTGGAGCGGTGAACACCATATTAAAAGTCTGAGGGAAACTTCCCTCTGAAAAAGGAGAAGTGTCACGTCTGCCAAGAAGGCCCCCCAGGGACTCGAGAAAAGGAAAACACCAACCAAAGACCGACCTGGCGTGGGACGTGACCCACGAACAGGGAGGAGCAGAGGAAGACATAGCCTAATCACAAGGCCCAAAGGTGGCAAAATCAAGGTAAATAGCAGAACACAAATTTGGGGTTCTGGAAAGCCAGAGGTAGTCAGATAACTGGTGCGAACCCCATAAAACATAATAAGGGGGGTCAAGGGACATCCCCAGGGGTTGCAACAGAATCGAACGACAAAACGCCCCCTGTAGGCTAGGCCACCCACAAAAAGTTAGCCTAATCGGCACTAGGTGATAGGAATAAATAAAAAGAAGGACGCCACTAGCAACCGCACACCCAAAGAGGTGTGAGTGCGACATTAAAAGACCAATCATGGGGCAAGTGACATCCCGGGTCTGCGCCCCCCACCATAACATCACCCGAAAAACGAAGTTAGCCTAGCCACCGAACAAATGGGCGTAAGTCAGAAACTATGTAAGTGACAAGAAGCCCTAAATGAATAGAACCTATCACAACCTAAACTAAAGTCACCGCAAAGAAATTAAAAGCAATATAAGGCAAAGGCCTTTCAACACTAGCGTCGTCCCAAGACACGCATGCGCAGAGGGCTGAAAACATGAGAGACCTCCACTTTCAACGCAAACACTCGAATAAAACACCTGAGTGCCCATTTTACGTTGTGCCTACAACACGGATCATCTATCTATAATTCCAGGCGCCAATTAAAGGCCCAAAACTCACCAAAGGTGACAAAGATAGGAGTAGAAGGCACCAAAATGACGAAGCACTACAAAAAACACGTGTGCACCCGAGTGGTAGCGCGAAAGAGATGCCCTTTAATCCGGACCGGGTTAGAAGGTACGCCCCTAGCAGCGGCGTGAAGAGCCAGATGGAATGGCCTAGTCGACAACTTTTTCTTTTCTTTCTCGTTTCTCTTTTCAATTTTCTATTTAACCCGTGGAGCCCCGGCTAGTTTTGTAATGTTTGCGCACCAGAACCCGGCCGGTTTTCAAAAAATGGTTTTATTCCAGAAACAATAGCGAATGGGTTAGGAATGAAGGAAAAACCACGAAAAACCGCTCAAAAAGCTTAAAAAATGGTCCTACAGAGCCCCAGAAAACGGATTTTAGAAGAGTAAAAAATTGAAGGCAATTATCCCAAAATACGAGGTTATTGCGCGCTCGCGCCCACGCACGTAGACTTGGAGAGTTTTCAACCATCGGCACGGTTGCGTGGGATACGTACACAGTTCCCATACAAATCTGAGCCCTCTTGAGTGGCTACACCTGAGGTTACGGTTGGCGCAATTAGGGTGACGCGCCAGGCGCGTCTCTGGGGCTGTGCGTTACATACATCGCCGACGCGTCAGACGCGTCGCTGGGGCTATACGGGTTAAAAGACCTCAAAAGTATGTACAACGTACCTAGTAGAGAGAGTAAGGTGCTACTCTAGATGTTATCGATTTAATTCACGCTATGTGTATACGATAATTGCCGCTCTAGAGCGAAGCAGATTACATCGTCATAGTATAAGCTCTACGTTGGAACGTAGAGGCTACTACTATATATAGAGTTTAAGGAATCAATATGAGGGGGGGTCCGGGGGCATGCCCCCCCGGGAAATGTTTGACATTTTAGGTTGTCAGAGAGGGCATTTAGCGACTTTTAAAGGCCATTAAATGGCTGAGATACTGTAAAAAAAATAAGGTTATCTAGACAAATTTTTAAAATTAAAAAAAAAAAAAAAAAAAAAAAAAAAAAATCCTAGGTCATTATAGTATGCTTTTCCTACATTCTGTTGATTATTGTATTGTACCGGTACTTGGGAGTTGGTAAATATAATTGAAAAACTTAAAATAATGTTTATTTTTGTTATATTTTGTATATTAATAGGTTGTCGAGGAAAGCAACCCGCAACCCTAGCCGCCTAGGCATAGCGACCAGCCCAGCAGTAGAAAACTACATGCCGCCATAACGTATATTCTAGTTGAATATACTGTAGGCTATATCTATGAACTACAAATGATTATTATTATTATCCTCCCAGCCTCCCTACAAATACAGGTTGGAGTCCTACTATCCTGGAAAGCTTTTATCAGTTCAGTTCAGTCAGTGAAAGGGTGCCAAAAGAGATTTGTTTTATGTCAGTAGTAATTAACCCGTTGAGCCCCGGCTAGTTATAATATTTTGTTCACCCCAGTCCCAAGCCATTTTCACTTATTTTTTTTGTTTGCTAAAATGGAAGACAAGGATGAGAAATGAAAAAAAAAACAAAAAAAAATCACCTCTGACATTTTTTTTTGGGGGGGGGGCCGGTGGGGGGTTGGGGGGGGGAGCTTCAAAAAAATGTGTTGAGCCAAAATGGAAGAGAATGGTGAGAAATGAACACACAAATAAAAAAAAACTCACTTCGGTCATTTGGGGGGCGGGGGGGGGGGTTTCAATAGTTCGTCTCCTCCGCATGACCACCCGCCCGGGAGCACTAGGGTAAAAACTGAGTATGGCTTTGTACGGCATACATCCTAAGGAGTATCTCACATAAATCTCAAGCCTCTAGCTCCCATACGACCGGAGTAATGAAGGTTCAAAGTGGCGGTAAACTAGGGGTGTAAACTATCCCCACTAAGCCCACCACCACCAGCTGCGCGGCTGTCTCGGCCCGCTCACACCTACTGGCCCGGCTCCCCCACACACTACGGTACCTCCCCCTCCTATTCTCCCGCCATTTCCTACCTTACGAGCCACGTAAGTGTTTTTTATATGTCGGACGCACGTGATGCGTCGCTGGGAGTTGGTGATCAAAGACTGCCGACGCATCACGTGCGACGCTGGGTCTCAACGGGTTAAGAATTAGAGAAAAATATAGTTTAACCCTTAATTAGCGGCGAGCAACATAAGTCGATTTAAATAAAGCTGGACTATGTGGCGGCGCTCGACATAGGTCGAGTGGCAATTTCAGCACGTAATGTGGCTGAGAGAGAGAGACAAGTGGTGGCAGGAGACTAGCGAGCGTATGACTGCTCCATCTCAGCTCCCTCCTCCCTCTCTCACTCGCTACATACTCAATTATGTACCGAAAGTACCGAATTACCTGCTTTTTGCACTCGCGTTGCACGGTTATTGCAAGAAAACTATCCATCATACAAGGATCGTTATGGTGTCATTCGAAAGCTCTGTTTATGCCCTTTCAGGGATAGGTACTTGTTTTACGTTCTGGGTCTTATTTAGGCATGAAAATGATCACGTAAACAGCCCTATTTTGGCTAAAAACACCCCGCTGTGCGGTACATATAAACCGCATAGGCCGCTCGTAAGGTGTTAAGGAATCAATACGAGGGGGGGTCCGGGGGGCAAAGCCCCCCTAGTTTTATAGGGAGGTCCGGGGGCATGCCCCCCTCCCCCCCCCCCGGGATATTTTTGACATTTTAGGTTGTCAGAGAGGGCATTTAGCGACTTTTCAAGGGCATAAAATGGCTGAGATACTGTTAAAAAAATAAGGTTATCTAGAATTTTTTTGAAAATAAAAAAAAATAGCCTAATCCTAGGTCGTTATAGTATGCTTTTCGTACATTGCGTTGCTGATTGTATTGTACCGGTACTTGGGAGTTGGTAAATAATTATAATTGAAGAACTTAAAATAATGTTTATTTTTGTTTTATTTTTTATATTAACCCAGTGAGACCCAGCATCGCACGTGATGCGTCGGCAGTGTTTGATCACCAACTCCCAGCGACGCATCACGTGCGTCCGACATATAAAAATCCCTTACGTCGCTCGTAAGGTAGGAAATGGCTGGATAATAGGAGGGGGAGGTACCGTAGTGTGTGTGTGGGAGCCGGGCCAGTAGGTGTGAGCGGGCCAAGACAGCCGCGCGGCTGGTGGTGGTGGGCTTAGTGGGGATACTTTACACCCTTAGTTCACCGCCACTTTGAACCTTCAGTACTCCTGTCGTATGGGAGCTAGAGGCTTGAGATTTATGTGAGACACTCCTTAGGATGTATGCCGTACAATGCCATACTCAGTTTTCACCCTAGTGCTCCCGGGCATGTGGTCATGCGGGGGAGACTAACTTTCGACCCCCCCCCCCCCGACCCCCAAATGACCGAGGTGAGTTTTTTTTTATTTTTCTCTTCATTTCTCACCATTTTCTTCCATTTTGGCTCGACAAATTTTTTTGAGCTTCCCCCCCCCCCCCCCCACCCCCCCCCCCGGCCCCTCCCCCCCAAAAAAATATCTGAGGTGATTTTTTTTTTTTTTTTTTCATTTCTCATCCTTGTCTTCCATTTTAGCAAACAAAAAAAAAAGAAGTGAAAATGGCTTGGGACTGGGGTGAACAAAATATTATAACTAGCCGGGGCTCAACGGGTTAATAGGTTGTCGAGGACAGCAACCCGCAACCCTAGCCGCCTAGGCCTAGTGACCAGCCCAGCAGTAGAAAACTACACGCCGCCTTAACGTATATTCTAGTTGAATATACTGTAGGCTATATCTATGAACTACACATGATTAGTATTATTATCCTCCCAGCCTCCCTACAAATACAGGTCGGAGTTCTACTATCCTGGAAAGCTTTTATCAGTTCAGTTCAGTCAGTGACAGGGTGCCAAAAGAGATTTTTTTATGTCAGTAGTAATTAAGGATTAGAGAAAATATAGTTTAAGGTATCAATACGAGGGGGGGTCCGGGGGGCAAACCCCCCCCTGCTTTTATATGGGGGTCCGGGGGCATCCCCCCCCCCCCCCCCGGGAAATGTTTGACATTTTAGGTTGTCAGAGAGGGCATTTAGCGACTTTTCAAGGCCATAAATTGGCTGAGATACTGTTAAAAAAATAAGGTTATCTAGACAAATTTTGAAAATTAAAAAAAAAAAAAAAAAGCCTAATCCTAGGTCATTATAGTATGCTTTTCCTATATTCCGTTGCTGATTGTATTGTACCGGTACTTGGGAGTTGGTAAATATAATTGAAGAACTTAAAATAATGTTTATTTTTGTTTTATTTTTTATATTAATAGGTTGTCGAGGACAGCAACCCGGAACTCTAGCCGCCTAGGCCTAGCGACCAGCCCAGCAGTAGAAAACTACATGTCGCCTTAACGTATATTCTAGTTTAATATACTGTAGGCTATATCTATGAACTACAAATGATTAGTATTATTATCCTCCCAGCCTCCCTACAAATACAGGTCGGAGTCCTACTATCCTGGAAAGCTTTTATCAGTTCAGTTCAGTCAGTGACAGGGTGCCAAAAGAGTTTTTTTTTATGTCAGTAGTAATTAAGGATTAGAGAAAAATAGAGTTTAACACTTAAATGGCGGCACGCATCATTTGTCGAGTGAAAGAAATTTGGACTATGTGGCGGCTCACACCATAAGTCGTGTGGCAATTTCACACGTAATGTTGCTGAGAGAGAGAGACAAGTGGTGGCAGGAGAGTAGCGAGCGTATGACTGCTCCAGACCACCGCGGCGGACCAACTGACATGAATCCCACCCTCCTCCACCCTCTCACACTCGCTACATAGTGAAATGTATGGGGAAAGTACCGAATTACATGGTTTTTGCACTCGTGTAGCGCGGTTGTTGCAAGAAAACTAGCGGTCATACAAGGATCGTTGTGGTGTCATTGGAAAGCTCTGTTTATGCCCTTTCAGGGATAGATACTTGTTTTATGCTCTGGGTCTTATTTAGGCATGAAAATGATCACGTAAACAGCCCTATTTTTGGTAAAAACACCCCGCTGGTGGCTACATATTATTTACCGCCTAGGCCGCACGTTAGTTGTTAAGGAATCAATACGAGGGGGGGTCCGGGGGGCATCGCCCCCCGGGTTTTATAGGGGGGTCCGGGGCATGCCCCCCCCCCCCCCCCCCCCCGGGAAATTTTTGACATTTTAGGTTGTCAGAGAGGGCATTTAGCAACTTTTCAAGGCCATAAAATGGCTGAGATACTGTTAAAAAAATAAGGTTATCTAGACAAATTTTTAAAATAAAAAAATAAAAAAATAGCCTAATCCTATGTCATTATAGTATGCTTTTCCTACATTCTGTTGCTGATTGTATTGTACCGGTACTTGGGAGTTGGTAAATATAATTGAAGAACTTAAAATAATGTTTATTTTTGTTTTATTTTTTATATTAATAGGTTGTCGAGGACAGCAACCCGCAACCCTAGCCGCCTTGGCCTAGTGACCAGCCCAGCAGTAGAAAACTACATGCCGCCTTAATGTATATTCTAGTTTAATATACTGCAGGCTATATCTATGAACTACAAATGATAAGACAAATAAGAAGCCCTCCGAATCATAAGGGGACCAAACGACATTTTTTGAATTTCCGTGCCAAGCACGTGGCGCCATAGCCCAACTTCTCCCCTACACACTGGTAGTCTTTTGGTACCCTTAAGACGAAAACTGTAAGAGTGAGAGTTCTGGATGTTAAGGTAACTTTTTCGCCTTTCGGGAACACTCACCAATATCCTGGGAAAAATATAACATGACACAAGGGGTCCAAACGACACTCAGTTAATCCCTCCATACTCTCACTCTCCCGTGCGGGCGATGGTGCGTGAACCAAAGAAAACTCGCCGCCAACCCACCTCGCGCTCGGCTCTGGTCTCCCATTGGCTGGCCCGGATGCGGGGTGGCAGCCTTCACACAATAACATAGTCTCCCGCGGTTTCTGAGGAATACATGGTGGGGCGGGTTCAGTGCTCATATTATCGCTTATTACACCTTTATTTTTTACAGCTCAGTGTTCTAAATAACCAATAAGTATCCGCCAACAATTAGTGACCATGCAGAACAAAAATGAGGACCCCAACGAGCCCAAACCAGGTCCATCTGGAGTGAAAAATATTAGCCTACGTACATTCTAGGCCTATCGTGCATCAAAAAGACGCAACTCTTTGATAGGAATGGACACCACCGTTCATTCCAGTGATGATAGTGATGAAGACTACATACCAACATTGTGATGAAAAGACGTGGCCGGTACAGAAGGGTTTAATATAGCCTGGCAGTGATCACTTAAGGGCAGATTTACGCTTGAGTGTTTTTGTTCTGGACCCATCTCTCTAGTGAATGCATGGTGCGGCGGGTTCATTGCTCATATTATCGCTTATTACACCTTTCTTTTTTACAGCACAGAGTTATAAATAACAACATTTTTAATAAGACAGTCTCCGCCAACAATAGGCTACTTAGTGACTATGCAGAAAAAAAATGAGGACCCCGAGCCAGAACCAGGTCCATCAGGAGTGACAACTAGGCCTATTGGCCTACGTACATTCTATGGTGCAACAAAAAAACGCAACCCTTTGATAGGAATGGACACCACCGTTCATTCCAGTGATGGCAGTGATGAAGACTACTTACCATCATGTGATGAGGGGTCAGATTCGGATGCTAACATGAGTGATTTTGAGACCCAAGATCCTGATACATTAGGTTCTGTTGGAGCCAAGGTTGGGGGCAGTGAGGCTGAGGTGGCTGTTAGTCCTATGGTGGGGGACACTGCGGTGCTTGTTGGGCCTCTCCCTGAGGTAGAAGTCCGTGATAATGAGGAAAATTATGTTAATGAGAGTGATGGGGATAATTCTGAGGCTGTGGGTGAAGTTGTTCATCGGGCTAGTGGTAACCCAGCACATGGAAAAGTGGCTAAGAGAGTGCCGAATCCTCAGTGTTGGAAAAAAATTATTGCCAACAAAAAGCGTAATCATGGGGAGACTTATGTGTCATATAACACAAAAACATTTGTGGCTGCTAGGAAAATTGGTGATAGATGCAATGATGGTTGCTTTGATAAAGTAGGTGAAGAGAATGTTCTAGCTATATTTTCTGGTTTTTGGAGTGTTGGGGATTACGATATTCATAACCAATATTTGCAAGGGTTAATTAGGGAAGTACCTGTGAAACGTAGGCGCACAAAGGTAGAGGCCAATGCTAAGCCACACATATACAACTATTTTGTGAAAGTGAACAATGTAGATGTTCGTGTATGTCGCAAAGCCTTTATGGCCATACATGGCATAAAAAAAAAAAAAAATTCTTTTACTCATGAAGAAAAGATTGGCGAACCCAGCAGGTACCCCCAGTCGTGATAAGCGTGGCCGCCACGCTTCAGGTAGAGCTATCACTGGTCCCCCACTTGAGCATGTGTGGGAGCACATAGAGTCTCTCAACACGACTGCTAGCCACTACACGCGTGCCCATGCCCCACACCGCAGGTACCTTGAGCATGGCCTGAAGATTATTGACTTGCATGGCCATTACCTGACATGTCTAGCGGAGGTTTACCCGGGTGAGAAGGCAGTTAGTCCCCGGTTCTACCATCATGTTTTTACAAAGCACTACAACATCGTCTTCAAGCCGCCCGCAACAGACCTCTGCAACACCTGCCAACTAATGGAGAACAAAATCTACCACCTCAAAATGAAGCACAAAGACTATAAAGAAATGGAGCAACAGCTTGCGGAACATAAGAGCGCGGCCAGAGTACCTCAGGACCTGTTGTCTGAATGTGAGAAGACCAGCCGTCTCATCCCAGATGACAAAAACCTACGCTGTGTTGCCATAGACCTACAGCAGACCTTGCCTTGTCCACGTATTAGGACTGGTCTAGCTTATTACAAACGGAAGCTGTGGGTCTACAATTTCTGCATATATGACATGAACAAGGGAGTTGGTAATATGTTTGTCTGGGAGGAGCATACTGCCAAGAGAGGGTCTGATGAGATAGGTAGCTGCATTATGAAATGGGTTGATAGAGAATTTGATGCAGGGAGACCCTTCAGGAGGCTCAGGGTCTTTGCAGATAACTGCGCGGGGCAGAATAAAAACATACATATCATGCTAATGGCCCTTCGCATGCTACACTCCATGCGCATCGAGAGGATGGAGATAGTGTTTATGGTGCCAGGCCATTCATTCCTCCCATGCGACCATGCCTTCGGCCACATTGAGAAGAGGGTGCAATCGAAGCTTGCTATCTACAACGTGTACGAGTACCTGAAAATCATCAAAACCACAGTGAAGCACGAGAATGTAGTTACCCACATGCAGAAGGAAGATTTCTTCAGCATTCGTTCCCTAAAGGATTATGTCACGATCCGAAAAACTACTGGATTTTCAAAGGCCAGGCAACTGCTTGTGGATTCCAGCTACCCTGAAGGCTACATACTCAAAAACACCTACCTGTATGACATGGAGATACCTGACTTGGACAAGAGGATCCGACTGATGCCTGGCAAGCAGCCCTACAGTGACATCTTTGACTTATCAACTGCCGACCTTCCCATCAAGTACCCCAACGGTGTCAAGCTAAAGGCCGCTAAAATCAAGGATCTCCGTGTACTGTGGAGTTACCTGGATGTGAGAGGTCGAGCATGGCTGGATAAGGTATTCATGAATCAGGGGCAGGCTCCAGAGGAGGATACACTCGTCATGGAAGTGGATAATCCGGACGACCCAGATCCAGATGACAAGGCATGGGAGTACGCGCCTGCGGAGCGTTTGCCGGACGCTCTCAGGGACGAAGATTAGCTCTCTCTCCTCTCTCTTTCTTTCTTTCTATGTTTCTCTCTTTATTCTCTCTTACAAAAATAAAGGCTAAAAATAATGAACTCTTCTCTTGTTTGACATCCTGTTAATCTCTATGGATTACACCTTGTCCTGGATTATTACATGACTCAACCTGACTATATCAAACCTCATTCAACCTACAATGTAAGTTGTGCACGCTGTTATTCTATTAACATTGTTTTATTATGTTTAAACCACAAAAGTACGTTCACTTACCCATAACCTTGTACTTACCTGTTAATTATTAACTACTTACCTGCCTTACCTGGAGTATGGAAATTGGAGGCTTGTGGGTGGGAATGATGGAGAATTACGTACACTACCCAACTACCCAATATCAGTGCATTATTATCTTTAAAGGAAAAAAATCATGGTCAAAGTGCTGTTAATGTTAGATTTTGGCCATTTTGGCCATTCAAAAAAAGAGGATAATTTTGGTTTGGGTGTTTTTACTAAAAATATAGACGTGGAACCCCCTATTTTTACATGCTGGGATGAAAGAGTAGTGCTTCAGCTACCTTCATTAAAATATGAAGAGGGCACCTTACCGGGTTAAAGAGTTACACATATTTTGAACATTGCCAAACTTTGACCTTGATTTTCTCAGAAGTAAGAATATGTCGTTTGGACCCTTTTGATTCGGAGGGCTTCTTTAAATCTTTTCCTACATTCCGTTGCTGATTGTATTGTACCGGTACTTGGGAGTTGGTAAATATAATTGAAGAACTTAAAATAATGTTTATTTTTGTTTTATTTTTTATATTAATAGGTTGTCGAGGACAGCAACCCATAACCCTAGCCGCCTAGGCCTAGCAACCAGCCCAACAGTAGAAAAGTACATACCGCCTTAACGTATATTCTAGTTTAATATACTGTAGGCTATATCTATGAACTACAAAAATTAATGATTAGTATTATTATCCTCCCAGCCTCCCTACAAATACTGGTCGGAGTCCTACTATCCTGGAAAGCTTTTATCAGTTCAGTTCAGTCAGTGGCAGGGTGCCAAAAGAGATTTTTTTTATGTCAGTAGTAATTAAGGATTAGAGAAAAATATAGTTTAAGGAATCAATATGAGGGGGGGTCCGGGGTCGAAGCCCCCCTGGTTTTATAGGGGGGTCCGGGGGCATGCCCCCCTGGGAAATGTTTGACATTTTAGGTTGTTAGAGAGGGCATTTAGCGACTTTTCAAGGCCATAAAATGTCTGAGATACTGTTAAAAAAATAAGGTTATCTAGACAAATTAAAAAAAAAAAAAAAAGGAAAAAAAAAAAAAAAATAGCCTAATCCTAGGTCATTCTAGTAATCTTTTCGTACATTCCGTTGCTGATTGTATTGTACCGGTAATTGGGAGTTGGTAAATATAATTGAAGAACTTAAAATAATGTTTATTTATTTATTTTTTTATATTAATAGGTTGTCGAGGACAGCAACCCGCAACCCTAGCCGCCTAGGCCTAGTGACCAGCCCAGCAGTAGAAAACTACATGCCGCCTTAATGTATATTCTAGTTTAACCCTTAAAAAGCGGCTCACCACTTAAGTCGAGTTAAATAAAGCTGGACTATGTGGCGGCGCTCGACATAGGTCGAGTGGCAATTTCAGCACGTAATGTGGCTGAGAGAGAGAGACAAGTGGTGGCAGGAGACTAGCGAGCGTATGACTGCTCCAGACCACCGCGGCGAACCTACTGACACAAATCTCAGCTCCCTCCTCCCTCTCTCACTCGCTACATACTCAATTATGTACCGAAAGTACCGAATTACCTGCTTTTTGCACTCGCGTTGCACGGTTATTGCAAGAAAACTATCCATCATACAAGGATCGTTATGGTGTCATTCGAAAGCTCTGTTTATGCCCTTTCAGGGATAGATACTTGTTTTACGTTCTGGGTCTTATTTAGGCATGAAAATGATCACGTAAACAGCCCTATTTTGGCTAAAAACACCCCGCTGGGTGGTACACATAAATAAACCGCATAGGCCGCTAAAGAAGGGTTAATATACTGTAGGCTATATCTATGAACTACAAATGATTAGTATTATTATCCTCCCAGCCTCCCTACAAATACAGGTCGGAGTTCTACTATCCTGGAAAGCTTTTATCAGTTCAGTTCAGTCAGTGGCAGGGTGCCAAAAGAGATTTTTTTTATGTCAGTAGTAATTAAGGATTAGAGAAAAATATAGTTTAAGGAATCAATATGAGGGGGGGTCCGGGGGGCGAAGCCCCGCTGGTTTTATAGAGGGGTCCGGGGGCATGCCCCCCCGGGAAATGTTTGACATTTTAGGTTGTTAGAGAGGGCATTTAGTGACTTTTCAAGGCCATAAAATGTCTGAGATACTGTTTAAAAAATAAAATTATCTAGACAAATTAAAAAAAAAAAAAAAAAAAAATCCTAATCCTAGGTCGTTCTAGTAATCTTTTCCTACATTCCTTTGCTGATTGTATTGTACCGGTACTTGGGAGTTGGTAAATATAATTGAAGAACTTAAAATAATGTTTATTTTTTTTATTTTTTTTATATTAGTAGGTTGTCGAGGACAGCAATCCGCAACCCTAGCTGCCTAGGCCTAGCGACTAGCCCAGCAGTAGAAAACTACATGCCGCCTTAACGTATATTCTAGTTTAATATACTGTAGGCTATATCTATGAACTATAAATGATTAGTATTGTTATCCCTCCAGCCTCCCTACAAATACAGGTCGGAGTCCTACTATCCTGGAAAGCTTTTATCAGTTCAGTTCAGTGAGTGACAAGGTGCCAAAAGAGATTTGTTTTATGTCAGTAGTAATTAAGGATTAGAGAAAAATATAGTTTAAGGAATCAATACGAGGGGGGGTCCGGGAGGCGAAACCCCCCTGGTTTTATAGGGGGTTCGGGGGCACCCCCCCCCCCCCCCCCCCGGGATATTTTTGACAATTTAGGTTGTCAGAGAGGTCATTTAGCGCCTTTTCAAAGCCATAAAATGGCTGAGATACTGTTAAAAAAATAAGGTTATCTAGACAATTTTGTTTAAATAAAAAAAAAATAAATAAAAAAAAATAGCCTAATCCTAGGTCGTTCTAGTAATCTTTACCTACATTCCGTTGCTGATTGTATTGTACCGGTACTTGGGAGTTGGTAAATATAATTGAAGAACTTAAAATAATGTTTATTTTTGTTTTATTTTTTATATTAATAGGTTGTCGAGGACAGCAATCCGCAACCTTAGCTGCCTAGGCCTAGCGACCAGCCCAGCAGTAGAAACTACATGCCTCCTTAATGTATATTCTAGTTTAATATACTGTAGGCTATATCTATGAACTACAAATGATCAATTTGTTAGTAGTCTTGGCAAATCCAACGTCAAGGCTATTAACCTAATTGCAATGACGACTTGTCTATTTTGACTGCTATGTCGTCATTCCAACCGCGGTTAAAAAGAAAACGTCTAGAGTCTACTCCTTATCTTGCTCTAGGAGACGTTGTACATTAACCAAAACTACCACCGAAGGTGAAAAAAGTATAGAAGAGAAGACAAAGGGGTTTACCTTAGTTACCGCTCAAGGCCCATCCCGTGTTCCGTCATGCGCCGATCCCTGTCGAACGTGCGCATGAGCGACCCTCTCTTGTTATCATTTTTTCACGCGTCGCCATTGTTGAGTCCGCTTTTGTTGTGCTCCTTCAATTCACCCTGTTTTAGGTTCGTTTCGGCTTTTCTGGCCTTCTTTTTGTTAGACAGATGTTACGTGATCTAGGACACACGTAAATGGGCTCCTCAGTGTGTTTAATGGAGACGCGTGTGTAAATAGCTACCGAAGGTACGGTGGCGCCTGGCGTTCCTCGTATGTGTTTTTCATTCCTTTCTCTTTTCATATTCTTTTTTCCTGTTAGTCTGGGCATAGTTTAGCTTATTTTAGCCTAGCTTGTTTCTCATTCAGGAATTGCTATGCCCCTATGAGTTTTCATATTTTCATAGCCTAGGTGTACAGTTGGTTCACAATCTGAGATTTCGTGGTGGCGGTGCTGTTTGTAGGGTTTGTGTCGGCCGCATTATTAGCGTTATTCCCGAGTCCCCCCTTACGAGCCTTCACTGTGTCTCAAGGGCCTGGGCGCTTGGTGGTTCGTGATATCCAGGGGTACCCTACGGGGGCCTCTCCCTCACACCACAGGGTTTTTCGCCCCTGACACATTCTCTCCTCACGGCTAGGCCACCCTTTTTCTCGCCAGTTTCATTTACTGGTTTTTGTGTTCCCTTACTGTTTTCACCTCCATCCTTTCATTCCTTTTGCCCAATCCTGGGGTACCCTACGGGGGCCCCTGTTTGTGCCGAACCACCCTTCCTGCCACTTCTCCTCATGGGCTTTGCTCTATCTCTGTGGGTGGGTGGTTCCTGGGGGATGTGCCTCCTCTCCCCTGGTGTGTCTTCCTTGCCTCTCCCTTGACCGGTTGAGTCAGGATATTCAAGGAAGACACTGCTCAGCTTGATGGCCATCGTCGCTTGGAGTCATAAGGAGTTGACGCTTTTTTCTGGGCCTGTGTTGGTATTACCTAGACGCTCCTCTCGCTTTTTCGGCGCCGGACCATCTCGGCCGGTCCCGCAAATTTGCGGAGTGCTCGATTCGGTCCACGGACGATTCGGCTCCCCGCAAATTTGCGGAGATCGCTGGGGGGTCTCGCGGTGAGGCGGGATGGTTGTGTCGGTACGGTTATGCCTCCATTGGCCCGCAAATTTGCGGTTATAGTTGGCTTTCCCGGTGACCCTTTTTTGTGTCATCTTGTTGCCTGGTACTATATTGGTGTATGCACTTGCCTGGTGTTATGGACCCTGCATGTGAGGTGTTGAGTGGTGGTTAACACTTTCTCCATCTTTGCAGGTTTCTGCTTGTGCTCTTCCGCCTCACCCGCCCTCCTCACCTCCATCGGTGCTCCCGGTTTAGAGTGAGTACGACTTCCAGTTTGCATGTGTGTTCCTGTTTACCCATGCTCATTCCCTGGTTTTTATTGGACATTATCTTCACTTACTCCGTCAACGTGCTGCTTATGGTGTGTGTTCTTCCATTGCAGGTGGGATGCCTTGCTTTCGCCAGGGCTGTGGGCTCCCCGTGCTTGGACTGCCACAGGTCCTGCTTGCGGCATTCGCAATTGTGTGTCCTCTACGGCCTACCTCCCGGCTTTGTGTGGCCCGTGTATGGACCTGGTGGATGTGGTGGACCATCACCCTGGTTCCTCTGATGCGGCGGTGGCCTCTGCATCCCTTCAGTCTGTGTGGGCGGTGGTCTCCCACCACATCAGGACTGTGGGCCACCGTTCCCCGGCCTTTGTTGACGACCGGATCCGCGTCGCCCTGGGCATCCCTGACCCGTCTGGGGGCCGTTTACCTGGCCCTCTCCCTGCTCGGGCCCTCCTCCCTGGGTCCCGTGGTCGGTCGTCGCATCGTCGGGTGGATCCCCAGCTCCGTCCCACGCTCTCGCTCTCCTCGTCGCTCGTCCTCTACTGCCCCTCCTCGTCCTCCTGCTCACCTTGACTCCGCCGTTCGCCCTCGTCATGGTTCTCGCCCTGAGGCCGGGGTTAGCGTCTCTGCCCCTGTACGCCCTCCCCTGGCCTCTCCGGATAGGGGCTCTACTACCTTCCGCCCGCTTCCCCTGCACAAAAGACGTCCTCTTCATTTGTCCTCTACGCGCGCGGATGTTCATGCTGTAGCTGGCCCTCTGCTCCCTCCTTCTACTCTGTCCAGGAGGGTCCGCCAGGATGTAGTTGCTTCTCCTCCTACTTCTCCTGCTTCGGTGCCTCTTCTTCCTTCTAGGTCTCGTCCCAAGGTGGAGGTTCCTCCCTCCTCCGCCTCGGTGTCGGGCCGCCCTGTTCTCTCAGCCCCGGGGATCCTTGCTCTGTTTCCCCCCGCGGCTCCTTCTGACCTCCTTTCCCCCGGCCAGCCTTCCCCCTCCCGTCATCCTGCTCCTCTTCCTTCTTTTATTCCTGATCTTCGCTTGCCGGCTCCCCGTGAGGGTACCCCGCCGCTTGCCTCGGTAGAGTATAGCGAGGTTTCGGGGTCCCCTCTCTCGGGGGCTGACGTGTCGCTGGAAGAGGGGGATGGTGATGTTTCCCCCTCGGGCGTTAGTGATCGGGAACGAGACCCTCAGGACCGTCACGGCCGTCGTCGCTCGCCTTCTTTGGGCCGCGACGCTGCTGTTTCGTGTCATGGGTCTCGCTCTCGCTCACGCTCGCCCCTGCGGGCCGAACTATCTTCGGGGGGGTCGCCTCTCTCGGATCGATTTTCGGCTATGCAGGGGTGGGTTGTGTCACACTTCGACGCGCGCTTGGAGGCGATGCAAGAATCCCTCTTATCGCGCTTCTTGGCGGTGACACAACCTCAGCACCTCACCCAACCTGCCCCTGCTTTGGTCCCCCTCCCCTCTGCGGTGGACCACATTCCTTCTCGCCATGCTTCTCCGCCTGCCCGGTCGTCGGCTAGTACTGCTCCTGCCCTGGCTCAGGTGGTTGCCCCTACTGTCTCACATGCGGGGGTCCTCCGTCTGTTAGGGCAGGGTCCGCGCTTGCCCCCCATCCAAAAGGCCAAGGTCCCGTCGCGGACTATGCCGCTCCTCTATGGCTCCTTGGCTGTTTGGAAGGGGGTGCAGGCCTCCCACCCGGAGCGTGCTACCGACTTCCCGTCAGGTGAGAGGGCCCTACCTTTGGACTGGTCGGTCCAAATAAATGATAAAATGCAGTTCAGGGCGATCAGGGTGGATGGTCAGGTGGCCGACATGGAGGTGCGGGCGTACCCGACAAGGACTGACCTTCAGTACTTCTCGGTGAAGCCCAAGCCCCCGTCTGCTCCTCGGACTAAGCTCTGGTCAGACTTCAGCCGCCAGGACATCCTTCAGGATGTTCAGTCCCTGGCTGTGTTAACGGGACTGTCCTCCTATGGGACGGGTTTGTGCGACGACGGTAAGCCTGGCTTGGCCGTCGTGCTCGATAACCCTCTCCCATTGGAGGCCTGGTTTGCTGAGGCCTTAGACTTTGCCAACCGTTCCGTCGACAGATCTATTTCAGTCCCTCCCCCAGAGTCGTCACTGCTTTTGCCTCCTCTGGTGTCTGTCGGCGGATTGGATGGCAAGTTCTGGTCCTGGATTAGCGCTCCCAAACTTGAAATTTGTGCTATTGCTAACCCGTTCTTCTCCCACCCAGATAAGTCCTCTGTCGACAGGGATTTTACCTTGCGGCAGAGGGTGGCGAACTTATTGTCTTGTCTTCTAGGTTCCCTCCAGACGTCTGTTCACCACCTGCGACTTATCGAGGCGACTGCACCTGGCGATCTTCGCGAGAGCTTGGACCACGTTCGGCAGATCCACCTTCAGCTCGCGGTGTCTTTGGTTCCCGAGCTGAAGGCGGTTTTGTGCGAGGCAACTCGACAACGCCAGACGGTAAGGTCCTCGTTCTGCCGGAAGGCCCCTTTGGATATTCGTCAGGGTCTATTATACTCTGAGCTATATACATCGGGGCTTTTTGCGCAGGATGCTTGGGAACGCTACGCTTCTCTGTCAGTGGACCCTGCTTACGACACGCAAAGATGCGCTGTGTCGCGACCAGGCTCTTCGCAGTCCCGTCCTTCTGCCGGTCCCCTTCGGGGTGCTGCCGCCACTGCTGCCGCCAAGAAAGGGCGCAGGAAAGGGAAGTTGCCGGCCAGAGCGTCGGTTCCGCCTCGCACTTCTGCTCCTGCTCCCTTTCATCCCCGCCGAGAAGGGGCTGGCCAGCCTTCCACTTCCGGCCGCACTTCGACGGGGTCTGACACACGACGGACAGGGGATGGGGTGACCCGCCCTTTTCGGCGAGGTGGGGGGGGGAGGGGTGGTCAACGTGGCTCTTATGACCGCAGGGACCGTACCGGGGGACCCTCCACGTCAAAAAATGTGTAGGTTCTCCAGGTCGGTCTCCTCCTTGTTCTCCTTCTCGCCTCGCAGAAAGGGTCGCTCACCTCATCTCGGGGGCTCCCACAGGTTATTTTCGCCCTTGCGCCCTTCGGTGGCCACGAGGGACGTGGGGCGGAAGATTGCACGGAGGGGTCTAACCTGGAGATGGAAGTCCAGACCCCCACTCAGCTCTTGTCAACGAAGCCGGCCTGTCTCTTCGGAGGTGGCCGACGTGATTACATCCATGCACGAGCAGGGAATCGTCAAGGAGGTGAAAGCCGGTCTACCGGTTTTCCTCTCCCGTGTTTTTCTGGTCCCAAAGAAGGACTGCGACGCGATGCGACCGGTGGTGGATCTGTCGGCCCTCAACGGGCACATCGTGAACACACGGTTTCGGATGCTGACGGTGCACCAGGT
Source organism: Paralithodes platypus (assembly GCA_032716605.1). Lineage (NCBI taxonomy): Eukaryota > Metazoa > Arthropoda > Malacostraca > Decapoda > Lithodidae > Paralithodes > Paralithodes platypus. The sequence goes on from JAVRFV010002294.1 coordinate 114,920, forward strand.
ACGACTGGCCCTGCGACCTCTGTCGTGGGTAGTGTTGCTGGACCCTCAAGGATGCGTATTGGCACGTTCCGATCCATCCTCGTTTCCAGCGATTCTTGGCCGTTCAGACTTCCGATCGTGTGTTCATGTTCGACAGACGTCCCTTCGGTCTCAACATCGCGCCGCGGATCTTCTCGAAACTGGTAAAGCAGGCTCTGGATCCTCTCCTCAGGGGCGGCCTCCAGATCCTGTTTTACTTGGACGACTGGTTGATAGTTTCAGACACCCTAGAACAGTGCGTCCACGACACCCTCACAGTAGTTCAACACATCACACAGTTAGGGTTCAAAATCAATATTCCCAAGTCGCGCCTGACCCCGTCGCGTGTAGTGACGTGGGTAGGTCTCGAATGGGATCTGACCAACGCTACAGTGACCCAGAGTCAGCCAAACGCGGTGAAACTTCGCAGGAAGGTCTTCGCCGTGGTTGCACTCGGTCTCCCTCACGAGGAGGATCTGGGACTCGTTAGTGGGTTCGCTGAATTGGGCCGCTCTGACCATTCCTTAGGGAGGCTCAGGCTGCGCCGCCTAATACTCATGGGCAACAAGGTGTTTCCGTTGGCCCCTATGGATCGGCTCATGCCGATCCCGCGTACCATTCACAGACACTTAGGACACTGGGTTGCTCGGGGCACGCTCTCTGCGGCTGTGCCCTGGACCGCCCCCCCGCCGACGATCTGGGTAGATACAGATGCGTCGAGCGAGGGAGGGTGGGGTTACCAATCCAACCTGGGACATCAACATCACGGCAGATGGGTGGGACACACACACCTACACATCAATGCCCTCGAACTGTTGGTTCCCTTGTTCTTCCTGTGGGACCACGCGCTGGCCCTTCGGGGAAAGTCGGTGGCCTTCAGGATGGACAATCAGACAGCTGTCCACTGTATCCAAAAGCAGGGGTCCTCCAGGTCTTTGACTCTGTTGGGGATCTCAGAGAAGTTGTTCTTCCTCGCGAACCGACACAACATCTCCCTGCACGCCTCCTACCTGCCCGGGACTGCCAACCTGTGGGCTGACGCCCTGTCGCGAGGACGGGGCGTTCTTGTAGAATGGGCAATGAAACAGACTGTATTCGACGACCTCGCAGCTTCCTGGGGTGTTCCGGAGGTCGACTTGTTCGCATCGAAGGAGACGCGCAAGTTGCCTCAGTACCTGTCCCTCCGGAGTGCGAGTCCGGAGGGGGGTCCGGACGCTTTCATGGAAGACTGGAACAGGTGGCAGTCGAAATACATATTTCCGCCACCAGACGCACTGTTGATGTGCAAAGTCCTCGCGCGGCTGCGGCTGTACCGCGGCAGAGTCTGGCTAATAGCGCCTCTGTGGCCAGCCCAGGCTTGGTACTCCCAGTTGAAGCGGTGGTGCCCGAGTCCGGTCCCTCTCCCTCTCTCAAACTTCCACTTGAGCAAGGTTGGCGACCTGCGGACCTCGTTGGCCTTCGCATCGTGGATGTTCGTGAGGCACGGTGGCTCCCAGTCCACGGACGGGACCTGTCTGACTTCCTGAAGCGTTTCATGGACTCTTCGACTTGGGGGACTTACGAGTCCCACTGGAGGTCTTTTACTAGGTGGATACAGGACACTCACCAGACTGTTAGCTCTCCTTCCCTCGTCCTACCACTACTTGTTTCACCTCTTCCGTACACGTCGCTCTCAAGTCAACACTATACGTAACCACTTGTCTGCCATCCGTAGGTCTTTGAGTCCGTCACTGGGCTGGTCGTTCCACCGAAGGAGCTGGATTCCTTCATGAAGGCTGCCTTCAGGGAGCGACCGCCTCCGCGCCAGATCCCTCCTCAGTGGGATCTGGGGCGTGCTCTGGACCTTCTGGCTTCAAACACATATACACGGGACACTACACCGGTTCAGTTGCTCGAGCGTACACTCTTCCTTGTCGCTCTGGCCACTGGGGATAGGGTGTCTGAACTAGCTGCCATGTCGCGGTCCCAGGAATGCATGCGATTCTCCCCGTCCTTGAATGTCATCACGTTAGCCCCCTCCCCTCATTTTGTTGCCAAGAATGAGAGAGAGACCCACGTTTTCAAGCCTTTCACCATCCAGGCTTTAAAGCGTGGGCATACTCACCATGTGTTGTGCCCGGTGCAGGCCTTGCACTCCTATGTTGAGTCTGTGGCTCTGACTTCGGGTACTGCTGTGTGGGTGTCTCCTCGGACTGGTAGGAGGCTCTCGAAGGTACAGATAGGACGCCACATTTGTCGGGTCATTCGTGCCAGTAACCCTGCTTGTCGGGGTTCTGCGCACGATGTGCGATCCTTTGCTGCCTCCTTACGGTTCCTGCAGACTCGTTCGTTGCCTGACGTCGCCTCGGCAGGTTTGTGGTCTTCTGTCCATACCTTCGTCTCCTCCTACCTCTCCATGTCCATTGTTAGACCCCCTCGGCCGGTGATAGCTCTCGGGAGTCGGGTTTCCTAGGGCTCTCGCGAAGTTGCCTGGTCTTCCCCCCTCGTCACTTTTTCTTTTCCTTTGTTTTCTTTCGAAAAGGGGGGGAGGGAAGTACGGGTTTGCAACACTGGATTACAAGTTTGGGGTTATGTTATATGTATACAGTACATAAGTGTTTTTGCCTCATTGATAATTGTGTTTTGTTTTTGTGATCAGTGTTTTTGTTCATTTTGGAAGAAAAGGGATTTTGTGTACAGTACTTTTTGGTTTAAGACAAGTCTATGGTTTTGCATTACTATGAATGACGGGCACGTGTTAAAACTGCTCTTTTTAGCTACTCCTCAGTTTTTCACTCTATTATTAAACTCTCTTGTTTAAATTGTGTTTCTTTGTCATTCATAATTTTGTCTTATGCATTGGTTTTTTTGGTAGGTTGGGCTTGGATGTCCTCCTCCTATTTGTTATGCAGCCTTGACGTTGGATTTGCCAAGACTACTAACAAATTGGGAGGTTTGACGTACCTCCCAACCTACCAAATAGGAAAACCTACTATTTGTTAGTAGTCTTGGAAAATCCAACGTACATAATACCCTCCCTCACGCCGGACCCCTGCCCATCCGCGTTCTTCTGCTGACGTGAGATGTGATCACAAGAGAGGGTCGCTCATGCGCACGTTCGACAGGGATCGGCGCATGACGGAACACGGGATGGGCCTTGAGCGGTAACTAAGGTAAACCCCTTTGTCTTCTCTTCTATACTTTTTTCACCTTCGGTGGTAGTTTTGGTTAATGTACAACGTCTCCTAGAGCAAGATAAGGAGTAGACTCTAGACGTTTTCTTTTTAACCGCGGTTGGACTGACGACATAGCAGTCAAAATAGACAAGTCGTCATTGCAATTAGGTTAATAGCCTTGGACGTTGGATTTTCAAGAC
>JAVRFV010002294.1:118392-307016 GCA_032716605.1 Paralithodes platypus
GGTAGGTTCTATTACGCTTTGTGCTTATTTTCTGCTTTCATTGCGTGGTTTTTGCGAAAAGTTAGGCTAACTTGTGCACTTTCGTTTGTGATGTAGGGGGCATAGCCCCCCTTGCCTTGACAGGTTATTTTGGCCTTATGTTTTGCTTACCTTCACATGAATGTTTCGCATTGGAGTGTGCCCTGTGTTTTTGTTTTTATCTGCCACTCACCCAAGGCTAGGCCCCCTGTTAATAGCCTAACTTTTAGTTGGTGGTGGGTGCCAGGGCTAGGCCTCATGTTCCTAGCCTAACTTTTTGGAAGGGGGAGAAGGGACTTTTAGTAGACCGTCAATGTTGCCTCGTCGCTCTTGCTTGCCGATCTATGGTTTTACTAAACCGCCTTAGGCTCGCAGGGGTATGACACTTTGGTTTTCTAAACCTTCTGTGGAGCACCCTTTTTTCGTCTGACGCTCGCTCCTGCGCTGTCTCTCCCTTCTTTTGTTGCGCTCCCCTAGGCCTTGAGTTCATGAGACACAGTCTTCCACTTACTTGAACTCCCTCATACATTGAGGTCCCCGCGGCACGGTCTTCACCTCCTTTGAGCTCTGCGGTGCCTTGAACTGTCGTCCCTTCCACCCTTTTTGGTGACGCGGGTCTCTGGGACGGGCTCCGCGCCCGCTCCGCCCTGCAGCATGGACAAATCCCGCTCCAGGTCGGTCCTTTGCTTCCGACATGTTCTCTTTTTTGGCTGCTGTGGTCGGGTCACTCTGGACCCACTCCGCCCTGGGATGGTACTATCCGTCTCTAGGTCGGTCCTCTGCATCACACTGTATTATTTTTGCTCATGCAAGCTCCCCTGCCAGCTGTCCTGCTGTGCACTGGGGTTGAGCCTTTTGGTTGGTTTTTACCTCCATCTCCCTTTCCGCTCGAGGGCGGACAAATCCGCTCTGGAGCGGACATCTCCGCTCTGGTGCAAGCATCTCCGCTCTGCAGCGATGTCTATTCCGCTCTGGACAGGGGCCCCTTGGGCTCCTTCGCTTTGGCTTCTACACTGGGTCTCTCCTCCACCTGTTCCGCTCTGGAGCGGACGCCAGTCCCGCTCCTGGTCGGTCCTCGGCCTTCCCTATTGCTGCTCTAGCCCTCCTGTTTTCACCTGGTTCTACTCTACGATTGTTCCGCTCTGGAGCGGACGCCAGTCCCGCTCCTGGTCGGTCCTAGGCCTTCCCTCCTGCTGCCCTAGCCCTCCTGTTTTCTCCTTGTTCTACTCTCCGATTGTTCCGCTCTGGAGCGGACGCCAGTCCTGCTCCAGGTCGGTCCTAGGCCTTGCCTTCTGATGCCCTGGCTCTCTTGTTCGCTGTGCGCATGCCTTTCTCCTTTGCCTCGACTGCCATTGTCATGCATGCATGCCCCGCTCTGGAGCGGGAGGGTGTAGTCCGCTCTGGAGCGGGTCTGTCTGCTCCGCTCTGGAGCGGACTTTCCCACTCTAGAGCGGACTTGCCGTCTCGGCCCTGGCACTATTTTTTGGCCAATATTGCCTTGTTTGTACTTGGGGTTTGTCGGTTACAGTGTCTCATAACCTTCTCCTTTACATCAGGCTGTGTTCCCGCTCTGCACTGCTGGGTCCCTTGGACTGCCGTCTCCTCTTCGGTCCCTTCACCCTCAGGTACCCTTTTCGGTTCTTATATAGCTGTCATGCTTTATTTCAGGGTGTTTGCACCTGCACCTTGGTCTTTTCTGACCTGGGTTTTTGGGGTGCTTCGGACTGTTGCTGCTTATGATATATGCTTGGCCCTCCCCACATGGGGGGGTCCGTCTCCGTCCTTCTCCACATGGGGGGGGGGGTTATTACTTTTATGTACCTATCATGATGCATGGAATCTTTTGTGTGTTTTTTTGTGCATACTGTCATACCTTCCTGAAATTTGTGCTTATTCTTTCTCTGTGCTTCGTCTGGGCCATTTTTCATTTCTCCCTTCGCTTACAGTGCGGATGTCGCTCCCTGACTGTGCGCGCCATGGGTGTGCCCGTCCGGCTATGGGAGCTGGGCATACTGAGTGCCCCACCCATGCTGCGTGCTACTGCCATGATGGCTTCACCCCCAGAAGGTGTGGCCCGTATCTCGTCAACATTATGACTCTTGAGTCTCGCCCTACTTCGCCGGATGCTGAGACGGCACGGGTCAACCTCACCGCTGCATGGTTGGGCGTGGCTCGGTATGTTAAGGACCATTTACATCGGGTCCCCCGCTTCATGGACGAAGGGGTTCGCGCCTTGCTGAACCTACCTCTGGAGTCTCCGCGCCCAGTGGTCACCGCTTCGCAGGTCCCTCGGTCTGGTGTATCTCCGTTCTCGGCGGACACAGCGGGGTCGAAGCGGCACCACTCAGCTTCTCCACGTCGCCGGAAGTCTTCGCCGTCCCGCCGCCCTGCAGCTTCCGTTCGCACGTCTCCGGGCTCGACGAATTTTCGCCCTAAGATGAAGGCGCTTCCCTAGGTCCGTGTTCCTGCTGGTGTTTCGGCCTTCTCACCTGGTCGTCGTACCACCCATGCGCTGATCAAGGAGATTGAGGCATCGCAGGCCGCCGGACATCTACCATCGGCTCCTCCGCCTTCGTTGCCGTTGGCTCTGCTACCCCCGTTACCGCCTACTCCACCACCTAAGAAGGCGGGGGCTCTGTTTGCTTCGGTCTCCCCTCTTCTTGACCGCGAGGGTCTACCGGATTCTCCTGGCTTTGTCGAGTCTGACTTTCCGTGTGGCCAGCCTTCTCCTGCTCGGAAAAGTGGATCCGTACCTCTGGTAGTGCAAGGCGCCAGTGTGGAGGTTGTAGGGTCGGGTCAGGAGGGGGCTGCCTGTGACCTAGTGGAACTGAGTGGCGGGAGCGATGAAGAGTATGATGACGACGTGGTTGAGGACTCGCCACGGGAGTCGTTCTATTATACTCCGTCGCCTCGTCGGTCGCCCAGCCGTAGGAAACGTCGCCGGACCATCTCTTCGTCTTCCTCATCACCGACCGACGACCCTGGATGGGTCCTTCCTATTCGGGCCATCCAGGAGGCCCAGGTTCGGGCTGAGGAGGCTAGCGCTGCACGGTTTGCCTCCCTACAAGAGACACTTGCACTGTTGGCGGGAGGCTTGGAGCGTCCTACTCCCATTCCTCCTGTGATTCCTCTTGTGAATCCTCTTCCGCCATTTGTGGACCACCTGCCGACTCGTCCTGCTCTCTCTGTGCCTGTTGCTCCTGTTGTCGCCTCTCCCGTTCCCTCCCTGGCTGCATCTCCTTCTTTTGTCATGCTACCAGGGAGTGGGTTCGGGATGGTTGGGCAGCCTGTCACCGTTCCGTCCTTGGGAAAATACAAGATTCCGAAGCGTCGCTTTCCTTCTCTTTATGGAGAGCCGTCGTCGTGGCGGAACGTGACGGCTTCACACCCGGAAAGAGCTTCTACCCAGGCGCCGGGGGAGCGCCCTGTTTTGGAGAGCTGGCAGGTGCAGGTTAACGTTAAGGGTAATTTTCGGGCTTTGACTCCGGACGGTCTAGTCCCTGAGGTCGACATCAGGGCTCACCCTGGGAGGACGGATCTACAGTTTTTTACGTACCGTCCTCAAGTGTCGCCCTCTGCGTCTAATAAGTTATGGTCGGACTTTGCTCGACACGACATCAATGTCGATGCGCCCGCTCTGTCAGCCATCGCGGGCCTTCCCTTGGTGGGGAATGCTCGGGACGTAGAGGGTAACCTCATGGTTCGGCTTCCTCATCTCGAGGGGGGTCCCTGCGATTTGTGGCTGGCTGAAGGCTTGGACTTCGGGCTTCGGTCGTCGGAGGGTTCTTCCCCGCTTCCACAGCACGACTCATTGTTCGTGTCGAGCCTAGTCACGTCTTCGTCCGGGGTAGACCCTAAGTACTGGGCATGGCTCAATGCGCCTAAGTTGGCGTTTGTTGAAATACCGCAGCCCTGTTTCACGCCGCCAGATAAGGGTGCCCTGGAGCGTGATCACAAGCTCCGCCAGCGCACTGCACGCCTGCTCTCCACCTTCCTGCTGCAGCTACAGCTGGCTCGGCTTCACCTGCGTCTGATAGAGGCGCAACCAGTTGGTGAGATCAGGAAGGGGGAAGAGCACCTGCGGCGGGTCCACCTGCAGCTCGCCCTTAACTCGGTCGGGGACCTTCGTTGTGCCATCCATGAGGCTGCGCGTTGTCGGCAGTCTCTGAGGGTGGCCTTCTGTAAGAAGGCGCCGACTGAGGTACGAACGAAGCTGCTGCTGTCGGAGCTTGCTACAGAGGGGCTCTTCTCTGACGCGGCGTGGCAGGAAGCATACCTCTTTGCTGCTGTGGGGCGCTTCGCACCTCGTCCACCTGGGGTGTCGCGGCGCTCCTCAGCCGCTTCCTCCCTTAGTAGGGGTGGGAAGGCCGGCTCGTCAAGAGGACGCCAGGCTTGGCGAGGATCCTCTTCTGGGAAGCGTCAGGTGGTGAAGTCTTCCACGCGCCGTCTGTATGACCGTCGCTCACCACCTCGCCCTTCTCAGCACCTCGCTATTGAGGCCTCCTCTCGGCGAGTCGACCAGAGGCAGGAGGATAGGCGGCTGACGCAGGAAGGTCGGCCCCAGTTTCAGAGGGGCAGTCGCTATAGGGGAGGGACTAACCGAGGCGGTCAGTCTAGGCGCGGCAAGCCCGGGGACAACTCCGCGGCAAAAAACGCCTAGTGCCTCCGGGACTATCCTCTCTCCCTTCTCCCGACTGCCTCGCCGAAACGGTGGTCGCCATCACTCAAGGCGCCCCTACCGGCTTTTTTCGCCCCCACTATCGGCAATCGCCTCGCCGATCGTGGGCGCGTCGGGTAGTCAAGCGGGGTCTGTCCTAGAGGTGGCAGTCAAGGCCTCCACTCAGAATGCCTCCCAAACATCGGTCTGTGTCTCCGGACGTGGCCAAGGTTATTCTGGCCATGCACAAGGATGGGATAATTCGGGATGTCTCGCCTCACCAGCGAGTCTTCCTCTCTCATGTTTTTCTGGTCCCCAAGAAGGACTGCGATGTGATGAGACCGGTGGTCGACCTGTCGTGCCTCAATCTGCACATCGTGAACGACCACTTTCGGATGCTTACCATGAGTCAGGTGCGGTTGGCGCTCCATCCCGGTTGCTGGGTGGTTTCCCTGGATCTCAAGGACACTTACTGGCATGTTCCGATAGCTCCTCGGTTCCAGGGTTATCTGGCGCTCCAGCTGCACGAAAGTGTGTTCACGTTCGACAGGCTGCCCTTCGGTCTCAACATCGCACCGAGAGTCTTTACGAAACTCATCTAACAGGCTCTGACTCCCCTGCTCAGTCAAGGGATTCAGATCCTGTTTTACTTGGACGACTGGCTCATCACCGCAGACTCTCCCACCTGTTGTGTACACGACACTCTCCTTGTCATCCAACACATCACACGGTTAGGCTTCAAGGTAAACGTTCCCAAGTCATGCCTCACGCCGTCGCAAGAAGTGACGTGGGTGGGCCTCGACTGGGACATGGCGAGCACGACTGTCAGACAGAGCCGGGTAAATGCGTCGAAAATTCGAAGGAAACTTTTTGCCGCATTGCACTCGGTCTCGATTACCAGGAATCTCTGGGACTCGCTGATCGGGTCACTCAATTGGGCATCTCTGACCGTTCCCTTAGGGAGGCTCAGACTCAAACGCCTGATTCAACTAGGCAACAGGGCTTTTCCGCTACTGCCTCCACATCGGCTGCGACCGATTCGGCGCTCGATCCACTTACAATTGCCACACTGGGTGGTTCGGGGCACGCTCGCGAGGGCTGTGTCCTGGACTTCGCCTCCGCCGACCATCTGGATCGACACAGATGCGTCGAGCGAGGTAGGTTGGGTTTACCAGTCAAACACGGGACACCAAGGTCAAGGCAGGTGGTCAGGCCTCACTCATCTTCACATAAACGTCTTAGAACTGTTAGTTCCGTTGTTCTTCCTGAGGGATCATGGGCAGGCCCTCTCCGGCAGGTCGATGGCCTTCAGGATGGACAACATGACTGCAGTTCATTGCATACATAAACAGGGATCCTCCAGGTCCGCCGTTCTTCAAGACCTGGCGGAGAAACTGTTTTTTCAGGCAGACCTTTACAACATCACTCTGCATGCGACCTACCTGCCCGGGACGGCCAACCTATGGGCGGATGCTCTATCGAGGGGACAGAGCACCCAGGTAGAATGGTCTTTCAAACAAACCGTATTCGATGACCTCGCGGCCTCCTGGGGTGTTCCGCAGGTCGACTTGTTCGCCTCGTCTGAGACGAACAAGTTGCCTGTGTTCCTGACCCGCTGGATTCGAACTCCAGCGGGGGGACCGGACGCTTTCAGCGTGGACTGGAGCAGGTGGCAGTCTCTATATGTGTTTCCTCCACCCGACGCACTTTTGATGTGCAAGGTCCTCCACAGGCTGAGAGAGTACCAGGGCAAAGTTTGGTTGATCGCGCCCATCTGGCCGGCCCAAGCCTGGTACGCTCAGCTGAAGCGATGGTGCCCTAGTCCCATTCCCCTGTCGGTCTCAGACTTCCACTTGGGGTCGATTGGAGACCTAGGGACCTCGTTGGCATTCGCATCGTGGATATTTGTGAGGCAGGGTGGGTGCCAATGTTTGGAAGATCATTAACTAACAAATTTACTCTACACTGGACACACTCCACATGGAAGACGTAAGAATCTCACTGGCACAGTTTTACTTCTTGGATACACGACACGTCACAGACCCTGCCATCGGTGGCGTTGGTTTTTCACTACCTCAATTATTTATTTGAGACACGTCACAACATGTTCAACACCCTTAGGAACCACCTGTCTGCCATCCTGGAGCCGTTTGAGAAGTTAACGGGGTTGGTCGTTCCTCAAAAAGAATTGGATTTCTTCATGCGTGCCTGTTTTAGGCATAGACCACCCCCGCGCCAGATTCCTCCTCAATGGTCTCTGGCGGAGGCTCTCAAACTGCTCTCTTCTGCCCCTTACACTCCGGACCCATCACCTGAACACCTACTTTACAAAACCCTGTTCCTTCTAGCTTTAGCAACGGGTGAGAGAGTCTCGGAGATGGCCGCCATGTCTCGGGCCCAGAATTGCATGAGGTTTTCTCCCCTTCTTGGGTCGGTCACCTTGGCCCCGTCGGTTCATTTTATTGCTAAGAATGAGCGAGAGACTCACGTTTTTAAACCATTTACTGTCCCGGCTTTGAAACGGGGTAGGGCTCATCATCTTGTATGCCCCGTTCACGCTCTCCATTCTTATGTGGAGACAGTCAGGCCGATGTCGGGGTTGGCATTGTGGGTGGCGCCTCGTACTGGTAGGAGGCTTGGTAAACGTGCGGTAGGAATTCGCCTGTGTCGGATTATTCGGGCCAGCAACCCTCAAGTTCAGGGCACTGCCCATGACATTCGTTCATACGCTGCGACGATCCGTTTTCTTCATAATCATTCGCTTCCGGTATTGCCGACACAGGGCTGTGGTCTTCCTCCAACACGTTTGTCTCCTCCTATCTGTCCATGTCCACGGACACCGGGGGGTCCTTGTGTTGCGTTGGGCCAGCGGGTTAGTTAGGGTCTACCTGCACTATTCCCTCTGTCTTTTGTCCCTTTTCCTTTCCGGTCATTCCTTTATTGGGGTGGGGGGGGGGGGGACATGTTATTCATCTTCCCTTATGTGCACTTAAGGTTAAGGACTTTCCTAGGCTAAGATGTTTTATTATTTCTAGTCTTAAGTCTCCTACCTATTGATTTTTATGTATGCACCCCCTTCTGCTACAGTTTTTTCAGGGGGTCCTGCTGCTCCGCGCTGGATATGCTCAGGTATTCTCGGTACTTACAGTACAGTACTCCTCTTCCATATGTGTCTGTCTTCCCTCATTATATTATGGGTACTACTGCTTTGTACAGACGGGGGTATTCTTCCTGCACTATAACCATACCTGCACCTATGTTTACGGATTCACTAGGTTAAGATATTGATGTCCTCTCTTATCTTGTGTATGCTCCATGACCTTGTCTGTTCTCCATCATCTCACTTGTTTTGGTCATCCAGATTTTCGTGCTAGTCACTGATTCTCCTCCTATATTATCATCCCATCATGTACGGTCCTCCTCTTCGGCAACTGTCTGAAGTCATTCCTTCCTTTATGACTCTTCCTGCCTTCTTCCAGAAGGCTCCGGGGGGGGGGGGGGGGGCATCCAGGGATTCATATTATCCCTTATGAAATGCATCATTCTTGTCTTAGGCTAAGATATACCATTACATAAGATTTGACTGTACTTGACCTCTCTTGATATGCACCTGTCGGTACACTCTTTTATATAAACTCTCTTGTTTAAGTCTGTCTTTTATGGTCCTGATATTACCTAATGGCTAAAGTTTGTGTTTTCAGCTTGTATGTCCGCCTCCAATTTGGTACTGTAGCTCTACGTTGGAACATAGAGGCTACTACTAAATTGGGAGGTTTAACGACCCTCCCAATACCAAATGAGGTAAACCTCCTATTTGGTCGTAGCATCGGAGTATCCAACGTCATAGTATCCCGCCCTCGCGCCGTACCCCTGCCCATCCAATCTTGTCTCTTGTAACTTGATACCGGGAATGCCCAATAAACCCTGTCGGGTAGTGGGGTGGATCCGTTAAGACGGCTGAAGGAGCCAGATAGGATGGCCTAAAATCCTGTAATTTTCTCTTCTTTCTCATCAATATTTTCTTATTTTCCTTTTCAAATAGTAGCCTCCAAAGTATGTAAAACGTACCTAGTAGAGAGAGTAGGGTGCTACTCTAGATGTTATCGTTTTATCGCGCTAGTGATTTCGATAATTGCCCGCTCTAGAGCGGAGCAGAATTATATGATAAGTATATAGCTCTACGTTGGATACTCCGAGGCTACGACCAAATAGGAGGTTTACCTCATTTGGTATTGGGAGGGTCGTTAAACCTCTCATTCTAGTTTAATATACTGTAGGCTATATCTATGAACTACAAATGATTAGTATTATTAGCCTCCCAGCCTCCCTACAAATACAGGTCGGAGTCCTACTATCCTGGAAAGCTTTTATCAGTTCAGTTCAGTCAGTGACAGGGTGCCAAAAGAGATTTTTTTCATGTCAGTAGTAATTAAGGATTAGAGAAAAATAGAGTTTAAGGAATCAATACGAGGGGGGGTCCGGGGGGCGAAGCCCCCCTAGTTTTATAGGGAGGTCCGGGGGCATGCCCCCCCCCCCCCCCCGGGAAATTTTTGACATTTTAGGTTGTCAGAGAGGGCATTTAGCGACTTTTCAAGGGCATAAAATGGCTGAGATACTGTTAAAAAAATAAGGTTATCTAGAATTTTTTTGAAAATAAAAAAAAATAGCCTAATCCTAGGTCGTTATAGTATGCTTTTCCTACATTCCGTTGCTGATTGTATTGTACCGGTACTTGGGATTTGGTAAATATAATTGAAGAACTTAAAATAATTTTTTTTTTTTTTTTTTTTTTATATTAATAGGTTGTCGAGGACAGCAACCCGCAACCCTAGCCGCCTAGGCCTAGCGACCAGCCCAGCAGTAGAAAACTACATGCTGCCTTAACGTATATTCCAGTTTAATACACTGTAGGCTATAATAAATTATCTATGAACTACAAATGATTATTATTATTATCCTTCCAGCCTCCATACAAATACAGGTTGGAGTCCTACTATCCTGGAAAGCTTTTATCAGTTCAGTTCAGTCAGTGACAGGGTGCCAAAAGAGATTTTGTTTTATGTCACTTGTAATTAAGGATTAGAGAAAAATATAATTTAAGGAATTAATACGAGGGGGGGTCCGGGGATCGAAGCCCCCCTTGTTTTACAGGGGGGTCTGGGGGCATGCCCCCCCCCCCCCCTCCTCCCCCCGTGAAATTTTTGACATTTTAGGTTGTTAGAGAGGGCATTTAGCGACTTTTCAAGGCCATAAAATGGGTGAGATACTGTTTAAAAACTAAGGTTATCTAGACAAATTTTAAAAATAAAAAAAATAAAAAATAAAAAAAAATAGCCTAATCCTAGGTCGTTCTAGTAATCTTTTCCTACATTCCGTTGCTGATTGTATTGTACCGGTACTTGGGAGTTGGTAAATATAATTGAAGAACTTAAAATAATTTTTATTTTTGTTTTATTTTTTATATTAATAGGTTGTCGAGGACAGCAAGCCGCAACCCTAGCCACCTAGGCCTAGCGACCAGCCCAGCAGTAGAAAACTACATGCCGCCTTAACACCTTACGAGCGGCCTATGCGGTTTATTTATGTGTACCGCCCAGCGGGGTGTTTTTAGCCAAAATAGGGCTGTTTACGTGATCATTTTCATGCCTAAATAAGAGCCAGAACGTAAAACAAGTATGTATCCCTGAAAGGGCATAAACAGAGCTTTCGAATGACACCATAACGATCCTTGTATGATGGATAGTTTTCTTGCAATAACCGTGCAACGCGAGTGCAAAAAGCAGGTAATTCGGCACTTTCGGTACATAATTGAGTATGTAGCGAGTGAGAGAGGGAGGAGGGAGCTGAGATTTGTGTCAGTAGGTTCGCCGCGGTGGTCTGGAGCAGTCATACGCTCGCTAGTCTCCTGCCACCACTTGTCTCTCTCTCTCAGCCACATTACGTGCTGAAATTGCCACTCGAGTTATGTCGAGCGCCGCCACATAGTCCAGCTTTATTTAACTCGACTTAAGTGGTGAGCCGCTTTTTAAGGGTTAACGTATATTCTAATTTAATATACTGTAGGCTATATCTATGAACTACAAATGATTAGTATTATTATCCTTCCAGCCTCCCTACAAATACAGGTCGGAGTCCTACTATCCTGGAAAGCTTTTATCTGTTCAGTTCAGTCAGTGACAGGGTGCCAAAAGAGATTTTTTTTTTGTCAGTAGTAATTAACCCGTTGAGCCCCGGCTAGTTATAATATTTTGTTCACCCCAGTCCCAAGCCATTTTCACTTCTTATTTTTGTTTGCTAAAATGGAAGACATGGATGAGAAATGAAAAAAAAAACACAAAAAAATCACCTCGGATATTTTTTTTTTGGGGGGGGGTTCTCTAAAAAATTTGTTGAGCCAAAATGGAAGAGAATGGTGAGAAATGAAGAAAACAAAAAAAAAATCACCTTGGTCATTTGGGGGGCGGGGGGGGGGGGGTGTCGAAAGTTCGTCTCCCCCGCATGACCACCCGCCCTGGAGCACTAGGGTGAAAACTGAGTATGGCATTGTACGGCATACATACTAAGGAGTGTCTCACATAAATCTCAAGCCTCTAGCTCCCATACGACCGGAGTAATGAAGGTTCAAAATGGCGGTGAACTAAGGGTGTAAAGTATCCCCACTAAGCCCACCACCACCAGCCGCGCGACTGTCTTGGCCCGCTCACACCTACTGGCCCGGCTCCCACACACACTACGGTACCTCCCCCTCCTATTCTCCCGCCATTTCCTACCTTACGAGCCACGTAACTGATTTTAATATGTCGGACGCACGTGATGCGTCGCTGGGAGTTGGTGATCAAACACTGCCGATGCATCACGTGCGATGCTGGGTCTCACTGGGTTAAGGATTAGAACATAAGAACATAAGAAAATGGGAGTCTGCAGAAAGCCGATTGGCCTAAGCAAGGCAGATCCCTGTCCCACACAACCCCAATTCAATTACAAAGCCCAATTATAGGCTTCACACTCTAATACCCTGAGGATCATCTTACCAAAACGGTTAGGTCTGCAGAGCGCTGATTGGCCCAACCCGGCTGATCCCCCTTCACACCCAACCCTTCTCGTCCATATGCTTATCCAATTTTATCTTAAAGCTCCCTACAGTTTTAGATCCCACTATAGCACTTGGTAGTCCATTCCACCCATCTACAACTCTGTTACCAAACCAATACTTGCCTATATCTTTTCTGAAACGAAATTTATCTAATTTGAAACCATTGGTACGAGTTCTTTCGCTATCACTGAGCTTTAGTACATTTGCCATGTCCCCTTTGTTAATCCCACTAACCCACTTGAACTCCTCTATCATATCCCCTCTAACTCTGCGTCTCTCTAACGAATGTAAACCTAATTTCTTCAACCTTTCTTCATATGAAAGATTTCTAATATTATGGATCATTTTTGTCATTCTACGCTGTACTCTCTCCAATGAATCTATGTCCATTCTGTAATAAGGACACCAAAATTGGACAGCATAATCCATGTGGGGTCTCACTAATGACAAGTAAAGTTTTAAGATAACATCAGCAGTTCTGTTACTCACACTCCTAGAGATGAACCCGAGAATCCTGTTTGCCTTATTACGAACGCTTATACACTGTTTTCTAGGCTTCAAATCATTGCTAACAAACACACCTAGATCTTTCTCGCAGTCTGAATTTTCTAATTCTAAATTAGCTAGTTTATATTTAACATTTGTTTGCATCTTCCCTATCTTTAATACCTTGCATTTGTCAATGTTAAACTTCATCTGCCAATTTACTGACCATTCATGTAAGGTATCTAGATCCCTTTGGAGGCACTCTATATCGCTATCTGAATCAATTGATCTCCCTATTTTAGTATCGTCTGCGAATTTACTTATCCTACTAGTTATACCTAAATCTAGGTCATTTATGTATATAAGAAAAATAATTAAAATAATTAAAAATAATTATATAATTAGAGAAAAATATAGTTTATGGAATCGATACGAGGGGGGGTCCGGGGGTGAAGCCCCCCTGGTTTTATAGGGGGGTCCGGGGGCATGCCCCCCCGGGAATTTTTTGACATTTTAGGTTGTCAGAGAGGGCATTTAGGACTTTTCCAGGCCATAAAATGCCTGAGATACTGTTAAAAAAATAAGGTTATCTAGACAAATTTTGAAAAAAAAAAAAAAATAAATAAAAAAAAAATAGCCTAATCCTAGGTCGTTATAGTATGCTTTTCCTACATTCCGTTGCTGATTGTATTGTACCGGTACTTGGGAGTTGGTAAATATAATTGAAGAACTTAAAATAATGTTTATTTTTGTTTTATTTTTTATATTAATAGGTTGTCGAGGACAGCAACCCGCAACCCTAGCCGCTTAGGCCTAGCGACCAGCCCAGCAGTAGAAAACTACATGCCGCCTTAACGTATATTCTAGTTTAATATACCGTAGGCTATATCTATGAACTACAAATGATTAGTATTATTATCCTCCCAGCCTCCCTACCATTACGATCCAGGTTCTCAAAGACACAGGGCTCTTCAACATTGGACTGGATAATGGCAAAAAGCAACAACGGTAACACTATATCCAACCCCTGCCTTAAACACTGGAAAACAAAACACCATTACCGCCCTGAGTCGTGCCTGGACAACGAGGTATCCTATGACTTGGTAACTGGTGCACACACACTAGGCTGACGCTCAATGAAACAGCCTATTTTCAAACAGTAAAAGATTACTCGATTATGTTACACAAAGAAAAGATAGTTAACCCTAGAAGGGGAAACCGGGGTCACCACGACCCCGAAATATCGTGCGCGGGCTTGTTTCTTGGTGTTGTGGCGTGACGCGGCCCGGTAGCCACGAGTTTGGGTGAGGGAACGGCAGTCTACACCCACCGCTCATCGTGTGCACACCTACAAGCCCGAAGCTCCGCCTCTCGCAGCCCTACCAGCCCGTTTGGGTCATATTGACCCGACCATTCCCCTTATAAGGTAAGCATTTTCGTTCTCGATTTGTTTGGTTTCGTGCTTGTGCAAGCTATGTTGACGGATAGATTTATGGTGTATTATGCTTATATGATTGACATAATTATTTGTTAGTAGTCTTGGCAAATCCAACGTCAAGGCTATTAACCTAATTGCAATGACGACTTGTCTATTTTGACTGCTATGTCGTCATTCCAACCGCGGTTAAAAAGAAAACGTCTAGAGTCTACTCCTTATCTTGCTCTAGGAGACGTTGTACATTAACCAAAACTACCACCGAAGGTGAAAAAAGTATAGAAGAGAAGAAAAAGGGGTTTACCTTAGTTACCGCTCAAGGCCCATCCCGTGTTCCGTCATGCGCCGATCCCTGTCGAACGTGCGCATGAGCGACCCTCTCTTGTTATCATTTTTTCACGCGTCGCCATTGTTGAGTCCGCTTTTGTTGTGCTCCTTCAATTCACCCTGTTTTAGGTTCGTTTCGGCTTTTCTGGCCTTCTTTTTGTTAGACAGATGTTACGTGATCTAGGACACACGTAAATGGGCTCCTCAGTGTGTTTAATGGAGACGCGTGTGGAAATAGCTACCGAAGGTACGGGGGCGCCTGGCGTTCCTCGTATGTGTTTTTCATTTCTTTCTCTTTTCATATTCTTTTTTCCTGTTAGTCTGGGCATAGTTTAGCTTATTTTAGCCTAGCTTGTTTCTCATTCAGGATTTGCTATGCCCTATGAGTTTTCATATTTTCATAGCCTAGGTGTACAGTTGGTTCACAATCTGAGATTTCGTGGTGGCGGTGCTGTTTGTAGGGTTTGTGTCGGCCGCATTATTAGCGTTATTCCCGAGTCCCCCCTTACGAGCCTTCACTGTGTCTCCAGGGCCTGGGCGCTTGGTGGTTCGTGATATCCAGGGGTACCCTACGGGGGCCTCTCCCTCACACCACAGGGTTTTTCGCCCCTGACACATTCTCTCCTCACGGCTAGGCCTCCCTTTTTCTCGCCAGTTTCATTTACTGGTTTTTGTGTTCCCTTACTGTTTTCACCTCCATCCTTTCATTCCCTTTTGCCCAATCCTGGGGTACCCTACGGGGGCCCCTGTTTGTGCCGAACCACCCTTCCTGCCACTTCTCCTCATGGGCTTTGCTCTATCTCTGTGGGTGGGGTGGTTCCTGGGGGATGTGCCTCCTCTCCCCTGGTGTGTCTTTCTTGCCTCTCCCTTGACCGGTTGAGTCAGGATATTCAAGGAAGACGCTGCTCAGCTTGATGGCCATCGTCGCTTGGAGTCATAAGGAGTTGACGCTTTTTTTCTGGGCCTGTGTTGGTATTACCTAGACGCTCCTCTCGCTTTTGCGGCGCCGGACCATCTCGGCCGGCCCCGCAAATTTGCGGAGTGCTCGATTCGGTCCACGGACGATTCGGCTACCCGCAAATTTGCGGAGATCGCTGGGGGGTCTCGCGGTGAGGCGGGAGGGTTGTGTCGGTACGGTTATGCCTCCATTGGCCCGCAAATTTGCGGTTATAGTTGGCTTTCCCGGTGACCCTTTTTTGTGTCATCTTGTTGCCTGGTACTATATTGGTGTATGCACTTGCCTGGTGTTATGGACCCTGCATGTGAGGTGTTGAGTGGTGGTTAACACTTTCTCCATCTTTGCAGGTTTCTGCTTGTGCTCTTCCGCCTCACCCGCCCTCCTCACCTCCATCGGTGCTCCCGGTTTAGAGTGAGTACGACTTCCAGTTTGCGTGTGTGTTCCTGTTTACCCATGCTCATTCCCTGGTTTTTATTGGACATTATCTTCACTTACTCCGTCTACGTGCTGCTTATGGTGTGTGTTCTTCCCTTGCAGGTGGGATGCCTTGCTTTCGCCAGGGCTGTGGCTCCCCGTGTTTGGACTGCCACAGGTCCTGCTTGCGACATTCGCAATGTGTGTCCTCTACGGCCTACCTCCCGGCTTTGTGTGGGCCGTGTATGGACCTGGTGGATGTGGTGGACCATCACCCTGGTTCCTCTGACGCGGCGGTGGCCTCTGCATCCCTTCAGTCTGTGTGGGCGGTGGTCTCCCACCACATCAGGACTGTGGGCCACCGTTCCCCGGCCTTTGTTGACGACCGGATCCGCGTCGCCCTGGGCATCCCTGACCCGTCTGGGGGCCGTTTACCTGGCCCTCTCCCTGCTCGGGCCCTCCTCCCTGGGTCCCGTGGTCGGTCGTCGCATCGTCGGGTGGATCCCCAGCTCCGTCCACGCTCTCGCTCTCCTCGCCGCTCGTCCTCTACTGCCCCTCCTCGTCCGCCTGCTCACCTTGACTCCGCCGTTCGCCCTCGTCATGGTTCTCGCCCTGAGGCCGGGTTTAGCGTCTCTGCCCCTGTACGCCCTCCCCTGGCCTCTCCGGATAGGGGCTCTACTACCTTCCGCCCGCTTCCCCTGCACAAAAGACGTCCTCTTCATTTGTCCACTACTCGCGCGGATGTTCATGCTGTAGCTGGCCCTCTGCTCCCTCCTTCTACTCTGTCCAGGAGGGTCCGCCAGGATGTAGTTGCTTCTCCTCCTACTTCTCCTGCTTCAGTGCCTCTTCTTCCTTCTCGGTCTCGTCCCAAGGTGGAGGTTCCTCCCTCCTCCGCCTCGGTGTCGGGCCGCCCTGTTCTCTCAGCCCCGGGGATCCTTGCTCTGTTTCCCCCCGCGGCTCCTTCTGACCTCCTTTCACCCGGCCAGCCTTCCCCCTCCCGTCATCCTGCTCCTCTTCCTTCTTCTATTCCTGATCTTCGCTTGCCGGCTCCCCGTGAGGGTACCCCGCCGCTTGACTCGGTGGAGTATAGCGAGGTTTCGGGGTCCCCTTTCTCGGGGGCTGACGTGTCGCTGGAAGAGGGGGATGGTGATGTTTCCCCCTCGGGCGTTAGTGATCGGGAACGAGACCCTCAGGACCGTCACGGCCGTCGTCGCTCGCCTTCTTTGGGCCGCGACGCTGCTGTTTCGTGTCGTGGGTCTCGCTCTCGCTCACGCTCGCCCCTGCGGGCCGAACTATCTTCGAGGGGGTCGCCTCTCTCGGATCGATTTTCGGCTATGCAGGGGTGGGTTGTGTCTCACTTCGACGCGCGCTTGGAGGCGATGCAAGAATCCCTCTTATCGCGCTTCTTGGCGGTGACACAACCTCAGCGCCTCACCCAACCTGCCCCTGCTTTGGTCCCCCTCCCCTCTGCGGTGGACCACATTCCTTCTCGCCCTGCTTCTCCGCCTGCCCGGTCGTCGGCTAGTACTGCTCCTGCCCTGGCTCAGGTGGTTGCCCCTACTGTCTCACATGCGGGGGTCCTCCGTCTGCTAGGGCAGGGTCCGCGCTTGCCCCCCATCCAAAAGGCCAAGGTCCCGTCGCGGACTATGCCGCTCCTCTATGGCTCCTTGGCTGTTTGGAAGGGGGTGCAGGCCTCCCACCCGGAGCGTGCTACCGACTTCCCGTCAGGTGAGAGGGCCCTACCTTTGGACTGGTCGGTCCAAATCAATGACAAGATGCAGTTCAGGGCGATCAGGGTGGATGGTCAGGTGGCCGACGTGGAGGTGCGGGCGTACCCGACGAGGACTGACCTTCAGTACTTCTCGGTGAAGCCCAAGCCCCCGTCTGCTCCTCGGACTAAGCTCTGGTCAGACTTCAGCCGCCAGGACATCCTTCAGGATGTTCAGTCCCTGGCTGTGTTAACGGGACTGTCCTCCTATGGGACGGGTTTGTGCGACGACGGTAAGCCTGGCTTAGCCGTCGTGCTCGATAACCCTCTCCCATTGGAGGCCTGGTTTGCTGAGGCCTTAGACTTTGCCAACCGTTCCGTCGACAGATCTATTTCAGTCCCTCCCCCAGAGTCGTCACTGCTTTTGCCTCCTCTGGTATCTGTCGGCGGATTGGATGGCAAGTTCTGGTCCTGGATTAGCGCTCCCAAACTTGAAATTTGTGCTATTGCTAACCCGTTCTTCTCCCACCCAGATAAGTCCTCTGTCGACAGGGATTTTACCTTGCGGCAGAGGGTGGCGAACTTATTGTCTTGTCTTTTAGGTTCCCTCCAGACGTCTGTTCACCACCTGCGACTTATCGAGGCGACTGCACCTGGCGATCTTCGCGAGGGCTTGGACCACGTTCGGCGGATCCACCTTCAGCTCGCGGTGTCTTTGGTTCCCGAGCTGAAGGCGGTTTTGTGCGAGGCAACTCGACAACGCCAGACGGTAAGGTCCTCGTTCTGCCGGAAGGCCCCTTTGGATATTCGTCAGGGTCTATTATACTCTGAGCTATATACATCGGGGCTTTTTGCGCAGGATGCTTGGGAACGCTACGCTTCTCTGTCAGCGGACCCTGCTTACGACACGCAAAGACGCGCTGTGTCGCGACCGGGGTCTTCGCAGTCCCGTCCTTCTGCCGGTCCCCTTCGGGGTGCTGCCGCCACTGCTGCCGCCAAGAAAGGGCGCAGGAAAGGGAAGTTGCCGGCCAGAGCGTCGGTTCCGCCTCGCACTTCTGCTCCTGCTCCCTTTCATCCCCGCCGAGAAGGGGCTGGCCAGCCTTCCACTTCCGGCCGCACTTCGACGGGGTCTGACACACGACGGACAGGGGATGGGGTGACCCGCCCTTTTCGGCGAGGTGGGGGGGGTAGGGGTGGTCAACGTGGATCTTATGACCGCAGGGACCGTACCGGGGGACCCTCCACGTCAAAAAATGTGTAGGTTCTCCAGGTCGGTCTCCTCCTTGTTCTCCTCCTTCTCGCCTCGCAGAAAGGGTCGCTCACCTCATCTCGGGGCTCCCACAGGTTTTTCGCCCTTGCGCCCTTCGGTGGCCACGAGGGACGTGGGGGCGGAAGATTGCACGGAGGGGTCTAACCTGGAGATGGAAGTCCAGACCCCCACTCAGCTCTTGTCAACGAAGCCGGCCTGTCTCTTCGGAGGTGGCCGACGTGATTACATCCATGCACGAGCAGGGAATCGTCAAGGAGGTGAAAGCCGGTCTACCGGTTTTCCTCTCCCGTGTTTTTCTGGTACCGAAGAAGGACTGCGACGCGATGCGACCGGTGGTGGATCTGTCGGCCCTCAACGGGCACATCGTGAACACACGGTTTCGGATGCTGACGGTGCACCAGGTACGACTGGCCCTGCGACCTCTGTCGTGGGTAGTGTCGCTGGACCTCAAGGATGCGTATTGGCACGTTCCGATCCATCCTCGTTTCCAGCGATTCTTGGCCGTTCAGACTTCCGATCGTGTGTTCATGTTCGACAGACTTCCCTTCGGTCTCAACATCGCGCCGCGGATCTTCTCGAAACTGGTAAAGCAGGCTCTGGATCCTCTCCTCAGGGGCGGCCTCCAGATCCTGTTTTACTTGGACGACTGGTTGATAGTTTCAGACACCCTAGAACAGTGCGTCCACGACACCCTCACAGTAGTTCAACACATCACACAGTTAGGGTTCAAAATCAATATTCCCAAGTCGCGCCTGACCCCGTCGCGTGTCGTGACGTGGGTAGGTCTCGAATGGGATCTGACCAACGCTACAGTGACCCAGAGTCAGCCAAACGCGGTGAAACTTCGCAGGAAGGTCTTCGCCGTGTTGCACTCGGTCTCCCTCACGAGGAGGATCTGGGACTCGTTAGTGGGTTCGCTGAATTGGGCCGCTCTGACCATTCCCTTAGGGAGGCTCAGGCTGCGCCGCCTGATACTCATGGGCAACAAGGTTTTTCCGTTGGCCCCTATGGATCGGCTCATGCCGATCCCGCGTGCCATTCACGGACACTTAGGACACTGGGTTGCTCGGGGCACGCTCTCTGCGGCTGTGCCCTGGACCGCCCCCCCGCCGACGATCTGGGTAGATACAGATGCGTCGAGCGAGGTGGGGTGGGGTTACCGATCAAACCTGGGACATCAACATCACGGCAGATGGGTGGGACACACACACCTACACATCAATGCCCTCGAACTGTTGGTTCCCTTGTTCTTCCTGAGGGACCACGCGCTGGCCCTTCGGGGAAAGTCGGTGGCCTTCAGGATGGACAATCAGACAGCTGTCCACTGTATCCAAAAGCAGGGGTCCTCCAGGTCTTTGACTCTGTTGGGGATCTCAGAGAAGTTGTTCTTCCTCGCGAACCGACACAACATCTCCCTGCACGCCTCCTACCTGCCCGGGACTGCCAACCTGTGGGCGGACGCCCTGTCGCGAGGACGGGGCGTTCTTGTAGAATGGGCAATGAAACAGACTGTATTCGACGACCTCGCAGCTTCCTGGGGTGTTCCGGAGGTCGACTTGTTCGCATCGAAGGAGACGCGCAAGTTGCCTCAGTACCTGTCCCTCCGGACTCGCACTCCGGAGGGGGGTCCGGACGCTTTCATGGAAGACTGGAACAGGTGGCAGTCGATATACATATTTCCGCCACCAGACGCACTGTTGATGTGCAAAGTCCTCGCGCGACTGCGGCTGTACCGCGGCAGAGTCTGGCTGATAGCGCCTCTGTGGCCGGCCCAGGCTTGGTACTCCCAGTTGAAGCGGTGGTGCCCGAGTCCGGTCCCTCTCCCTCTCTCAAACTTCCACTTGAGCCAGGTTGGCGACCTGCGGACCTCGTTGGCCTTCGCATCGTGGATGTTCGTGAGGCACGGTGGCTCCCAGTCCACGGACGGGACCTGACTGACTTCCTGAAGCGTTCATGGACGTCTTCGACTTGGGGGACTTACGAGTCCCACTGGAGGTCTTTTACTAGGTGGATACAGGACACTCACCAGACTGTTAGCTCTCCTTCCCTCGTCCTACACTACTTGTTTCACCTCTTCCGTACACGTCGCTCTCAAGTCAACACTATACGTAACCACTTGTCTGCCATCCGGGAGGTCTTTGAGTCCGTCACTGGGCTGGTCGTTCCACCGAAGGAGCTGGATTCCTTCATGAAGGCTGCCTTCAGGGAGCGTCCGCCTCCGCGCCAGATCCCTCCTCAGTGGGATCTGGGGCGTGCTCTGGACCTTCTGGCTTCTCACACATATACACGGGACACTACACCGGTTCAGTTGCTCGAGCGTACACTCTTCCTTGTCGCTCTGGCCACTGGGGATAGGGTGTCTGAACTAGCTGCCATGTCGCGGTCCCAGGAATGCATGCGATTCTCCCCGTCCTTGAATGTCGTCACGTTAGCCCCCTCCCCTCATTTTGTTGCCAAGAATGAGAGAGAGACCCACGTTTTCAAGCCTTTTACCATCCAGGCTTTAAAGCGTGGGCATACTCACCATGTGTTGTGCCCGGTGCAGGCCTTGCACTCCTATGTTGAGTCTGTGGCTCCGACTTCGGGTACTGCTGTGTGGGTGTCTCCTCGGACTGGTAGGAGGCTCTCGAAGGTACAGATAGGCCGCCACATTTGTCGGGTCATTCGTGCCAGTAACCCTGCTTGTCGGGGTTCTGCGCACGATGTGCGATCCTTTGCTGCCTCCTTACGGTTCCTGCAAACTCGTTCGTTGCCTGACGTCGCCTCGGCTGGTTTGTGGTCTTCTGTCCATACCTTCGTCTCTCCCTACCTCTCCATGTCCATTGTTAGACCCCCTCGGCCTGTGATAGCTCTCGGGAGTCGTGTTTCCTAGGGTTCTCGCGAAGTTGCCTGGTCTTCCCCCCTCGTCACTTTTTCTTTTCCTTTGTTTTCTTTCGAAAAGGGGGGAGGGAAGTACGGGTTTGCAACACTGGATTACAAGTTTGGGGTTATGTTATATGTATACAGTACATAAGTGTTTTTGCCTCATTGTTAATTGTGTTTTGTTTTTGTGATCAGTGTTTTTGTTCATTTTGGAAGAAAAGGGATTTTGTGTACAGTACTTTTTGGTTTAAGACAAGTCTATGGTTTTGCATTACTATGAATGACGGGCACGTGTTAAAACTGCTCTTTTTAGCTACTCCTCAGTTTTTCACTCTTTTATTAAACTCTCTTGTTTAACTTGTGTTTCTTTGTCATTCATAATTTTGTCTTATGCATTGGTTTTTTGGTAGGTTGGGCTTGGATGTCCTCCTCCTATTTGTTATGCAGCCTTGACGTTGGATTTGCCAAGACTACTAACAAATTGGGAGGTTTGACGTACCTCCCAACCTACCAAATAGGAAAACCTACTATTTGGTAGTAGTCTTGGAAAATCCAACGTACATAATACCCTCCCTCACGCCGGACCCCTGCCCATCCGCGTTCTTCTGCTGACGTGAGATGTGATAACAAGAGAGGGTCGCTCATGCGCACGTTCGACAGGGATCGGCGCATGACGGAACACGGGATGGGCCTTGAGCGGTAACTAAGGTAAACCCCTTTTTCTTCTCTTCTATACTTTTTTCACCTTCGGTGGTAGTTTTGGTTAATGTACAACGTCTCCTAGAGCAAGATAAGGAGTAGACTCTAGACGTTTTCTTTTTAACCGCGGTTGGAATGACGACATAGCAGTCAAAATAGACAAGTCGTCATTGCAATTAGGTTAATAGCCTTGACGTTGGATTTTCCAAGACTACTACCAAATAGTAGGTTTTCCTATTTGGTAGGTTGGGAGGTACGTCAAACCTCCCAATATATTCCCCAGCTTCCCATAACAATTTCATAGGCATTTGACCCCAGGAACTATTTTTTATGAATATTTTTCCTAATTCTGGATTTTCTTGCTTTTGAATAGTCCCGCCATGGCTGACCCCAAGAACCTGTCGGATGAACAAATAGCGTCCCTGCTTGACCAACTCAACACCACCGAGGATGGCGACATCGAATTCGTCGACTGTGGTTCTGATGTGACCATTGAACCCATTCTAGAGCCCATGGGAGATCTGTATGAGCCTGATTATGAGTCAGAAGACGAGGATGATGAGGCCGATAGACGGGGACCTGCCTACCCCTATGACGAAGACGACCCCCCATCCCCCGTCGTGAACCCACCCTCGCCAAACGACTATGACTCTCCCTCGCACTCCCCACGTGCTAGCACACCATCTCCAGAGGCCACACCCCCCACAGCCCCTCCTGCAGCCCCTGCCACCCCTCCTGTAGCCCCTCCTTCCGCCCCTGCCACCCCTCCTGTAGCCCCTGCCGCCCCTCCTGCCGCCCCTGCAGCCCCTGCAATTGACCCTCTATACATGTTTCCTGTGCCAGGAGACACGGTGCTGTCCATTGACGGCTTAACAGTGTGGACCAAGAAACCGCCAGGACCACCACAAGTGTCCAAGCGGAAGAGGTCCTCACAGGCATATGTGGAGGGGCCGACACCGGACACCTTCTTAGCAAACACTGTGCCCGATATCTTCCTGGTGTTTTTGGATGAGACCATGTTAGCCCGCATTTGTGTTCACACCAACTCCTTCATCAAGAAGGTGAGGGATAAGGTAAAGAACAAGACCAACACCTACAGCGACATAGGGCTGCTTGAGCTGAAGGCACTGTTGGGGGTTCTGATCGTGGCCGGGGCCAAGAAGGACAATCATATCTCGGCCGAGGAGATGTTCAGCACTGATATGGGGTGTCCCCTGTATAGATGTGCCATGTCGGAGACCCGCTTCAGTCTCCTGATGAGGTGTCTGCGGTTCGATGATGCCACAACTCGGGTTCAACGACGGCTGACTGACCGCTTCGCACCTATCCGGGAGTTGTGGGACGAATTAATCAGGCACTGCAGGCACAACTATACCCCGGGCGAGGCTGTCACTGTTGACGAGCAGCTACTGGCTTATCGTGGGCGATGTGTGTTCAAGACCTACATACCCAACAAACCAGCTAAGTAAGTATAATATTTATTTGTTTAGGATGAAAGTGGAGACAACTGATAATGGGGATGGGAAAGTGTGGGTGAGGACACTTTTGGAGATGGTGGGAAAGAGAGAGAAAGTGAATGAAAGACTTACCTTATATTATTAGAGGATAGACCTTATTTTATTGATGTTTTAGTATTATATTTATGTGATGTATGTTACTTACTGATTGACCTGACCTTCACTAATGGCTTGCCTTTACAAATCTATAGCCTTACCTGACCACCTGATGACTTACCTGACCTTCACTCTTGACTTACCTGACACACCTACACTAATTATGTTCCTGACCTGCCTTCACTAATGATTTACCTGACCTACCTTCACCAATGACTTACCTTTACAAATGTATAGCCTTACCTGACCACCTGATGACTTACCTGACCTTCACTATTGACTTACGTGACACACCTACAGTAATTACGTACCTGACCTGCCTTCATTAATGATTTACCAGACCTACCTTCACCAATGACTTACCTTTGACGATTTATTTACTTACCTTACTTGGAATTCGATGTATTTCTAATAACTTCTTTTTGTTCACAGGTATGGCCTCAAGCTGGTCCTCGCCTGTGACTGCCGGACATACTACATGTTTAACGCCTACCCTTACCTTGGGAAGGGGTCCATACCTGCCCAGCCAGGAATGAACCAGGGGCACTACCTCACCATCAAGTTGTTGGAGGACTGCTACAGGAGTGACTGGACTGTGACCACAGACAACTGGTTCACGTCGATTGGGTTGGCTAAGGACCTGAAGGAGAAGGGCCTCACGACAGTGGGCACCCTAAGAAAGAAGCCAAATGCACCTCAACTGATCTATGGCCCCAAGAAGGGAGCCCCCAAGGCAGACCACAGAATCCGGCCTGTCGGAACAACCGCCTTTCTGTTTCACGACTACATCACGGCCATCTCGTACAAGCCAAAAGCCGACAAGACAGTGGCCCTCCTGTCCACACTCCATCACAACATCGAGATCGGGGAGAAGAACAAGGCCACTGCACTTCTATATTATAATAAACACAAAGGAGGAGTGGACACATTTGATCAACTATGTGCAAATTATAATTGCAGCAGGCAGACTCGACGGTGGCCAGTGTGTATCTTCTTGGGGATGCTCAACATTGCCTGCATCAACTTGCACATCATCTACAACAGCCGGCTAATGAGGGAAGGGAAGAAGCAGATAGGGAGGCGAGATTTTATGAAGCAGCTGGGCTCTTCACTGATAGAACCATGGGCCGCCCACCGACTTTCCCTACCCGGGCAGCATACGTCAGTGAAGAACGTGATCAGAGACGCCTTCCACTACACCACTCTCCCTCCTCCTTCACCAGTTGATGTACGTGGTGCTGGGAAACGAGTTCGATGCGTCATATGTCCCAGGGGCAGCGACAAAAAGACCAGCAACAACTGCATCACCTGTGGGCGGCCTGTGTGCTCCGCTCACTCCCACATCCTGTGCGTCGACTGCCAAGCCGCTTAGGTAAATATTATTATTTTGTTCCCAGGTTACTTCTTCGACATCTAAGTATAATATAACACAATTTCAGCACATTTGGTCATGTTTCAAGCCCAAACAAGCATGTTTCCAGTCATTTTGAGGGGGCCTTCTGTAGAAAATGTTGAATGGCGGGTAGTTAGGTTACTAAAAAGTCACTAAATATCATTTTTTTTTGCCAAATTTACTTATTATACATGTGTCTATACAATTACAGAGTTTCAGCACAATAAACCATGTTTCAGGGCCTCTTTTGGGGTTTTATGTGAAAGTATAGAAAATTGTGTGATTTTGTGTGACTAAAAAGTACCTCTCTTTTGCTTCTTCCAGATCGTCTCGTTCCTGGAGTCTACGCCCTCCAGGTTTTAGGAGAAACTTACCCCATCATCACGTCTTCATACTGCGAAGTATCAGATAATTTGGTCGGTAATTTATTTTTATTTGATTTTTTTAGTGGACACCCATTTTTTTGCCTGGATAATTTGGAACACGAGTGCCTCAACACGCAACTACTCAGGAAATATTCTATAAACTGTGATAATAAGCTAGCATAATGATGTATGTATACAACTAAACCATTTTGGGCATCAATAAAGCATTAGAAAAATTTGTTTCTTTTATTTCCCCGCGGGGGGTCATTGAGACCCCCGTTTCAGCTTTGTGTACCGCTCCGGGGGGGTTTCCCCTTCTAGGGTTCTTAACGTGATTAATTAACGTTACGGTAGATACTCAAATAACTGGCACTCCTGTATTAACCCTTAAAAAGCGGCCCACCACTTAAGTCGAGTTAAATAAAGCTGGACTATGTGGCGGCGCTCGACATAACTCGAGTGGCAATTTCAGCACGTAATGTGGCTGAGAGAGAGAGACAAGTGGTGGCAGGAGACTAGCGAGCGTATGACTGCTCCAG
Source organism: Paralithodes platypus (assembly GCA_032716605.1). Taxonomy (NCBI): domain Eukaryota; kingdom Metazoa; phylum Arthropoda; class Malacostraca; order Decapoda; family Lithodidae; genus Paralithodes; species Paralithodes platypus. The sequence continues at coordinate 144,230 of JAVRFV010002294.1, forward strand.
ACCACCGCGGCGAACCTACTGACACAAATCTCAGCTCCCTCCTCCCTCTCTCACTCGCTACATACTCAATTATGTACCGAAAGTACCGAATTACCTGCTTTTTGCACTCGCGTTGCACGGTTATTGCAAGAAAACTATCCATCATACAAGGATCGTTATGGTGTCATTCGAAAGCTCTGTTTATGCCCTTTCAGGTATAGATACTTGTTTTACGTTCTGGGTCTTATTTAGGCATGAAAATGATCACGTAAACAGCCCTATTTTGGCTAAAAACACCCCGCTGGGCGGTACACATAAATAAACCGCATAGGCCGCTCGTAAGGTGTTAAAGAAAGTGCAATGCTAGTCCTGCAACATCAACTGGAAACTTCTGAAATAAGTCTGATGCTGGGAAGATGTTCGTAAAGAATCTTGAACAATTATAATGCAGAATACGGGTCACAATAAATGCTAGGACATATAGCAATAATAGGCAGGCGAATAATAAAGACTGCGCAAAGGTAGTAATGCTTGACAACTAAAGAAATGCTTCGTGACACAACGCAACAGCCTACTCGGGTTGTGCAACTCAACAACAACCTCGGCTCAAAAGTGCAGTGAATAATAATGTTGCATATATATAATAATTGGGCTTATCTCTACCAGTGTCTGCTCAGTTAATAAAGTCTAGCGGGGGTATCAAGGCAGGGCAACAATGGGCGAGCATGCGGCTCGTAGCCTAACGTTGTCCGAGGGTGGTATAATGAAGATTACGTTATATGACGGGGATGCTCTCTTGATAAATCTAGGTATTTAGTACCTTGCTCTATCCTGGCGATCCCTCAGAAGTCAACACAAAGAGGCAGCACTATGTTGTGAGGGATAGGCTATGGCCCTCTCACACCACAGCGCTGTGCTCGCAAAGTAAACCAACCCGAAGACAACTTAGGCTCCCACAGTACCTGTCGATGTCGTGCAGAGCTTAGCTAACACTGCACACATCGGAGACAACGATACAGTAACCTTACCCCTAGTCTAGCTTTAGATAACCAAGAAGAATCACTCAACACCCTGCAAGGGAGACATATACCGGTCTACAACCTTCCCGAGAGAGGACACATACGGAAAAGTCCGTCTCTCTAACCCTCAATAAAGCATAATACCTCCTTAACACCTTACGAGCGGCCTATGCGGTTTATTTATGTGTACCGCACAGCGGGGTGTTTTTAGCCAAAATAGGGCTGTTTACGTGATCATTTTCATGCCTAAATAAGACCCAGAACGTAAAACAAGTACCTATCCCTGAAAGGGCATAAACAGAGCTTTCGAATGACACCATAACGATCCTTGTATGATGGATAGTTTTCTTGCAATAACCGTGCAACGCGAGTGCAAAAAGCAGGTAATTCGGTACTTTCAGTACATAATTGAGTATGTAGCGAGTGAGAGGGAGGAGGGAGCTGAGATTTGTGTCAGTAGGTTCGCCGCGGTGGTCTGGAGCAGTCATACGCTCGCTAGTCTCCTGCCACCACTTGTCTCTCTCTCTCAGCCACATTACGTGCTGAAATTGCCACTCGAGTTATGTCGAGCGCCGCCACATAGTCCAGCTTTATTTAACTCGACTTATGTTGCTCGCCGCTAAATAAGGGTTAACCTAATACATGGAAATATCTGAGAGCTTCGCGTACGATACGACTGGTCGACGGTGAACGTCTATGCTGAAACCAGAAGGGATGTTGAGTTTAATAAAGATTAGAGAATGAGAAAGGAGAAGTCGAGAGAGAGAAATAGTATGCAAAGTAGCGAGTATGGGGGACAGAATTGCAATGGATGTAGGCGATACGCGTGTCAGGCAATCTCTGAGCTGGTAAAAAACACGAGGCCGCGACGGGAAGGGACTAGTTGACCACCTGGCCGCCAACGCCGTCAGCGCCCAAGCGAGCCGCGTCATAGCTCACCTCGCTGCCGGGTGTACTCCCTCACCCTCTCTCGCTCGCCTCCCACACAAGCAACATTTATATTATAGCGAATATAAAATATAAGGCGGGGTCACAGACCAAAACAAAGACCATTTCTAGACTGTCTGTGGCAACACGACACTAATGAAATAAAGCAGATCATTCTAGGACAACTGTAGCCTATCCCCCCATCCTGGCGAGCGCTAGCGAGCTGCAATGCCCCACGCAACCATTCTGCTAACGCCGGGAGGCGTCACACCTCCCCCAAGATATGGGACACTCAACCATGAGCCCATATCTGAACAGGCAGAATGTCGCTAGAACCTGCCACTCCTAACCACTCTGCCACTCATGGAATGCAAGCTCAGTCTCCTCAAAAAAAAATACAACAAAATTTTTATATAAAAAAATCTTATCACCCTTCCCAAATATAATACATTAATTCATAACATTGTGCTCCCAGAGCGAGCTTTAAGAAGCACAGCCTACTGAGGGAAAATCATCTGCACTCAGTACTCAGCTACAATATTATCTTAAAATTAATTATTAAAAAGATAGAGTTTTTATTTAATTTTTCATATTTTATTTTAATGTTGTTTTTGGCGGCTACTATAGATGTAGCCTAATTTTCTTCTAATCAAAGCCAACAACTCCTGCCCTGCGACCCTACGCTGATGCTACACACCACACGCGAGCCAACAAGCACCAGCGCAAAAATACACCACGAGCCAAGACAAGAGACTATACAAACATACTGTGGTAGCCTACCCCGGAACCTCCACCCGCGACAGACAGTCCGCAATCACATTCTCACAACCGGCAATATGGCGAATGTCTAAGTTTTACTCTTGCAACATGAGCAACCATCTGGTCAGCCTCATATTCCGGTTGTGGAATTGATTGAGGAATTTAAGCGGGTGGTGGTCGGTATACACTACCACGACTGGCCCATATGCAGGAACATAGACCTCAAAGTGTCTGAGCGCTAACACGATTGCCAGCAGTTCCTTTTCAATAACCGAATAGTTTTTCTGTGCTGAATTAAATTTCTTTGAAAAGAAACTGACTAGATGCTCAAGACCTTCCTCGTCTGTCTGCAAAAGTACGGCACCAGCCCCTACTCCGCTGGCATCAGTCGCCAACTGAAATGGTCGTTCAAAGTCAGGGGCCCTGAGGATAGGGTGAGTGCATAAAAGGTGTTTAACTACTCGAAACGCCTGCTCACACTCAGGTGCCCAGCGGAACTTTTTATCTTTGGCTAGTAGATCTGTCAAAGGAGCTAACACAATAGAATAGCCTCTTATAAAGCGGCGGTAATACCCAATCATACCCAAAAATCTCATGATCTGCCGCTTGGTGGTCGGCCTGGGGAACAAGTCGATAGCCTGTATCTTCTGTTGGGGCGGACTCACCTGCCCTAACCCAACCACAAACCCTAGATACTGCACCGTGGCTTGCACAAAGTCAAACTTGCCCAGATTAACCACCAAGCCTGCTTTACTAAGTTGACTAAATAAGGCTTCTATGTGCTCACAGTGACTTTGGAAATCGTTGCCATAAATGATCACGTCATCAAGGTAGACAGTACAGTTTGGGATGTCTGCTACGATGTCGTTCATTAAGCTCTGGAAAGTGGCCGGTGCATTTTTCAGACCATATGGCATCACGTTGCAACGGTAAGTACTGCCATCCACCACAAACCCGCACACCTCTTTAGCCCGCTCAGACAGTGGTACTTGCCAGTAGCCTTTGACGAGGTCTACCTTGGTCAAGTACCTTGCTTTCCCGATCTTATCCACACTGTCATCCACCCAGAGGATATGCATTGGTGGGGGTCAACCCGTTCAACCGCCTAAAGTCAATGCAGAACCGAACTTTTCCATCAGGTTTGGGCTGCAGAGTGACAGGAGAAGTCCACTGTACTGCCCCCTTCTCGATCAAGCCTCTCGCCAGCATATACTCCAGCTCATCCCTGAGCGCTGGGAGTTTAATGGGTGGCACCCGATAAGGTATCGACTTGAAGAGGGGGTGCTCTCCTACATCGACATCACGCACCGCTTGAGTAGTGAGGCCTGGGTGCTCGGCAAATACAGTGGGGTATGAATCGAACAGGCGCTGCACTGCCACCTGCTGTTCCTCCGGCAGATGCGCCAGAGCATCATGCGCACATTGGCTCGAATTCCCCGCCCACTGATCAGCCGAGACATGACAATCCCAGTTATCATCCACCTGATCATTGCTGCCCCCCTCTCCTTCTCCACCATGACCGCAGCAGGTCAACACAGGGACAGCTAGTGACTCAGGTGGGCGCCTCACATACTCCTTCAACAAATTAATGTGGCATAGTTGGTTACGCTTCTTCCGGTCTGGAGTGGCAACGAGGTAATCTAGATCGGAGATCTTTGACACCACCCGATAAGGCCCAGCGTACTTGGCAGCCAGAGGATGACCTGACAAAGGCAACAGGACCAACACCTCTTGACCTACCTGAAACTCCCGGAGTTTCGCCTTAGTATCGTACCTGTCCTTCATACGGGCCTGCGAACTCACCAAATTACGCCCGGCCAGCTCCAGACTTCTAAGCATTCTCTCTCTGCTCTCGAGGACGTATCTCAAAATAGAACATGGCTTAGCGGTACCCTCCCCAATCTCCTTCACCATGTGGAGAGGGCCCCTCACCTGATGCCCGAAAACAAGCTCATTCGGACTGAAACCGAGACTCTCTCCAGGTACTTCTCTTGCCGCGAACAAAACATACGGCAGACCAAGGTCCCAATCCTTTCCGTTCTCTGCGCAGTAACATCGAAGCATGCTTTTCAGCGTGGCGTGCCACCTCTCCAACACCCTTGACTCTTTGGGTGATACGCAGAAGAGACGACAGTGCTGATGCCATGCTGAATCATAGTTTGTTTGAACAGATTAGATGTAAAATTAGAACCTTGGTCTGATTGCACCTCTTGCGGGTAACCATACCGCGAGCAATACAAGAGCAGGTTCCGGACAACAGTTTTCGCCGTGCCATTTCTCATTGGATATGCATCAGGATAACGAGTGGCCACATCCATGATAGTTAATAGAAATTTATTACCGGCACTAGTAAGGGGTAGGGGTCCGACCATATCAATGATGACCTTACTGAAGGGCGGTCCACTGACAGGAATGGGGTGCAACGGGGCTCTCGGAATTGTTTGGTTAGGTTTTCCAACCCTCTGGCATGTATGACACCTTGCTATCCAGGTTACCACCTGCCCCTTCAACCCCGGCCACCAAAACAATTTTTCTACTAAAGCCGCCACCGTTTTTCTCACCCCTAGATGTCCTGCCAGTGGTATGTCATACGCCAACCTCAGTAGGCTATCCCTGCACTCCCGTGGCACCACCAACTGGTCCACTACTCTGGACCCCTCTTGCCAACTACGTTTAGGGTCTAGAAAACGCCTATAGAGGATGCCTTCTAAATAAAAAAATCTCCTGGCTGTGCATCACCATCCTGGTCGAGCTCTACAGCTCCATTAGCACACGTTTGGAGCTCAGGGTCCTCTAGTTGCAACCGACGTATATGTGAGGGTGCCAAGCGATCTAACTGCTCCCGGAGCAATGCATGACCTTCCCCGCTACTGGGCTGCTCCCTCTGTCTCTCTCGATGTACATAACGTTGCTGTCGTGGAGACTCGTCATGCCCAGCCTCGTCACTCTCGATGACAGGCCCAGGGGCTACTCCAGAATTAAGTAATGGTGCTAATACTGAATCACCCAGGAGAGCCGCCGAGTCAAAACTCTTAAAACCAACTCCAGCTTTAGCCTCCTCCTGTTGATCGTTCCTCCGCTGGTCTGAAGACGGAGGACTAGGCTGTGACACTTTAGCTGCCCGAGCTCGGGTGACAACACACACCATGGGTTGTGTCTGGCACCGCTCGACCCACTCTTGCTCTTCCCTACTCACGTCGGCCGGCCTCTCGGCAACGACTAAGGGTAGAACCTCAGAAGCGGGCATTGCAAAGTCGTTGCCGAGAAGAAGGTCGACGCCCTCCACTGGCAATTCCTCCACAATCCCGACATCCAATTCACGTGCCACACCATCCACCTCCAACTCCAACCGCACCAGCGGGTATGACCGAGTTGCATTAATACCCTGCACCACTACCACCCGAGCCGCGTTTATAGGGTAGCCAGTCAAGTTTTTCATCAGAGTCTGGGAAGCACCTGTATCACGCAAGACCTCTACTCCATACTTGCGCCCCGCCCACATCACGCAACCCCGCCCTCTATGGTCGCAAAAAACATCCTGAGCAGGGTTCGAGCCTCCCAGGTGCTTCTGCATTGGCTGTGCCTCAGCCTCTGACGAACTGCCCCGGGCAAACTCAGACGACTTCGGAGACACACCAATGTTGCAGGCCAAAGACACAGCTGCTGTAGGTGGTTTGCTAGGACAGACTTGCAAAGTGCCCCTTTTTATGACAATGATAACACTCCAACTCCCCTTTGGGCTTCCCTTGGTACTGGGAAGGGCTCGGCCCCTTCTTAAACGGGACGGTGCTAGTCTTGTGGTCAGTCTTGGTATCATGGCTCTTGTACTTGTTTGCATAAGGTATATCACTAACTCGGGGGGGTGGGGCGTCACACCCCTTGTTACCTGCCTCACTATGCTGGGCAGACCCGCACTCACGAATTAGTGATAGCCGGAGGTCAGCCATCTCAGCTGCCTCCTGTAGAGTTTTTGGTTGTTTTTCTTTCAGGTTCAACGTCAGGTCACCGCCCGTGCATTTGAAAAACTGCTCTAAAAGCACCAACTGTTTAATGTCGTCAAACGTAGTAGCTTTCTCCGACTTCAGCCAATTCCCAAAAGCATCGGACAGCTCCCGGGCATGCTCCAAAAAGGTGCTCTCCCGACCCTTGGTAACACCCCGGAACTTCAACCTGTACGTCTCTGGTTGTAGTTCGTATGCTCTCAGGACAGCCTCCTTGAGTTCCTCATAGATAATACAAGACTCTATAGGCAATGCATCATAAGCCTTGAGTCCCTTGCCCACAAGTCTAAGGAAACAAGGGCTGCCCACTTCTCCCCAGGCCACTGGTGTTCCTGGCACTTCTTCTCGAATCTCATGAAAAATTCGGTGACACCCGACTCATCAAATACAGGGACTAGCTTCAACAGGTGCGACAAAGACTGATCATGCCCACGATTCCCACCACCGAGTCGTTGCCCTGTCGTTTCCACCCGAGTCTTCTCAAGATCGATATCTGCACGGTACCTGATAGACTCAGCCTCCGACTCGGATTTTATTCTCGCGAGTTCGAGATCAGTCTGTTGTTTAGCCTTAGCGAGTTCGAGATCCGTCTGTTGTTTAGCCTTAGCGAGTTCGAGATAGGCCTGTCGCTTAGCCATCTCAAACTGCCACTGCTGGTTAGCCATCTCAAGCTGGAAGAGCATTTCTGTAGTGAAACCTTGAGGAGGAGGTGCAACTATTGGAGGCCCACCCAACGATCCTAAACCACGCTGCCAGCGGCTATCGGCCTGCGGGAACGTACTAAACTCCGGCATCCTAGAGGTCTTGATGGGAGTAGAGTGGAAGGGGGGCTCGAGCAGAAGTCCCCGAGCACCCTCTCCACCCTGGACCTCACTAGCCGCCCCCAGTACGCAAGCCCTCAAATCGTTCTTCTTGATGCCATGAGCCACCTTAAGCCCCATGAGGGGAGCCAAACACTGTAGACCATACTTGCTAATTCCCTCTAGTCGATCAGCTGTTATAGGCACCTCCAAAAACTTCTTTGCGGCCTCCTCACTAGTTACTAACCCCCCTGGCATCTGCCCATCAGAGCCTGCATCATTCCCTGAACCCTCAGTATGATCTGATTCGTCTCCCATTGTGTCCACCAAAAATTCTCACGTTTATAAAAAAAAAAAAAAAAAGTACCCAAGCTCCAATGTAGCACTATTCACTTGCCAAAAATGTCTGAAAACTCTCAAGTGCTATACTACTTTGCCAAAAAAAAATTAACGTGCCCACTATATTCCTCAATAAAACAAATGACCACAACAATCCTGCAATTATCTCCTAGTTCACAAGATCCTGGCAAGGTCGCCATTTGTTACGATCCAGGTTCTCAAAGACACAGGACTCTTCAACATTGGACTAGATAATGGCAAAAAGCAACAACGGTAACACTAGATCCAACCCCTGCCTTAACCCATAATTAGCGGCGAGCAACATAAGTCGAGTTAAATAAAGCTGGACTATGTGGCGGCGCTCGACATAACTCGAGTGGCAATTTCAGCACGTAATGTGGCTGAGAGAGAGAGACAAGTGGTGGCAGGAGACTAGCGAGCGTATGACTGCTCCAGACCACCGCGGCGAACCTACTGACACAAATCTCAGCTCCCTCCTCCCTCTCTCACTCGCTACATACTCAATTATGTACTGAAAGTACCGAATTACCTGCTTTTTGCACTCGCGTTGCACGGTTATTGCAAGAAAACTATCCATCATACAAGGATCGTTATGGTGTCATTCGAAAGCTCTGTTTATGCCCTTTCAGGGATAGGTACTTGTTTTACGTTCTGGGTCTTATTTAGGCATGAAAATGATCACGTAAACAGCCCTATTTTGGCTAAAAACACCCCGCTGTGCGGTACACATAAATAAACCGCATAGGCCGCTCGTAAGGTGTTAAACACTGGAAAACAAAACACCATTACCGCCCTGAGTCGTGCCTGGATAACGAGGTATGCTATGACTCGGTAACTGGTGCACACACACTAGGCTGACGCTCAATGAAACAGCCTATTCTCATACAGTAAAAGATTACTCGATTAGGTTACACAAAGAAAAGATAGTTAACGTGATTAATTAACGTTACGGTAGATACTCAAATAACTGGCACTCCTGTATTAACCCTTAACACCTTACGAGCGGCCTATGCGGTTTATTTATGTGTACCGCCCAGCGGGGTGTTTTTAGCCAAAATAGGGCTGTTTACGTGATCATTTTCATGCCTAAATAAGACCCAGAACGTAAAACAAGTATCTATCCCTGAAAGGGCATAAACAGAGCTTTCGAATGACACCATAACGATCCTTGTATGATGGATAGTTTTCTTGCAATAACCGTGCAACGCGAGTGCAAAAAGCAGGTAATTCGGTACTTTCGGTACATAATTGAGTATGTAGCGAGTGAGAGAGGGAGGAGGGAGCTGAGATTTGTGTCAGTAGGTTCGCCGCGGTGGTCTGGAGCAGTCATACGCTCGCTAGTCTCCTGCCACCACTTGTCTCTCTCTCTCAGCCACATTACGTGCTGAAATTGCCACTCGAGTTATGTCGAGCGCCGCCACATAGTCCAGCTTTATTAAATACGACTTAAGTGGTGAGCCGCTAATAAAGGGTTAATTAGCGGCTCACCACAAAAGTCGTATTTAATAAAGCTGGACTATGTGGCGGCGCTCGACATAGGTCGAGTGGCAATTTCAGCACGTAATGTTGCTGAGAGAGAGAGACAAGTGGTGGCAGGAGAGTAGCGAGCGTATGACTGCTCCAGACCACCACGGCGAACATACTGACACGAATCCCAGCTCCCTCCTCCCTCTCTCACTCGCTATATAAGGAATTGTATCGGGAAAGTGGCTAATTACATGCTTTTTGCACTCGCGTTGCACGGTTATTGCAAGAAAACTAGCCATCATAAAAGGATCGTTATGGTGTCATTCGAAAGCTCTGTTTATTCCCTTTCAGGGATAGGTACTTGTTTTACGTTCTGGGTCTTATTTAGGCATGAAGATGATCACGTAAACAGCCCTATTTTGGCTAAAAACACCCCGCTGGGCGGTACATATAAATAAACCGCATAGGCCGCTCGTAAGGTGTTAAAGAAAGTGCAATGCTAGTCCTGCAACATCAACTGGAAACTTCTGAAATAAGTCTGATGCTGGGAAGATGTTCGTAAAGAATCTTGAACAATTATAATGCAGAATACGGGTCACAATAAATGCTAGGACATATAGTAATAATAGGCAGGCGAATAATAAAGACTGCGCAAAGGTAGTAATGCTTGACAACTAAAGAAATGCTTCATGACACAACGCAACAGCCTACTCGGGTTGTGCAACTCAACAACCACCTCGGCTCAAAAGTGCAGTGAATAATAATGTTGCATACATATAATAATGGGGCTTATCTCTACCAGTGTCTGCTCAGTTAACACCTTAAGAGCGGCCTATGCGGTTTATTTATATGTACCGCCCAGCGGGGTGTTTTTAGCCAAAATAGGGCTGTTTACGTGATCATTTTCATGCCTAAATAAGACCCAGAACGTAAAACAAGTATCTATCCCTGAAAGGGCATAAACAGAGCTTTCGAATGACACCATAACGATCCTTTTATGATGGCTAGTTTTCTTGCAATAACCGTGCAACGCGAGTGCAAAAAGCATGTAATTAGCCACTTTCCCGATACAATTCCTTATATAGCGAGTGAGAGAGGGAGGAGGGAGCTGGGATTCGTGTCAGTATGTTCGCCGCGGTGGTCTGGAGCAGTCATACGCTTGCTACTCTCCTGCCACCACTTGTCTCTCTCTCTCAGCAACATTACGTGCTGAAATTGCCACTCGACCTATGTCGAGCGCCGCCACATAGTCCAGCTTTATTAAATACGACTTATGTGGTGAGCCTCTAATTAAGGGTTAATAAAGTCTACCTGGGGTATCAAGGCAGGGAAACAATGGGCGAGCATGCGGCTCGTAGCCTAACGTTGTCCGAGGGTGGTATAATGAAGATTACGTTATATGACGGGGATGCTCTCTTGATAAATCTAGGTCTCTAGTACCTAGCTCTATCCTGGCGATCCCTCAGAAGTCAACACAAAGAGGCAGCACTATGTTGTGAGGGATAGGCTATGGCCCTCTCACACCACAGCGCTGTGCTCGCAAAGTAAACCAACCCGAAGACAACTTAGGCTCCCACAGTACCTGTCGATGTCGTGCAGAGCTTAGCTAACACTGCACACATCGGAGACAACGACACAGTAACCTTACCCCTAGTCTAGGTTTAGATAACCAAGAAGAATCACTCAACACCCTGCAAGGGAGACATATACCGGTCTACAACCTTCCCGAGAGAGGACACATACGGAAAAGTCCGTCTCTCTAACCCTCAATAAAGCATAATACCTCCTTAACCTAATACATGGAAATATCTGAGACCTTCGCGTACAATACGACTGGTCGACGGTGAACGTCTATGCTGAAACCAGAAGGGATGTTGAGTTTAATAAAGATTAGAGAATGAGAAAGGAGAAGTCGAGAGAGAGAAATAGTATGCAAAGTAGCGAGTATGGGGGATTGAATTGCAATGGATGTAGGCGATACGCGTGTCAGGCAAGCTCTGAGCTGGTAAAAAACACGAGGCCGCAACGGGAAGGGACTAGTTGACCACCCGGCCGCCAACGCCATCAGCGCCCAAGCGAGCCGCGTCATAGCTCACCTCGCTGCCGGGTGTACTCCCTCACCCTCTCTCGCTCGCCTCCCACAAAAGCAACATTTATATTATAGCGAATATAAAATATAAGGCGCGGTCACAGACCAAAACAAAGACCATTTCTAGACTGTCTGTGGCAACACGACACTAATGAAATAAAGCAGATCATTCTAGGACAACTGTAGCCCATCCCCCCATCCTGGCGAGCGCTAGCGAGCTGCAATGCCCCACGCAACCATTCTGCTAACGCCGGGAGGCGTCACACTACAAATACAGGTCGGAGTCCTACTATCCTGGAAAGCTTTTATCAGTTCAGTTCAGTCAGTGACAGGGTGCCAAAAGAGATTTTTTTGTATGTCACTTGTAATTAAGGATTAGAGAAAAATATAGTTTAAGGAATCAATACGAGGGGGGGTCCGGGTGACGAAGCCCCCCTGGTTTTATAGGGGGGTCCCCCCGGGAAATTTTTGACATTTTAGGTTGTTAGAGAGGGCATTTAGCGACTTTTCAAGGCCATAAAATGGCTGAGATACTGTTAAAAAAATAAGGTTATCTAGAAAAAAAAAAAAATAAAAAAAAAATAAAATAAAAAAATAGCCTAATCCTAGGTCGTTCTAGTAATCTTTTCCTACATTCCGTTGCTAATTGTATTGTACCGGTACTTGGGAGTTGGTAAATATAATTGAAGAACTTAAAATAGTGTTTATTTTTGTTTTATTTTTTATATTAATAGGTTGTCGAGGACAGCAATCCGCAACCCTAGCCGCCTAGGCCTAGCGACCAGCCCAGCAGTAGAAAACTACATGCCGCCTTAACGTATATTCTAATTTAATATACTGTAGGCTATATCTATGAACTACAAATGATTAGTATTATTATCCTTCCAGCCTCCCTACAAATACAGGTTGGAGTCCTACTATCCTGGAAAGCTTTTATCTGTTCAGTTCAGTCAGTGACAGGGTGCCAAAAGAAATTTTTTTTTTTGTCAGTAGTAATTAACGATTAGAGAAAAATATAGTTTAAGGATTCAATACAAGGGGGGGTCCGGGGGGCGATGCCCCCCTGGTTTTATAGGGGGTCCGGGGACATGCCCTCCCGAGAAATTTTTGACATTTTAGGTTGTCAGAGAGGGCATTTAGCGACTTTTCAAGGCCATAAAATGGCTGAGATACTGTTAAAAAAATAAGGTTATCTAGACAAATTTAGAAAAAAAAAAAAAAAAAAAAAAAAAACTAATCCTAGGTCGTTATAGTATGCTTTTCCTACATTCCGTTGCTGATTGTATTGTACCGGTACTTGGGAGTTGGTAAATATAATTGAAGAACTTAAAATAATGTTTATTTTTGTTTTATTTTTTATATTAACACCTTACGAGCGGCCTATGCGGTTTATTTATATGTACCGCCCAGCGGGGTGTTTTTAGCCAAAATAGGGCTGTTTACGTGATCATTTTCATGCCTAAATAAGACCCAGAACGTAAAACAAGTGCCTATCCCTGAAAGGGCATAAACAGAGCTTTCGAATGACACCATAACGATCCTTTTATGATGGCTAGTTTTCTTGCAATAACCGTGCAACGCGAGTGCAAAAAGCATGTAATTAGCCACTTTCCCGATACAATTCCTTATATAGCGAGTGAGAGAGGGAGGAGGGAGCTGGGATTCGTGTCAGTATGTTCGCCGCGGTGGTCTGGAGCAGTCATACGCTCGCTACTCTCCTGCCACCACTTGTCTCTCTCTCTCAGCAACATTACGTGCTGAAATTGCCACTCGACCTATGTCGAGCGCCGCCACATAGTCCAGCTTTATTAAATACGACTTATGTGGTGAGCCGCTAATTAAGGGTTAATAGGTTGTCGAGGACAGCAACCCGCATCCTTAGCCGCCTAGGCCTAGCGACCAGCCCAGCAGTTGAAAACTACATGCCGCCTTAATGTATATTCTAGTTCAATATACTGTAGGCTATATTTATGAACTACAAATGATTAGCATTATTATCCTCCCAGCCTCCCTACAAATACAGGTCGGAGTCCTACTATCCTGGAAAGCTTTTATCAGTTCAGTTCAGTCAGTGACAGGGTGGCAAAAGAGATTTTTTTTAGGTCACTAGTAATTAAGGATTAGAGAAAAATATAGTTTAAGGAATCAATACGAGGGGGGGTCCGGGGGGCGAAGCCCCCCTGGTTTCATAGGGGAGTGCGGGGGCATGCCCCCCCCGGGAAATTTTTGACATTTTATGTTGTCAGAGAGGGCATTTAGCGCCTTTTCAAGGCCATAAAATGGTTGAGATACTGTTAAAAAAATAAGGTTATCTAGACAAATTTTGAAAATTAAAAAAAAAAAAAAAAAAAAAATAGCCTAATCCTAGGTCGTTCTAGTAATCTTTTCCTACATTCCGTTGCTGATTGTATTGTACCGGTACTTGGGAGTTGGTAAATATAATTGAAGAACTTAAAATCATTTTTATTTTTGTTTTATTTTTTATATTAACCCTTTGGCGCACCTATAGTTTCCAATCAAAGTTTTTCCCACTCCCAAAGTATATCTCAGCTCACTCAGAGCCAGTTATGTGCCCGGCGATAATTTGTTTCTGTTACGTTTTTATCCACCAAAAAACCCTTGTATTTGGATTAATGAGATACCATCGGCTTCGTTATTGATTGAACTTGAAGATAAGCGAATAAAAACATAGAATAAATGCAAAACAACCACATTGGGGCACTCCGAAATAAGAATTGTAAAAAAAAAAGTAAATACCTTATCTCCAACTCGCGCTAGCTCAAAATTTGGCCCGCAACATTTTTGATTTGCATACATATATGGAAGCGGAATTTAATGAGGATTCCACTGGTAACTTCAGAATTACTATAAACCAAATAGTTACTGAGATACACGAATAAACGTGAAATTATCGAAACACAGACTGAGCTGTACTCTGCTCCCTTCCCAGCCAGCCGTGAGTAAACGGTTAAACTGAGGGAGTTGCCAATTGTACCCATTGAACTAGACGTAATACTTAATATCTTTGCCAAATATGACGCGCGTCAGACAAAAACTTAATTTTTGGCGAATATTTTTAAGTTTAATGACTCTTAACGAGTCATCGTGCGCCTAGGAAAAAAATACCTAATGACTCTGAACGAGTCATTGTGCGCCAAAGGGTTAATAGGTTGTTGAGGACAGCAACCCGCAACCCTAGCCGCCTAGGCCTAGCGACCAGCCCAGCAGTAGAAAACTACATGCCGCCTTAACGTATATTCTAGTTGAATATACTCTAGGCTATATCTATAACTACAAATGATTAGTATTATTAGACTTACACAAGAAGAAGAATAGAGGTACCTTGGGTGAACTGCTGCTCCAAGTTATCAACCTATATACCCTATGTCAACACTACACAGAGCAAACAACGTATATAATCCCACAATGAATGCACAGAGAATGTGGTGGAACATATACAGTGTAAGTGAATAGTCCACAAGTGAGTGAAAAGTGAAGTGGAATATCTGCCCCCCTGGTCATCTGGGTATCAAACAAGATGGTGGGGCCAGGTGGGACAATCTCAACCCAGGGTCGAAATAGTGATGGCCTTGAAATCAACGAACTGTTATGCTTTATATCAAATAAAATAGATACTCTACCTACAGACAGTGTTGTGCAGCTTTGTGCACCCTTTTATGATGAAGATAAAATTGTGGCAGCCAAGAACAGAGTGTTCGATATTATTGGTACTAGTGAAGATAACAATTATCGAAATATTAAGCGAGTTGGTGCAAACAAAAGTGCTGAGAACATTAAAGACATTATTAAATTGCTACAAGAGAGTAAGGCTGTGGGCTTACCCACTTTCGTAGCCATGGACCTAAAGGACCTACCACCTATACAATTTGATAGGATAGATGTGTCAGTGCTGCTTAGTAAAATCAAGAAGACCCAAATGGAAGTTAAATTACTGAGAGAGTGTACTACAGGTCAAAAAGAAACCATAGTGGACATAAGCAGTGTGGTTTCAAATGTAGCTGACAGAGTGAATAAGTTAGAAAATAACTCTACTAACACTCCACCTCAACCACAAGCACAAGTGACACAACAACAGCAGCAGCATCTAGAACAACATCATCAACAACAACAACCACCCATAGGCCTACAACACCACCACCAGCAACAGCAGGCTGAATTACAACAGCAACAGCTGCAACAACTCCAAACACAACAGCCCCAGCAACAACAGCAACCCATACAACAGCATCAACATACAACGGCGTCTCTTCCGTGGATTGACCTCCCAATCTACCAAGATTGGAAGCCAAAGCGTCACATTTTTCCCTTGCCCCTCAACTTTCTCTTCATAATTGCTAAGGGGCACAGGGCCCTGGGTGGGGCTTTGGTTTCCCGGGCGTTTCCGCACCCTCCTCAGCTCCCCGCCATGGAGTGGCTTCGGTCATCCGGGCTTTATTGTGGTCGGCGGGGAGGGTTCTGTCAGGGCACTCGGTTGTGGCCTTGGAATTGCTCGGGGCCTTGGGGCTGTTCGGCCAGGCAGCTTGGGGAACAACAACAACAACAACAACAACAACAGCATCAACAACAACAACAGCAGCAACAACAACAGCAGCAACAACAACCACAATAGCAGCAGCACCAGCAGGTGCAACAGCAGCAACAACAGCAGGTGCAGCAGCAACAACAGCAGGTGCAGCAGCAGCAACAGCATCAACAAAAGCAACAACACCAGCGACAACTACAACAGCAACAACAACAACAATCCAAACGAACCCAGCAGCAGCATTCATATCAAAGGCAACACCAGGTGTGGCAGCAGCAGCGACCTCAACAGCAACAACACCGAACACAACAGCAATCTTTATCGTCGGCAACAAGAGAAGATAATATAGTGCCAGCTACACCATCCTCAAATTTACCTACACAAACTGAACCAAATGAAGGAGACAATGCAAGGGAAAACCCATGGACTATGGTCAAATGGGTGAATGACAAGCCTCGCTACTCTAGGGAAGGCGAGCAGGTTCACCCTAGGCCGAGAAAACAGCTAGGAATTAAAGGTAGGGGCAAGGATACTGGCCTCAATACCATCAAAAAGCCCCGACTAGCTAGGGTGTTTGCCACAGGATTCAACCCTAGTGGTACTGCTGAGAATCTCAAGATATACTTGGCTGATAATCTACATATAAATATAGAGGTAAAACAGCTGACCACCCTCTCCAGTTCCACTACCTGTGCCTCCTTTTGTATAACTAGCGAATGTCCAGATCCAGATGTTTTCATGAATCCTGACCTGTGGCCAGAAGATGCATATGTCAACTGGTACAGAGAACCAAGACAATATCCCAATGAGGACAGTGCAGAGGCTTCTGGGACTTGGAGGCATCGCACACCACTATCCAACCCGCAGTAATGGAGGAGATACCAACAACAGCAGCAAGTATAAAAGTAACTTCATACAACTGCAGAGGACTCCCCAAAACAAAGAGGAATCTCCTGTTGCGACCTGACATCGTATCTACATTAAGGACCAGTGACATAGTCTGCCTTCAGGAAACCTGGTACACAAAACAGGACTTAGGTAATTTGAACATAAATGATTAGATAAAGATTTCCATGGGTACGGGGTCTCCACTACAGACACACGTGATGGTATTGTGGCAGGTCACCCCCCAGGGGTAGTTGCAATAATGTGGAGATCGTGCCTAGATAGTGTAATTAAAAACATTGAGACAAATTTAAGCTGGTGTGCGGGAATACAGCTGGAAGTGGGACACAGAAAATTTGCAATATTTTGTGTTTACTTTCCGTATCAGTGTGCAGAAAATGAAGAACTTTATTTGGAAAAGTTAGGGGAGCTTGGTGGCCTAATTTCTGAATTAGAGATAACGTGTTACTCAGTGGTAGGTGATTGGAATGCTACCCCTCACGAGTTGGGTGGTTCCATGTTTGCTAAACATATGTTAAGGTTTTGTGATGAGCAAGGTTTAATTTTGTCCTCCAAAAACCTGCTTCCAGAAAATAGCTATACATATGTTAGTGAAGCGTGGGAGACCAGGTCGTGGCTTGATCATGCAATCTTTAGCTCTGACTTTCATGACTCTATCTCAGAAATGGCCATAAGATACGACACTACAGATGACGACCACATACCTATAGAATTAACAATCCAAATGAATAAGGCACCGGAAATAACAGAAACTAGCAATAGCATCAAGGCAAAAGTTCCATGGAATGTAATCTCAAATGAAGAGTGCCAAATGTACTGTGATAAAACAAAAGACTTATTAAATAGGGTGCAATATGATGGTAATGGTGTAGCACAATGCAGGGATCCAAAATGTAGTGATGCACAACACAGAAAGGACATTATTTAATTTTACAATAGTATAATAGATTCTTTATCAAAAGCGGGGAAAGTATTTTTAATAGCCATAAATATAAGTCCTCATTCAATAAGCCAGGTTGGCAAGACTATGTGGCTGACCTGTATCAGGCCTCCAGAGATGCTAGGTCTCATTGGCTTGAGGTAGGTCAGCCCAGACAGGGGCCTATATTTGAACTTCACAAAAGAGCAAAGGCTAGGACCAAATATGCCATTAGATTTATTAAGCAAAATGAAAACCAATTAAGGAAGGAAGCCCTTGCAAAGAGTCTGGCAGGAAAGGATACTAACTGTTTTTGGAAGGACATCAGATCCATGCAAAATTGTAACACACCATTACCTGTCAGTGTTGAGGGGGTTACGGGTGAAGAGAACATTGCTGACTTATGGAAAACTCATTTTAAGGAACTACTTAACAGTGTATATAAAAAGGTCTACTAATGGTGCAATTCAATATGTGAAAGATAGTAATTATGAAGACATTAAAGTGACTGAAAGTGATCTTGAGAATGCCATAAGAAAACTTAACCTAAACAAAGCTTGTAGGCTGGATGGTATATATGCAGAACATCTTAAATATGCAGATAAGTTGTTAATAGATAAACTTAGTTCTTGCATCACCAGTCTATTTACGCATGGTGTCCTGCCGGAGTCTATGATATCCATAATGGGAGGTTTGACGTACCTCCCAACCTACCAAATAGGAAAACCTACTATTTGGTACTAGTCTTGGAAAATCCAACGTCAAGGCTATAAACCTAATTGCAATGACGACTTGTCTATTTTGACTGCTATGTCGTCATTCCAACCGCGGTTAAAAAGAAAACGTCTAGAGTCTACTCCTTATCTTGCTCTAGGAGACGTACATTAACCAAAACTACCACCGAAGGTGAAAAAAGCATAGAAGAGAAGAAAAAGGGGTTTACCTTAGTTACCGCTTAAGGCCCATCCCGTGTTCTTTCATGTGCAGATCCCTGTCGAACGTGCGCATGAGCGACCCTCTCTTGTTATCACGTCTCACGTCAGCAGAAGAACGCGGATGGGCAGGGGTCCGGCGTGAGGGAGGGTATTATGTACGTTGGATTTTCCAAGACTACTACCAAATAGTAGGTTTTCCTATTTGGTAGGTTGGGAGGTACGTCAAACCTCCCAATTTGTTAGTAGTCTTGGCAAATCCAACGTCAAGGCTGCGTAACAAATAGGAGGAGGACATCCAAGCCCAAAATACCAAAAAAAACAATGCATAAAACAAAATTATGAATGACAAAGAAACACAATTTAAACAAGAGAGTTTAATAAAAGAGTGAAAAACTGAGGAGTAGCTAAAAAGAGCAGTTTTAACACGTGCCCGTCATTCATAGTAATGCAAAAACATAGACTTGTCTTAAACCAAAAAAGTACTGTACCCAAAATCCCTTTTCTTCCAAAACCAACAAAAACATTGAACACAATAACAAAACACAATTTTCAATTTGGCAAAAACACTTATGTACTGTATACATAATACATAATCCCAAACTTGCAATCAAGTGTTGCAAACCCTTACTCCGCCACCCTTTTCCAAATAAAACAAAGTAAAAGAAAGAGTGACAAGGGGGGAAGACCAGGTATCTTCGCCAGAGCTCTAGGAAACACGACTCCCGAGAGCTATCACCGGCCGAGGGGGTCTAACAATGGACATGGAGAGGTAGGAGGAGACGAAGGTATTGACAGAAGACCACAAACCCGCCGAGGCGATGTCAGGTAAGGATCGACTCTGCAGGAACCGTAAGGAGGCAGCAAAGGATCGCACATCGTGCGCAGAACCCCTATAATCAGGGTTACTGGCACGAATGACCCGACAAATGTGGCGTCCTATCTGCACCTTCGAGAACCTCCCACCAGTCCGAGGAGACACCCACACAACAGTACCCGAAGTCGGCGCCACAGACTCAACATAGGAGTGCAAGGCTTGCACTGGGCACAACACATGGTGAGTATGCCCACGCTTTAAAGCCTGGATGGTGAAAGGCTTGAAAACGTGGGTCTCTCTCTCATTCTTGGCAACAAAATGAGGGGAGGGGGCTAACGTGACGATATTCAAGGACGGGGAGAATCGCATGCATTCCTGGGACCGTGACATGGCTGCTAGTTCAGACACCCTATCCCCAGTGGCCAGAGCGACAAGGAAGAGTGTACGCTCGAGCAACTGAACCGGTGTAATGTCCCGTGTATATGCGTGTGAAGCCAGAAGGTCCAGAGCTCGCCCCAGATCCCACTGAGGAGGGATCTGGCGCGGAGGCGGTCGTTCCCTGAAGGCAGCTTTCATGAAGGAATCCAGCTCCTTCGGCGGAACGACCAGCCCAGTGACGGACTCAAAGACCTCCCGGATGGCAGACAAGTGGTTACGTATAGTGTTGACTTGAAAGTGACGTGTACGGAAGAGGTGAAACAAGTAGTGTAGTATGAGGGAAGGAGAGATAACTGTCTGGCGAGTGTCCTGTATCCACCTAGTAAAAGACCTCCAGTGGGACTCGTAAGTCCCCCAAGTCGAAGACGTCCATGAACGCTTCAGGAAGTCAATCAGGTCCCGTCCGTGGACTGGGAGCCACCGAGCCTCACGAACATCCACGATGCGAAGGCCACGAGGTCCGCAGGTCTCCAACCTGGCTCAAGTGGAAGTTTGAGACAGGGAGAGGGACCGGACTCGGGTACCACCGCTTCAACTGGGCGTACCAAGCCTGGGCCGGCCACTGAGGCGCTATTAGCCAGACTCTGCCGCGGTACAGCCACAGCCTCGCGAGGACTTTGCACATCAACAGTGCGTCTGGTGGCGGAAATATGTATATCGACTGCCACCTGTTCCAGTCTTCCATGAAAGCGTCCGGACCCCGCTCCGGAGTGCGAGTCCGGAGGGGGCAACTGAGGCAACTTGCGCGTCTCCTTCGATGCGAACAAGTCGACCTCCGGAACACCCCAGGAAGCTGCGAGGTCGTCGAACACAGTCTGTTTCATTGCCCATTCTACAAGAACGCCCTGTCCTCTCGACAGGGCGTCCGCCCACAGGTTGGCAGTCCCGGGCAGGTAGGAGGCGTGCAGGGAGATGTTGTGTCGGTTCGCGAGGAAGAACAACTTATCTGAGATCCCCAACAGAGTAAATGACCTGGAGGACCCCTGCTTTTGGATACAGTGGACAGCTGTCTGATTGTCCATCCTGAAGGCCATCGTCTTTCCCCGAAGGGCCAGCGCGTGGTCCCTCAGGAAGAACAAGGGAACCAACAGTTCGAGGGCATTGATGTGTAGGTGTGTGTGTCCCACCCATCTGCCGTGATGTTGATGTCCCAGATTGGATTGGTAACCCCACCCTACCTCGCTCGACGTATCTGTGTCTACCCAGATCGTCGGCGGGGGGGGGGGGGGGTCCAGGGCACAGCCGCAGAGAGCGTGCCCGTAGCAATCCAGTGTCCTAAGTGTCTGTGAATGGCACGCGGGATCGGCATGAGCCGATCCATAGGGGCCAACGGAAACACCTTGTTGCCCATGAGTATTAGGCGGCGTAGCCTGAGCCTCCCTAAGGGAATGGTCAGAGCGGCCCAATTCAGTGAACCCACCAACGAGGCCCAGATCCTCCTCGTGAGGGAGACCGAGTGCAACACGGCGAAGACCTTCCTGCGAAGTTTCACCGCGTTTGGCTGACTCTGGGTCACTGTAGCGCTGGTCAGATCCCATTCGAGACCTACCCACGTCACGACACGCGACGGGGTCAGGCACGACTTGGGAATATTGATTTTGAACCCTAACTGTGTGATGTGGTGAACTACTGTGAAGGTGTCGCAGACGCACTGTTCTAGGGTGTCTGAAACTATCAACCAATCGTCCAAGTAAAACAGGATCTGGAGCCCGCTCCTGAGGAGAGGATCCAGAGCCTGCTTCACCAGTTTTGAGAAGATCCGCGGCGCGATGTTGAGACCAAAGGGAAGTCTGTCGAACATAAACACATGATCGGAAGTCTGAACGGCCAAGAATCGCTGGAAACGAGGATGGATAGGAACGTGCCAATACGCATCCTTGAGGTCCAGCGACACTACCCACGACAGAGGTCGCAGGGCCAGTCGTACCTGGTGTACCGTCAGCATCCGAAACCGTGTGTTCACGATGTGCCCGTTGAGGGCCTACAGATCCACCACCGGTCGCATCGCGTCGCAGTCCTTCTTCGGTACCAGAAATACACGGGAGAGGAAAACCGGGTGACCGGCTTTCACCTCCTTGACGATTCCCTGTTCGTGCATTGACGTTATCATGTCGGCCACCTCCGAAGAGACGGGCCGGTTTCGTTGACAAGAGCTGAGTTGGGGTCTGGACTTCCATCTCCAGGTTAAACCCCTCCGTGCAATCTTCCGCCCCCACGTCCCTCGCAGCCAGCGAGGGGCGCAAGGGCGAAAACAACCTGTGGTAGCTCCCGAGATGAGGTGAGCGACCTCTTCGGCTAGGCGAGAAGGAGAACAAGGAGGAGACCGACCCGGAGAACCTACACATTTGTTGACGTGGAGGGTCCCCCGGTATGGACCTTGCGGTCATAAGCACCACGTTGACCTCCCCTACCCCCCCCCACCTCGCCGAAAAGGGCGGGTCACCCCATCCCCTGTCCGTCGCGCGTCTGACCCCGTCGAAGTGCGGCCGGAAGTGAAAGGCTGGCCAGCCCCTTCTCGGCGGGGATGAAAGGGAGCAAGAGCAGAAGTGTGAGGCGGAACCGACGCTCTGGCCGGCAACTTCCCTTTCCTGCGCCCTTTCTTGGCGGCAGCACTGGCGGCAGCACCCCAAAGAGGACCGTCAGAAGGACGGGACTGAGAAGACCCTGTTCGCGACACAGCGCGTCGTTGCGTGTCGTAAGCAGGATACGCCGACAGAGAAGCGTAGCGTTCCCAAGCATCCTGCGCAAAAAGCCCCGATGTATAGAGCTCAGAGTACAACAAACCCTGACGAATATCGAAGGGGGCTTTCGGGCAGAACGAGGACCTTACCGTCTGGCGTTGCCGAGTTGCCTCGCACAAAACCGCCTTCAGCTCGGGAACCAAAGACACCACGAGCTGAAGGTGGATCCGCCGAACGTGGTCCAAACCCTCGCGAAGATCGCCCGGTGCAGTCGCCTCGATAAGCCGCTGGTGGTGAACAGACGTCTGGAGGGAACCTAAAAGACAAGAAAATAAGTTCGCCACCCTCTGTCGCAAGGAAAAATCCTTGTCGACAGAGGACTTATCTGGGTGAGAGAAGAACGGGTTAGCAATAGAACAAATTTCAAGTTTGGGCGCGCTTATCCAGGACCAGAACTTGCCGTCCAATCCGCCGACAGATACAAGAGGAGGCAAAAGCAGTGATGACTCCGGGGGAGGGACTGAAGTAGATCTGTCGACGGAACGGTTGGCGAATTCTAAGGCCTCAGCAAACCTGGCCTCCAATGGGAGAGGGTTATCGAGCACGACGGCTAAGCCAGGCTTACCGTCGTCGCACAAACCCGTCCCATAGGAGGACAGTCCCGTCAACACAGCCAGGGACTGAACATCCTGAAGGATGTCCTGGCGGCTGAAGTCTGACCAGACCTTAGTACGAGGAGCAGGGCTTGGGCTTCACCGAAAAGTACTGAAGGTCAGTCCTCGTCGGGTAAGCCCGCACCTCCACGTCGGCCACCTGACCATCCACCCTGATCGCCCTGAACTGCATCTTATCATTAATTTGCACAGACCAGCCAGATGGGAGGGCCCTCTCACCTGACGGGAAGCCGGTAGCACGCTCCGGGTGGGAGGCCCACACCCCCTTCCGAACAGCCAAGGAGCCATAGAGGAGCGGCATGGTCCGCGACGGGACCTTGGCCTTCTGGATGGGGGGCAAGTGTGGACCCTGCCCTAGCAGACGGAGAACCCCCGCATGGGAGACAGCAGGGGCAACCTCCCGAGCTAGGGCAGGAGCAGTACTAGCCGACGACCGGGCAGGCGGAGCAGCTGGGCGAGAAGGAATGTGGTCCACTGCAGAAGGGAGGGGGACCGTAGCAGGGGTAGGTTGGGTGAGGAGCTGAGGTTGTGTCACCGCCAAGAAGCGTGATAAGAGGGAGTCTTGCATCGCCTCCAAGCGCTCGTCGATGCGTGACACAACCCACCCCTGCATAGCCGAAAATCGATCCGAGAGAGGCGACCACCCCGAAGATTGTTCGGCCCGCAGGGGCGAGCGTGAGCGGGAGCGAGATCCACGACACGAAACAGCAGCGTCGCGGCCCAAAGAAGGCGAGCGACGACGGCCGTGGCGCCTCTGAGGGTCTCGTCCCCGATCACTAACGCCCGAGGGGGAAACATCACCATCCCCCTCTTCCAGCGACACGTCAGCTCCCGAGAAAGGGGATCCCGAAACCTCGCTATACTCCACCGAGTCAAGAGGCGGGGTACCCCCCTGGCGAGATGGTAAGTGAAGGTCAGGGATAGAAGAATGAGGCGGAGCAGGATGACGGGATGGGGAAGGCTGGCCGGGTGAAAGGAGATCAGAAGGAGCCGCGGGGGGAAACAGAGCAAGGATCCCCGGGGCTGAGAGAACAGGGCGGCCCGACACCGAGGCGGAGGAGGGAGGGACCTCCACCTTGGGACGAGACCGTGAAAGAAGAATAGGCACCGAAGCAGGAGAAGTAGGAGGAGAAGCAACTACATCCTGGCGGACCCTCCTGGACAGTGTAGGAGGAGGGAGCAGAGGGCCAGCTACAGCATGAACATCCGCACGCGTAGAGGACAAAGGAAGAGGATGTCGTTTGTGCAGGGGAAGCGGACGGAAGGTATTAGAGCCCCTATCCTGAGAGGCCAGGGGAGGGCGCACAGGGGCAGAGCCGCTAACCCCGGCCTCAGGGCGAGAACCATGACGAGGGCGATGGGTGTCGTCAAGGCTATCAGGAGGACGACGATGGGCAGTAGAGGACGGGCGACGAGGCGAGCGAGAGCGTGGACGGAGCTGGGGATCCTCCCGACGATGTGACGACCGGCCGCGGGACCCAGGGAGGAGGGCCCGAGCAGGGAGAGGGCCCGAGCAGGGAGAGGGCCAGGTGAACGGCCTTCAGACGGGTCAGGGATACCCAGGGCGACGCGGATCTGGTCGTCAACAAATGCCGGGGAACGGTGGCCCACAGTCCTAATGTGGTGGGAGACTACCGCCCACACTGACTGAAGGGAAGCAGAGGCCACTGCCGCCGCTGAGGAACCAGGGCTATGGTCCACCATATCCACCAGGTCCAGACACGGGCCACACTGAGCAGGGACGTAGGCCGTAGAGGACACACAGAGCGAGTGGCGTAAGCAGGACCTGTGGCGCTCCAAGCACGGGGAGCGACAACCCTGGCGAAAGCAAGGCATCCCCCTGCAACGGAAGAACACACACCATAATCAGCACGTCGAAGGAGTAAGTGTAAAGAATGTCCAAGAAGAACCAGGGAATGAGCATGGGGAAACAGGAACACACATGCAAACCAGTATCCGTACTCACCCTAAACCGGGAGCACCGAGGTAGGGGAGGAGGGCGGGCGAGGTGGAAGAGCACAAGCAGAACCTGCAAAGATGGAGAAAGTGTTAACCACCACTCAACACCTTACATGCAGGGTCTATAACACCAGTAAAGTGCATACACCAATATAGTATCAGGCAACAAGATGACATAAAAAAGGTCAATAGTGAAAGCCAACTATTACCGCAAATTTGCGGGCCAATGGAGGCATACCCGTACCCACACACCCCCCCCCCATCTTCGCGGGCCCCCCCAGCGACCTCCGCAAATTTGCGGGGAGCCGAAATGTCCCAGAGGACCGAATCAAGCCTCCGCAAATTTGCGGGACCGGCCGAGATGGTCCGGCGCCGAAAAAGCGAGAGGAGCGTCTAGGGAATACCAAAAGAGGCCACAAAAAATGCGTCATCTCCTTATGATCTGCAAGCGACGATGGCCATCAAGCTGAGCAGTGTCTTCCATAATCCTAACTCAACCGGTCAAGGGAGAGGCAAGGAAGACACACCAGGGGAGAGGAGGCACATCCCCCAGGAACCACCCAACCCACAGAGATAGAGCAAAGCCCATGAGGAGAAGTGGCAGGGAGGGTGGTTTGGCACAAACAGGGGCCCCCCTGGGGTACCCCAGGTTTGGGCAAAAAGACTATGAAAGGATGGAGGTGAAACAGGAAGGGAAAACAAAAACCAGTAAATGAAACTGGCGAGAAAAAGGGTGGCCTAGCCGTGAGGAGAGAATGTGTCAGGGGCGAAAAACCCTGTGGTGTGAGGGAGGGGCCCCCGTGGGGTACCCCTGGATATCACGAACCACCTGTCGCCCAGGCCCTTGAGACACAGTGAAGGCTCGAAAGGGGGGACTCGGGAATAACGCTAATAATGCGGCCGACACAAACCCTACAAACAGCACCGCCACCACGAAATCTCAGATTGTTTACCAACGGTACACCTTAGGCTATGAAAAAATGAAAACTCATAGGGGCATAGCAATTCCTGAATGAGAAAACGAGCTAGGCTAAAATAAGCTAAAAGCTAAACTATGCCCAGACTAACAGGAAAAATAATATGAAAAGAGAAAGAATGAAAAACATATACGAGGAACGCCAGGCGCCCCCGTACCTTCGGTACACGCGTCTCCATTATACACACTTAGGAGCCCATTTACGTGTGCCCTAGATCACGTAACATCTGTCTAACAAAAAAGAAGGCCAGATAAGCCGAAACGAACCTAAACAGGGTGAATTAAAGGAGCACAACAAAAGCGACTGCAACAATGGAGGCACGAGAAAAAAATGATAACAAGAGAGGGTCGCTCATGCGCACGTTCGACAGGGATCTGCACATGACGGAACACGGGATGGGCCTTAAGCGGTAACTAAGGTAAACCCCTTTTTCTTCTCTTCTATGCTTTTTTCACCTTCGGTGGTAGTTTTGGTTAATGTACAACGTCTCCTAGAGCAAGATAAGGAGTAGACTCTAGACGTTTTCTTTTTAACCGCGGTTGGAATGACGACATAGCAGTCAAAATAGACAAGTCGTCATTGCAATTAGGTTAATAGCCTTGACGTTGGATTTGCCAAGACTACTAACAAATTGTGTTGTTGGCATAAGTGGTTGTGTGAAATGCAGTCTTCTATGATGTGTTTAACCCTCTCCGACATATGACGCAATTTTGAGCCTATTAGGGATACTTTAAAGCCTTTGTTACCATCAGGGGTATTTAGAAACCTTTAGTTTAGTTACTTCAACCTCTGCAGTTGTCTTTGAGTTAGTTGTGGGCAGAAAACTAATTTTGGAGAGGTAATTATAAGAGTGAGAGAACTCTATTTCTTATTGCTAATCTGGCAACCTCTGCGTCATATGAGTCTGAAGGGGTTAATGGTATGGGGTGCTGTGTTACATCCCGGGCAGGTGTCGACAACGGAGTCATCCAGTCTCTTCTGATAGCTCAGGAGAGCTGGATGGTGTCCGCATCTCAGCCTGGCCAGGTGGACTCTGTCCTCGCGAGGAAGGGAGGATTCGGAAGGATGGATTTCGGGAGGTCCTGCAAGTTCTACGGTACGGCCTCTGATGACTTCGATTGATTTATCTAAGATCCCTAACCCTCCCACTCTGTTAACCTCAGGGATCACTAGGCCTGCTACGGCGGCATTGACAACTTCAAATATCAGAGTCATAACGGATGTCAATCCACCCCCTCTAGACAAAGCGCCTCTTAGAAAGGTAGCTATGCCCTTGCTTTATGGGCCAGACGAGTCATGGGTTCTTTTGAACCCCTCTAACCCAGAGCTTGCCAAACCTACCTTGTCAGGGGAACTCCCGGTACCGCGTGAGTGGGTCATCCAGGGCAATAAGTCAAAGAAATTAAGGGCTGTGGATACTTTGGGTAATGTTCTGGACGTAAACATCAAGGCTATACCTAGTTATTATCACCAAGACTATTTTGTGTATGCTTCTAAGCCTGCTTTACCCCCTGCCTTTTTTCAGCTTCAAAACTATTTTCAGACTGGTCTAAGCTGGATGGGTTTAATGATATTAAGACTCTGTCAGCTCTCACTCCTGAACTAGATTTACAGACCGTCACAGACGACGCAGCTAATCCAGTTTTGAAGGTGGGACAGTTGGGACCAGGACCTTGGGTAGATTGGGAGGTAGAGGCTCAAAACTTTGCAACCACTTTCACTTCTAAATCTTCCCACCAGATCCCTCAAGATACTCATTCATGGTTCTCCATGCCGGTGGGTTCTGCCGGCGGAGTCCCGTCAGCTTTGTTTTCATTTCTAGCTGCCCCTAAGATTAATCTTTGTGAGCTGAAGGACCCGTTCACTACCCCTACCCCTGCTCACCTAGACAGAGAATTTAGGCTACGGGGGAAAGCTTTTCGCCTGTTCTCGCAGTACATAGTATCTCAGCAGGTGGCTAAGTCTTTACTACGGTCCACTCAGGCAATCGCAGATGCGGATGCTCGAAGATCGGTTGAGTTATCCCGGCGACTGATTCTTCAGTCGTCAATCCAATCCTTGGGTGACATACGCACCGCCTTGCTTGAGGCGGTACGAGCACGACAAGATCTTAGGATGTCGTTAGTGCGCAAGCTACCTGATCGCATTGCTAATCAGGTGGTTATGTCACCAGTGCTTACTCCCTCTTTAATGACCCCTGAAGTGTGGCGAACGGTGTTCAATATGGCACAGGCCGTTAAGCACAGTCCCACCCCTTCTAAGAAACCTGCATTTAACTTCCCCAAACCCAGGCCTACCACTAAAGCTCAGCCAGGGGGATCTAAACCTTTTCTTCCGCCTAAGTCCTCCCACTCCCCCCAGGGTCAGTACAGGCATAGACAGAGTAGGTTTTCAGGTCAGAGAGGACGCGGCCAGAATAAGCCAGGTCAGGGCCAGTCTTCGGCCAACACCAGCCAGCCGGCAAAGCGTCCAGCACCACCAACCCCACCATCAAAAAACTAAAGTCTCTCTCACTCCCGGTGCCAACCTTAAGGCCGGAGGAACCGAGGGCAGTACAGCCGGCGAACCCTTGTCTGCTAACTGGGTCATTCCGAA
The DNA here is from genome assembly GCA_032716605.1 of Paralithodes platypus. NCBI lineage: Eukaryota > Metazoa > Arthropoda > Malacostraca > Decapoda > Lithodidae > Paralithodes > Paralithodes platypus. The sequence continues at coordinate 173,072 of JAVRFV010002294.1, forward strand.
CGTGTCACCAAGCATGGCCGTTAAACACTTGGGCACGGATGGTGGCACGCAAAGGCATCACTTGGCAGTGGCTCCGGCGACCTCGATTACGTCAGCCGACAACGGCGAATTTTGTTTCTTTAGAGGTGGAGTCACTGGTCCAGGAAATGATTGCCAAGAATGTCATCATCCCGGTCCCTCCAAATTACCCTGTATTCACGTCCAAACTATTTTTGGTTCCCAAAAGGGACAGTGTTCAGATGAGGCCGGTCGTAGACCTGTCTTATCTGAATCTTCACATTCACAACGAATCTTTCAGAATGTTAACAGTACACCAAATCAGGCTAACACTTCCGCCGGGAGGTTGGATGTGTTCACTAGACCTGACAGATGCCTATTGGCACGTATCGGTCAACAAAAGATTTCAAAGGTTTTTGGCCTTACGGATCAGGCACCAAAATTTTGTTTTTCAGAGGATGCCGTTCGGCTTGAACCTAGCACCTCGATTATTCACAAAACTAGTCCGGCAAGCCCTGATGCCATTGTTAAAACAGGGGATCAGAGTGTTGTGGTATCTAGACGACTGGCTGGTGGTGGCAGAGACACAACAATTATGCATAAAACATGTCAATATCATTTTAAATCATGTCAAAACTCTAGGCTTCAAGGTAAATCTGGTAAAGTCAAACCTTGTTCCCTCACGAGTAATTCAGTGGATACGGCTGGTCTGGGACACCGCCGCTCTCACTCGGAGTCAGAGTGTGGACAATCGCAACAGGTTTCGCAGGAAACTGTTCAGGTTTCTTCACAGTCTGACTACGACGCGAAGGGTCTGGGAGTCTCTGGTCGGCTCTCTCAACTGGATTCAACTAACTGTCAAGTTGGGCCGGTTGAAAGTAAAACGATTAATATTGGAAGGCAACAAATATTTCCCGCTCTTACCGGCGGGAAAATGATGGCCCATCCCGAAATTAATCCACACCTTACTAGCGGTCTGGGCGAAGAGGGAAACATTGCACTCAATAATGTCATGGACCTCTCCTCCACCAACGGTATGGGTAGACACGGATGCGTCAGGCACAATAGGGTGGGGATTTCAGTCAAATCAGGGGCACCAGGGTCAGGGGCTTTGGTCCCACTTAGAAATCTCTCACATCAATGTCAAAGAATTACTAGTCCCCTTGTATTTCCTTCAGGCTCACGGCCCGGCGTTACGGGGCAAGTCGGTGGCCTTCAGAATGGACAATCTGAATGCAGTCCACTGTATTCAGAAACAAGGGTCAACGAGGTCAAGGAAGTTGCTAAACGTGTCGGAAGAGATTTTTGCTCTAGCCAACAGTCTAGATATTTATCTTCACGCATCTTATCTCCCAGGCGTAGCGAACGTCTGGGCAGACGCTCTGTCCCGGAGACAGAGCACGACAGTAGAATGGGAGCTCAAGCAACCCATTTTCAACCTAATGATTGCAGAGCTCTCCCATCCACAAGTGGATCTTTTTGCGTCCGAGGAGACTCACAAACTCCCTCTATACCTCACCCGCCGGGCGAAAACGCCGGCAGGGGGGCCAGACGCCCTAGTGACAGACTGGAACAGATGGAGCTCCATCTATCTGTTTCCACCGCCAGATGCGTCACTAATGTGCCACGTAGTGAACAAACTACGAGATTATCGAGGCTTAGTCTCACTAATCGCGCCCCTGTGGCCGGCGCAGTTGTGGTACCAGCAATTGAAAATGTGGTGCCCGGACCCGGTATCGCTCCCGGTCGGGTATTTCCACTTAGACACGATTGGCAACCTAGCGACCTCGCTGACTTTTGCATTATGGACATTCAGGAGGCCAAGTGGCTAGCACCATACGGTAGAGATGTGACCAATAAATTACTCAATCAATATACTCAGTCTACAAAATGACAGTATCAATCACATTGGCAAGCCTTTACTTCTTGGATCGTTAGAACAGAACAAACTGTACCCTCAGTGGCATTAGTTTTTAATTATTTGAATTATCTGTTTGAGCAGAAACGTTTTTCTGTGGTAACATTAAAAAATCACTTAACTGCGATTAGAGTGCCCTTTTTAGACCTTACGGGTCTTTCCATACCGGTAGCGGAGGAAACAGGTTTTATGAGAGCATGTTTTAAACTCCGCCCACCTCCCCGTCAGCTCATGCCTACTTGGTCTCTGGACAAAGCTTTGTCTTTGCTTCACTCTCGTCTGTACCAAAATACTGCAGACTTTGCATTACTCTTAAAAGAGGCGGTTTTCCTTTTGGCTTTGGCCACCGGAAACAGAGTGTCTGAGCTGGCGGCGATGAGCAACACACCTAATTGTCTTAGGTTTGGTAGACTTAATGAATGTATTTCCATTGCACCCTCCCCAGGTTTTGTAGCCAAGAATGAGCATAGTGCACACGTGTTTTCTGAGTTCACGGTGCCGGCGTTAAAAAGGGGAAAGGTGCATCATAATCTATGTCCAGTGCAAGCTCTAACCAAATATTTGAGAGTAGCTCCTCGAAACCCCCAAGGTGCTTTATGGGTAGCAAGTACGGGTAAACGCTTACTTAAACGGCGATTAGCCTCTCTTCTGGTAGAAGTCATTAAAGAAAGTAATCCCGGCGTTGTGGGTCGGGCCCACGATTTACGCAAATGGGCAGCCTCTTTACGTTTCCTGAAAAAAATTTCAGTAGAAGATATCGCGTCCACGCAGTTGTGGGCGTCTAATCATACGTTTCTGTCTAGATACTTGTCAGTTGCTCTAGACAAACCTTCCTTACCATGTATAGCTTTAAGGCAGAGGGTCTAGGTGGCCCTGCAGTCACTTTTGTTTACTTTCACGGGAAAGGGGGGGGGGGGGGGGGTGCAGTCAGTTGACATAGGACACCCTAGACCCCACCGGAGTATGAGAGCTGTGATATAATTTAAGGTTAAAATGTGATATGAAAATTTCTCAGCGAGAAATTGTGCTAGTACAATGTTACGTACAAAACAACGGTGTTGTTATAGTAGTTTTAGCTGCGAAAGCAATTTAATATTAGAACAATGGAGTTCCTTTGCAATGTATCTCCAAGTTTATTTTGGGGTTTATTATGTGCACATATAAACTTATAACTTGTTATTTTTTGTCACCACTCGTTGAGTGGGGTGCCTTTGTAACTACAGATCTGTGTTCAGAATCTTCAGGGTTACCCATTTTTTGTCAGGCAGGCTTCTTTGAAGCACGCACCTGCCTGAACCCCCTTTTTCTTGTATATTTTCGGCCTACGCCGTGTTAAAATATAGTTTCAAAAGTAAGAATACTATGTGGTTGTTTTTTATTATCTGCTTTTCTAGAGTTATGATATGATTACGAATGTCCCCCTCCAGTCTTAGAAATCAGGCATGTTCGTCAATGATGGAGGGGCCACTAATAAATTATAGGTTTGATTCCTGTAAGGAGATAAAGAAAACCTAATATTTAGTAGTGGCCCCGTAATCATTGACGACTGGGGCCCTCCCGACCGTCCCCTTCCCATTCGTTGATGTATTGAGGATTTTGGTTTACTTGATATGTCAGTGAAGGAGGAATGACGCCTGAATCAGCGTCTGGTCAGAGATCCACACAAGTACATCCACGATATGAGGGAAAGCTTATTAGATAGTTATTCTTATTTTCTTTTTGTTTTTATTTTTTACGAAGTTTTTTCGTAGTGAGAACCCAATTCATAATGACTGAAGCCATGAGTGAGGTCGCGTGCGCTCATGATGAAGGCTCCTCAGTTTTTAAATGCTCTGCGCGGTAGATTCAAAACTACGGCGGATTAGTGTTTGAAGAGGATGCCTTATGTAATAGGCATATTCGTCAATGATTACGGGGCCACTACTAAATATTAGGTTTTCTTTATCTCCTTACAGGAGTCAAACCTATAATATTAACACAGACCTGGTGGACTACAATACTAACTATCAACTCCTCCAGAACCATAACAAAGAGAGATATTAACACAGACCTGGTGGACTACAATACTAACTATCAACTCCTCGAGAACCATAACAAAGAGAGATATTAACACAGACCTGGTGGACTACAATACTAACTATCAACTCCTCCAGAACCATATCAAAGAGATAGATTAACACAGACCTGGTGGACTACAATACTAACTATCAACTCCTCCAGAACCATAACAAAGAGAGATATTAACACAGACCTGGTGGACTACAATACTAACTATCAACTCCTCCAGAACCATATCAAAGAGATATATTAACACAGACCTGGTGGACTACAATACTAACTATCAACTCCTCGAGAACCATAACAAAGAGAGATATTAACACAGACCTGGTGGACTACAATACTAACTATCAACTCCTCCAGAACCATATCAAAGAGAGATATTAACACAGACCTGGTGGACCACAATACTAACTATCAACTCCTCCAGAACCATAACAAAGAGAGATATTAACACAGACCTGGTGGACCACAATACTAACTATCAACTCCTCCAGAACCATAACAAAGAGAGATATTAACACAGACCTGGTGGACCAAAATACTAACTATCAACTCACTCAGTACACCTTTCACCGTAAACACTCCTCCATGAGTCCTTGTATTTCTTCCATTATCACACACACCAGCCATACATTTATTAGTGGCCCCTCCATCATTGACGAACATGCCTATTACATAAGGCATCCTCTTCAAACACTAATCCGCCGTAGTTTGAATCTACCGCGCAGAGCATTTAAAAACTGAGGAGCCTTCATCATGAGCGCACGCGACCTCACTCATGGCTTCAGTCATTATGAATTGGGTTCTCACTACGAAAAAACTTCGTAAAAAATAAAAACAAAAAGAAAATAAGAATAACTATCCAATAAGCTTTCCATCATATCGTGGATGTACTTGTGTGGATTTCTGACCAGACGCTGAAACAGGCGTCATTCCTCCTTCTTTGCTCTGCGCTCAGCCTGCCCGGACGTACCTTTCAGGCTCCGCTGGTTCCGCATTCGTGGCGTCCCTAGTGAGTTTTTTCTCATTTGTTTACTCTGGGATGTATCGAGTAAGGTTAGGATAGGCGTAGCAGGAGTGTCCTGGGCTGGTTGCCCGCAGTGCAATGTATTTTGGGTCGTATGTATGGGGCATCTATTTCGGATGTACCCTCGTGGTCCTGTTGTGGACACGTGAACTTTTCACAGTTTGGTTTAGTTGGTGATGCAGGCGGCTTTCATTACGCGTTAAATATTGCTGCCTTTTATCCTTCTGATGAGGTAAGCTGTGTGTTTGCTGACGTTCCCAGCGTATTTTTCTTCACTTAGTGAAGTTTTTTCTGGGTCCGTGTCAGGCTTCCCGGGGTTGGGAAGTTATCGCTTCGGTGGTGTGTTGGCGGTGGTTCCTGTTGTGATATTCCAGTGTGTGTTTATATTTCAACTATTTTCATGCCGTCTACCTAGGCCTAGCCAGCCGCTCGTAGCTTTGCCACATGTCTAGTGTTATTATTTATTTTATAAATATGCCCTACTGTGTCATGTGTATCCGGGTTTTAGTTGTGTATTGGCTAATTCCTCGGACTATATTTGTTTCCTGGTTTAGTTGTGTATTGGCTAATTCCACGGATTATGTTGTGACCTTGGTTAGTCGTGCGTGTCTCTCCTCGTGTCGTATTGTTCAGATGGTGTCTGTTCAGGGTGGGGTTTGCCTTCCGGCGGGTTTTTCTCGGTTTCACCGTGAAAAATCCTGACCGATGAGCAGTGTTAGGCCACACGTGGTTTTTAACACTGGCTGGTTCCCCGGCGAGGGGAGGTGTCTGTGGCTCTCCAGGACTGCGTATCTGTGGGTGCCTGGTTTCAGGCCTCCTTTAAAATTCCCGGCGGGATGGCTGTACCCATCCTTACATATATATTTAGTTATATATAAAGAAACGACGTTCGTGAGAACACTCGTTTTTTATAGGTTTTTCTACCTGGTTTACGACAACCACGGGGAAAACCTAGCTGTTGTTTAGGCGTTCCTCCCCGGCGATCTTTTACAAAGTAGTGGGGTCAGGAACTTGTGGGGTTAACTTTTAGACTTCTCACCCGGCGGGTGCACTGAGCAGGGTGGGATAAAACGACTTAGGTCTCTTATAGTTAACCAATCCATGTGAGTGATACTCTGTGTATCGCTGCCTTTACTCTTACGGCATTTGAAGGATCAGTGAGGTTTAACCAAATCGATTTCCACACCCGGCGGGTGCCCCTAAGTAAAGGAACTAAGGAATTTATAAACAAATTCAATTTCGATTAACCTTAATTGGGTGATACTTTCAGTATCGCCGCCTTCTATTTTTACGACGATCGTTTGGGACAATTCGTTAAAAAATCAGATCTCGTATATTCCTGCCCTGGGCTATTCTACTAAAATATTTCAAGGGCCGGCGTCTTTATGAGGGGGGGCTTTGTTACAAAATTGAATCTTGAGACAGTCACCACCTCCTACAGACTATTAGTGCCATACTGGACCATTATATCAGAGGGTATTCTTCATGTTCTTAGCTAAGAAGACTTGTTTAGCCTCTTTATACCCAGCCGCGTGGCGAGATGTGTTAGCTGTGTCTTTGCATCCCGTTACCCGGCGGGTTATTAACACTTGTATGCGAACACTTGGGTTAACCTTATGAGCATTAATTCCTGGAAATTTTTCTTTATTTTTCCAGAGCTGAGCTCCGGCGGACCAATACAGACCCGGCGGTAGTTCCTCACCAGTCTCTGTCATGGCTAATGTGACCCCAGTTTTTGCCCTGTGCATTACCCCTACTTGCGCGGGTATCCCAATTTTTGCACATACCCTTTGCATAAGGTGTGTTCGATGTCTAGACCGTTCAAGGGGTCTCTGGGTTACACGTAATTGTTCTTTTTGCTCCCAATTAACCAATAAAGTCCTGTGTGACAATGACAAGACCGCGGCGGTAGCGTTGAGAGAGGTCAGACAACAAATGTCGGCCTACACTACCATTGTCGCACATAAGTCACTTCAATGTGACAACGTCCCACTTTGGGATAAGTTGCTGTCAGAGCACCCTCCTCCTAAACGTACCTCTAGAGTAAGGGGTTTTAAGCCGACAGAGACTAGCCAGGATTCTGTATCGTCTGTGGAGACGTTTAAACGCCCGAGAGAGCCTACTCCCCCGGCAGCCACCTCCTCGTCGCAGGCGAGATCGAGGTCAAGGTCACCCCTCAGACAACGGTCTTCAAGTCGGGCCTCTTCCCCGGCTAGTAAGAAGTGCAAGACTGAAGCTTCCCCCAGGGGCCATGGTGGTGATTCTTCCAAACCTAGGTCCAGTTCGCGGTCACACCGTAGCCACAAATCCTCCAAAAAGGATTCCCATAAGAAGTCCTCTCGACATTCTACTAAGTCTAGTGCATCTCATCGTACCTCTACACCTGACAATGTTTCTGTTACAGCCTCAGAGTATAGTGAAGCGCCTGTCCCTAAACAAGATTTACCTATTGATATTTTAACCCTAGAAATGGAGAGTTCAGGATATTCAATAATTGAGAATGTTTCAGACTCTCAAGAGAGCGTAGGCCAGAGCCTCGGTGTTTGGCGGTTTGCTCAGCCAGGGTCTGACCATCCACGTCCGACTCATACGAGTCACACAGTAGCCGATGTCCACAGGGACGCGGCGACCCCATCCTCTATCCCTGATTTATCTTGGAAACAAGACCCCTGCCTCGGCGGGGTCTTCTCAGGAGGATCGGGAGGAACAAGATGAAGTGTCATTAATTTCAGATAGGGAAGGACAAGGGTCAGGCTCAGGCCTGGACGCCGCCCATGATAATACTAATTCACCTGAAAGTTCTGCACCTAACCAGTTTGTTACAGCACAAGAAATTGATGGGTTACTTACTCATGCTCTATCAAAATTCTTTAATCAACAACGAGAAAACCCCACAATGGACTTGGGGGCTCCCTTGACAGGTTCTGCGGTACGGCCTCTGATAACGTCAATCGATTTATCTAAGATTCCTAACCCTCCTACTCTGTCACCGGCAGGGAGCTCTAAGCCAGCTACGGCGGCATTCACTACGTCAAATGTCAGGGTCATTACGGATGTTAATCCACCCCCTCTAGACAAAGCGCCTCTTAGAAAGGTAGCTATGCCCCTGCTTTATGGGCCAGACGAGTCATGGGTCCCTTTGAACCCCTCTAAGCCAGAGCTTGCCCAGCCTACCTTGTCAGGGGAACTCCCGGTACCACGTGAGTGGTTTATCCAGGGAAATAAGTCTAAGAAATTAAGGGCATTGGATGCCTTGGGTAATGTTTTGGACGTAAATATCAAGGCTATACCTAGTTATTATCATCAGGATTATTTTGTTTATGCATCTAAGCCTGCTTTACCCCCTGCCTCAGCTTCAAAACTTTTTTCAGACTGGTCTAAGCTGGATGGGTTTAATGATATTAAGGCTCTGTCGGCTATTACTCCTGAACTAGATTTACAGACCGTCACAGACGAGACAGCTAATCCAGTGTTGAAGGTGGGACAGTTAGGACCAGGACCTTGGGTGGATTGGGAGGTAGAGGCTCAAAACTTTGCAACCACTTTCACTTCTAAATCTTCCCACCAGATCCCTCAGGATACACATTCATGGTTCTCAATGCCGGTAGGTTCTGCCGGCGGAGTTCCGTCAGCTTTATTTTCCTTTTTAGCTGCCCCTAAGATTAATCTTTGTGAACTAAAGGAACCATTCATTACCCCTACCCCTTCTCACCTAGACAGAGAATTTAGGCTAAGGGGAAAAGCTTTCCGCCTGTTTTCACAGTACATAGTTTCTCAACAGGTGGCTAAGTCTTTACTCAGGTCTACTCAGGCAATCGCAGACGCGGATGCTCGAAGATCAGTTGAATTATCCCGGCGTCTGATTCTTCAGTCGTCAATTCAATCCTTAGGTGACATACGCACAGCCTTACTTGAGGCGGTGCGAGCACGACAGGATCTTAGGATGTCATTAGTTCGCAAGCTGCCTGATCGCATTGCTAACCAGGTGGTAATGTCCCCAGTACTGACACCTTCTTTAATGTCCCCTGATGTATGGCGAACAGTGTTTAACATGGCACAGGCCGTGAAGCACAGTCCCGCACAGGCTAAGAAACCCGCATTTAACTTCCCCAAACCTAAGCCTCCTACTAAAGCTCAGCCAGGGGGTTCTAAGCCGTTTCTTCCGCCTAAGTCCTCCCAATCCCCCCTGGGTCAGTTCAGGCATAGACAGAGAGGGTTTTCAGGACAGAGGGGACGCGGCCAGTATAAGCCGGGGCAGGGCCAGTCTTCGGCCCACACCAGCCAGCCGGCGAAGCGTCCAACACCACCAAACCCACCATCAAAAAACTAAAGTCTTTCTCACTCCCAGTGCCTACCTTAGAGCCGGAGGAACCGAGGGAAGTACAGCCGGCGAACCCTTGTCTGCTAACTGGGTCGTTCCGAACGTGTCACCAAGCATGGCCGTTAAAAACCTGGGCACGGATGGTGGCACGCAAAGGCATCACTTGGCAGTGGCTCCGGCGACCTCGCTTACGTCAGCCGACAACGGCAAATTGTGTTTCATTAGAGGTGGAGTTGCTGGTCCAGGAGATGATTGCCAAGAATGTCATCATCCCGGTACCCCCAGATTACCCTGTATTCACGTCAAAACTGTTTTTGGTTCCCAAACGGGACAGTGTTCAGATGAGGCCGGTCGTAGACCTGTCGTATCTGAATCTTCACATTTACAACGAGTCTTTCAGAATGTTAACAGTTCATCAAATCAGGCTAACACTTCCGCCGGGTGGCTGGATGTGTTCCCTAGACCTGACAGACGCCTATTGGCACGTGTCGGTCAACAAAAGATTTCAAAGGTTTCTGGCCTTGAGGATCGGGCACCAAAATTTTGTTTTTCAGAGGATGCCGTTCGGTTTGAACCTAGCACCTCGATTATTCACGAAACTAGTCCGGCAAGCCCTGATGCCATTGTTAAAACAGGGAATCAGAGTGTTGTGGTATCTAGACGACTGGCTGGTGGTGGCAGAGACACAACAATTATGCATAAAACATGTCAATATCATTTTAAATCATGTCAAAGCTCTAGGCTTCAAGGTAAATCTGGTAAAGTCAAACCTTGTTCCCTCAAGAGTAATTCAGTGGATAGGGCTGGTCTGGGACACCGCCGCTCTCACTCTGAGTCAGAGTGTGGACAATCGCAACAGGTTTCGCAGGAAACTGTTCAGGTTTCTTCACAGTCTGACTACGACACGAAGAGTCTGGGAGTCTCTGGTCGGCTCTCTCAACTGGATTCAGCTAACTGTCAAGTTGGGCCGGTTGAAAGTAAAACGATTAATATTGGAGGGCAACAAATATTTCCCACTCTTACCGGCGGGAAAATTATGGCCCATACCAAAATTAATCCACACCTTACTAGCGGTCTGGGCGAAGAGGGAAACATTGCACTCAATCATGTCATGGACCTCTCCTCCTCCAACGGTATGGGTAGACACGGATGCGTCAGGCACCATAGGGTGGGGATTTCAGTCAAATCAGGGGCACCAGGGTCAGGGACTTTGGTCCCACTTAGAAATCTCTCACATAAATGTCAAAGAGTTACTAGTCCCATTGTATTTCCTTCAGGCTCACGGCCCGGCGTTACGGGGCAAGTCAGTGGCCTTCAGAATGGACAATCTGAATGCAGTTCACTGTATTCAGAAACAAGGGTCAACGAGGTCAAGGAAGTTGCTACTCGTGTCGGAAGAGATTTTTGTTCTAGCCACCAGTCTAGATATTTATCTTCACGCATCTTATCTCCCAGGCGTAGCGAACGTCTGGGCAGACGCTCTGTCCCGGAGACAGAGCACGACAGTAGAATGGGAGCTCAAGCAACCCATTTTCGACCTAATGATTGCGGAGCTCTCCCATCCACAAGTGGATCTTTTTGCGTCCGAGGAGACTCACAAGCTCCCTCTATACCTCACCCGCCGGACGATAACGCCGGCAGGGGGGCCAGACGCCCTAGTGACAGACTGGAACAGATGGAGCTCCATCTATCTGTTTCCGCCGCCAGATGCGTCACTAATGTGCCACGTAGTGAACAAACTACGAGTTTATCGAGGCTTAGTCTCGCTAATCGCGCCCCTGTGGCCAGCGCAGGTGTGGTGCCAGCAGTTAATAATGGGGTGCCCGGACCCGGTATCGCTCCCGGTCGGGTACTTCCACTTAGACACGATTGGCAACCTAGAGACCTCGCTGACTTTTGCATTATGGACATTCAGGAGGCCAAGTGGCTAGCACCATACGGTAGGGATGTGACCAATAAATTGCTCAATCAATATACTCAGTCTACTAAGCGACAATATCAATCTCATTGGAAAGCTTTTACTTCTTGGATTGTTAGAACGGAACAAACTGTACCCTCAGTGGCATTGGTTTTTAATTACTTGAACTATCTGTTTGAGCAGAAACGTTTATCTGTGGTTACTTTGAAGAATCACTTAACTGCGATTAGAGTGCCCTTTTTCGACCTTACAGGTCTATCCATACCGGTGGCGGAGGAAACAGGATTTATGAGAGCGTGTTTTAAACTCCGCCCACCTCCCCGTCAGCTCATGCCTACTTGGTCTCTGGACAAAGCTTTGTCTTTACTTCATTCTCGTCTGTATCAAAATACTGCAGACTTTGCTTTAATCTTAAAGAAGGCAGTTTTCCTTTTGGCTTTGGCCACCGGAAACAGAGTGTCTGAGCTGGCGGCGATGAGCAACACACCTAATTGTCTTAGGTTTGGTAGACTTAATGATTCAATTTCCATTGCACCCTCCCCGGCGTTTGTAGCCAAGAATGAGCATAGTGCACACGTGTTTTCTGAATTCACGGTGCCGGCGTTAAAAAGGGGAAAGGTGCATCATAATTTATGTCCAGTGCAAGCTCTAACCAAATATTTAAGAATAGCTCCTCATAACCCCCAAGGTGCTTTATGGGTAGCGAGTACGGGTAAACGCTTACTTAAACGGCGATTAGCCTCTCTTCTAGTAGAAGTCATTAAAGAGAGTAATCCCGGCGTTGTGGGTAGGGCCCACGATTTACGCAAGTGGGCGGCCTCTTTACGTTTCCTGAAAAACTTTTCAGTTGAAGATATTGCGTCCACACAGTTGTGGGCGTCTAATCATACGTTTCTCTCTAGATACTTGTCAGTTGCTCTAGACAAACCTTCCTTACCATGTATAGCTTTAAGGCAGAGGGTCTAGGTGGCCCTGCAGTCACTTATGTCTATTTTCAAGGAAGGGGGGGGGGGGGGGGGGCGCAGTCAGTTGACATAGGACACCCTAGACCCCGCCGGAGTATGAGAGCTGTGATACAATTTAAGGTTGAAATGTGATATGAAAATTTCTCTGAGAGAATTTGTGCTAGTACAAAGTTTAGTACAAAACAACGGTGTTGTTATAGTAGTTTTAGCTGCGAAAGCAATGTAACATTAGTTCAATGGAGTTCATTAGCAATTGATCTCCACATGTATTTTGGGGTTTATGATGTGCACATATAAACTTATAACTTATTATTTGTCACCACTCGTTGAGTGGGGTGCCTTTTGTAACTACAGATCTGTGTTCAGAATCTTCAGGGTTACCTATTTTTGTCAGGCAGGCTTCTTTGAAGCACGCACCTGCCTGAACCCCCTTTTTCTTGTATATTTCCGGCCTACGCCGTATTAAATACATTTTTCAAAAGTAAGAATGCTATGTGGTTGTTTTTATTATCTGCTTTTCTAGAGTTATGATATGATTACGAATGTCCCCCTCCAGTCTTAGATATCAGGCATGTTCGTCAATGATGGAGGGGCCACTAATAAATTATAGGTTTGACTCCTGTAAGGAGATAAAGAAAACATAATATTTAGTAGTGGCCCCGTAATCATTGACGACTGGGGCCCTCCCGACCGTCCCCTTCCCATTCGTTGATGTATTAAGGATTTTGGTTTACTTGATATGTCAGTGAAGGAGGAATGACGCCTGTTTCAGCGTCTGGTCAGAAATCCACACAAGTACATCCACGATATGATGGAAAGCTTATTGGATAGTTATTCTTATTTTCTTTTTGTTTTTATTTTTTACGAAGTTTTTTCGTAGTGAGAACCCAATTCATAATGACTGAAGCCATGAGTGAGGTCGCGTGCGCTCATGATGAAGGCTCCTCAGTTTTTAAATGCTCTGCGCGGTAGATTCAAACTACGGCGGATTAGTGTTTGAAGAGGATGCCTTATGTAATAGGCATGTTCGTCAATGATTACGGGGCCACTACTAAATATTAGGTTTTCTTTATCTCCTTACAGGAGTCAAACCTATATTCTTTACGCCAAGTACAGTATTCTCATAACAATCATCTTTGGGCACCCTATCAAGGCCTTCTCCAGGTCTACAAAAACAAGGTACAAATCCTTACCTTTATGTAAATATCTTTCATGCAGCTGTCTTGACTATGAAGATAGCATTGAATAATCCACATCCTTGCATGAAACGAAACTGTTTTGTCAATTGAAATGCTTTCCCTAATCATAAATTCAGAGAGTCTCTCACAGAGTTTCATGACTTGGTTAAGTATTTTCAGGCCTCTATAAGTGCCCCTATCTAAAGAATCCCTCTTACCCTTATACATATATACAGTATATATATATATCTTTACTACTACACTTATATGCCCAACATATGGGATTCTCTCCTCCTTAATAATGTAGATAATATAGGTTTGACTCCTGCAAGGAGATGAAGAAAACCTAATATTTAGTAGTGGCCCCGTAATCATTGACGAACATGCCTATTACATAAGGCACCCTCTTCAAACACTCATCCGCCGTAGTTTGAATCTACCGCGCAGAGCATTTAAAATTTGAGGAGCCTTCATCATGAGCGCACGCGACCTCACTCATGGCTTCAGTCATTATGAATTGGGTTCTCACTACGAAAAAAACTTCGTAAAAAATAAAAACAAAAAGAAAATAAGAATAACTATTCAATAAGCTTTCCATCATATCGTGGATGTACTTGTGTGGATCTTTGACCAGGCGCTACTGCAGGCGTCATTCTTCCTTCACTGACATATCAAGTAAACCAAAATCCTCAATACATCAACGAATGGGAAGGGGATGGTCGGGAGGGCCCCAGTCGTCAATGATTACGGGGCCACTACTAAATATTAGGTTTTCTTTATCTCCTTGCAGGAGTCAAACCTATAATTTATTAGTGGCCCCTCCATCATTGACGAACATGCCTGATATCTAAGACTGGAGGGGGACATTCGTAATCATATCATAACTCTAGTAAAAGCAGATAATCAAACAACCACATAGTATTCTTACTTTTGTAAAAAAGATATATTCGGGTGCATAAACTTTATACAGCCTAAATCTTCAAAAAGGGGTACAAGCAGGAGCGTGCTTCAAAGAAGCCTGCTTGAAAAGGGTTAACTCTGAGACTCTGTACACAGATCTGCTAGTTAAGAAGGCACCCCACTTAAAGTAAGTGGTGAAAACTAAAAACTTATAAGTTTACATGTGCACATATAAACCCCAATAACTAGTGGATATTTTCCTAAAAATATAACCAAACATAAATGAATTCTTGTACTTTCGTAGAAGTACTGAACTCGTGTACTTATGCAGAAGTAATTACTTCAAAAGTAAAAGTCGTAGTTGCAACTACCGAGATTTCTTAAAAATCTATTGCTTCACAGCCAAAACTACTTACAACAAGAATTGTTGTAACACTACTATTGGCCTTTAGCACAATTTCCTGCAATGAATACTACAGAGAAATTGTATAATACAATGCCTACAAACAGTATCACAGCTCGTATGTTCCGAACACATACTCCGGAGGGGTCTAGGGTGTCCTATGTCACACTGACTGCACCCTCCCCCCCTTTTTCTTGAAATTAAACAAAACGTGACTAAAAGGGCCACCTAGACCCTCTGCCGTAAAGCTATACATGGCAAGGAAGGTTTGTCCAGAGCTACTGAAAGGTATCGAGTCAAAAAACTCCTGATTAGAGGCCCACAACTGTGTGGACTTAATAACTTTCACCGAAAGATTATTAAGGAAACGTAAAGAGGCTGCCCCCTTGCGTAAATCGTGGGTCTTACCCACAACGCCGGGATTCTTCTCTTTAAAGTCCTCGACCAAGAGAGAAGCCGGATTTGCGACCCATAAAGCACCCTGGTGATTTAGAGGTGCCACTCTTAAATATTTGGTTAGAGCTTGCACTGGGCAAAAAAGATGGTGCACCTTTCCCCTTTTTAACGCCGGCACCGTGAACTCTGAAAACACGTGTTCACTGTGCTCATTCTTGGCTATGAATCCTGGGGAAGGTGCAATGTGAATACACTCATAAAGCCTATCAAACCTGAGGCAATTAGGTGTGTTGCTCATCGCCGCCAGCTCAGATACTCTGTTACCGGTAGCCAAAGCCATAAGGAATACTGCCCTTTTTGTAAAATCTGCAGTCTTTGGTACATACGGGAACGAAATAACGACAATGCTTTGTCGAGAGACCAGGTAGGCATGAGCTGACGGGGAGGTGGGCGGAGTTTAACCCTCTCACCACGGAAGGGCTCTTGAACGCCCATAAAAAAGCATATAACAGGTACCCGGAATGCCTCTTGAACGCCCAGTGGTTGAAAGCCTGTGAGCTTCGTGTGCGAGGCGTCGGTCCGACGCATGTAAACAACAGCCGGCTGGACCGATGCCCCGCATCTCCGGCCACAAGAAGGAGAGCGTCGCTTGTTCGCGTGTGCCTGTATGTTGTTGTTAAGTATCGAAAAGTGGTGTAAAGTGGCTGTTTTGGCCATAAAGTTATCTCCAATGAAATCATCATCACAGCTCAACCAGTTGACTTAGAGAGCTCTACTTAATGTCATTCTACAGGTAAATAACACAGCTACGCTTGGGGATGCGCGGGAATGCGGGAAGCAGTCTGATTAACGAATATACGGTAGCCTAGCCTAGACGTTTTTCGGCCAAAACACCCAGGTTTCGAGGAATATATATATAATACATAGCCGGGGCTGGAGGGTTAAAACCTGCCCACATAAATCACTTTCAGATAAATGTTTCTGCATGAAGAGATAAATTAAATAATAATTAACAACCAACGCCACCGAGGGCACAGTTTGTTTTGTTCTAAGAATCCAAGACGTAAAAGCTTGCCAATGCGATTGAAACTGTCGCTTTGTAGACTGGGTATATTGATTCGTGAATATCTTGGTCACGTCGCTACCATATGGTGCTAGCCACTTGGCCTCCTGAATGTCCATAATGAACAAGTCCACGAGTTTTCTAGGTTGCCTATTGTGTTCTAAGTGGAACGACCCGACCGGGAGTGACACTGGGTGCGGGCACCACGTGTTCAAATGCTGGTACCACACTGCGCCGGCCACAGGGGCGCGATTAGCGAGACTACGCCTCGCTAATCCTATAGTTTGTTGACTACGTGGCACATTAGAGACGCGTCTGGCGGCGGAAAATAGATAAATGGAACTCAACCTGTTCTCGTCCGTCCTCAGAGCGTCTGGTCCGCCCGCCGGCGTTAACGTCCGGCGGGTGAGGTACAGTGGGAGTTTGTGAGTCTTCTCAGACGCAAACAAATCCACTTGTGGATGGTAATGCTCCGCAATCGCAAGAGCGCCCATTCTACTGTTGTGCTTTGTCTCTGAGACAGAGCGTCTGCCCAGACGTTTGCTACGCCTGGGAGATAAGATGCGTGAAGATGAATGTCCAGCCTGTTGGCTAGTATAAACATCTTTTCTGATACGTTTAGCCACTTCCGAGATCTCATTGACCCTTGTTTCTGAATACAGTGAACCGCATTCAGATTGTCCATTCTAAAGGCCACCGACTTGCCCCGTAAAGCAGAGCCGTGAGCCTGAAGGACAGATAAGGGGACTAGTAAGTCTTTGACATTGATGTGGAAGATTTCTAAATGGGACCAAAACCTTTGACCCTGATGCCCGAGGTTTGACTAAAAGCCCCAACCTATCGTTCCTGACGCATCCATGTCCACCCATACCGACGGTGGAGGAGAGGTTCATGACATGACTGCGTGCAACATTTCTCTTGTCGCCCAAACCGCTAGTAAGTTGTGTAATAACGTTGGGATAGGCCATACTATCCCCGCCGGTAATAGTGGGAAAAATTTGTTGCCCTCCAAGATTAAACGTTAGACTTTCAACCGACCCAACTTCACAGTTAGCTGAACCCAGTTGAGAGAACCGACTAGAGATTCCCAAAGTCTCCGTGTCGTAGTCAGACTGTGGAGAAACATAAACAGTTTTTGCGAAATCTGTTTCGAGTGTCCACACTCTGACTCAGAGTGAGAGAAGCTGTGTCCTCGACCAGCCCTATCCCCTGAAATACTCGTGAGGGAACAAGGGTTTGACTTTTACTAAGTTGACATTGAATCCTAGAGATTTGAGATGGTTTAACGTAACGTAGACATGAATGATGCGTAACTTTTCTGTTTCTGCCACCACCAGTTAGTCGCCCAGATACCACAAGACCCTGATCCCTTGTTCTAACAAGGGCATCGGGGCTTGTCGGGACCTTGCTTGAATGCTTATGCCAAATTGAAAACAGTCTTCCAAACTGCTGGTGAAATCAAAGAAGGAGTTAGAACTGGAGACAGAACTACTTGGCTTGCAATACGGTCAAGAAGTTTCTTCACTAAGAACATCCTCAGATCCTGCCTTGCTCGAACTGCCTCTAATAAGGCCGTCCGAATATCTCCTAAAGACTTGGATGGAAGTCTGGAGAAGCAAGCGCCGGGAAAGTTCAATGGCTTTCCTGACTTCCGCGGCTTCTATTGCCTGAGAAGAGCGTAACAGAGACTTTGTTACTTTCTGGGAACCATATATTGCGAAAACAGTTTAAACACTTTTCCTCTTAACCTAAACTCGCGGTCTAGGTAAGCTGGGGAAGGCGTGCTAAAGGGATCTTATAATTCGCACAAATTGATTATTTGGGGGGTGGCAGCCAAGAAGTCAAACAAAGCAGAGGGGACTCCGCCGGCACCAAAAACCGGAAGAGAGAACCAAGAATGGTGTTCTGGAGGGATTTGGTGGGAAGATTAAGTCATGGTTATAATAACTTGGAATGGCCTTAAGAACATCCAAAACATTTCCTTGACTAACCAAAGTTCTGAGTTTTCTAGACTTATTGCCTTGGATTACCCACTCATGTGGTACAGGGAACTCCCCCGAAAATAGTGGCTTGTGCTGCCTCTGGCTGAGTTGGTAACATTGCTACCCCTGACTCATCAGGCCCGTATAAAAGAGGCATAGCTCCTGTTTTTGACTGGCGCCTTGTCTAAAGGAGGGGGAGATATGTCTGATATGACTCGCACATTGGAAGTAGTGAGAGCTGCTGTGCCTGGCACATTGGAAATTGGATCTGACACAAGAGGATGGTTAGGTATTTTAGCTAAAGCAAAGGATGTAGCCAGAGGTCGCACATTCGTCGACATCGCGGGATCTCCCGTATCAACTGTAGGAGTTTCCGGCGTAGGGCCAAAGAACCTATTAAGTGCATTCAATAGTAGTCCATCAATCTCTTCCGCCAGTACATACCTAGCCGATGACGAACTCCGTGGAGATTCAACAGTACCCTGAGAGTCGCCTAGAAGGTGACTGGACTCTTCAACCTCCATCTCTGAGACCAGAGATCGTTGTTCTTCATCCGTTAAGTCTGGCTTATCATGGGAAGATTCCGCCGAAGCCGGGACCTCCACATGTTGCCATGTTAAAACTGGGATAGAAGATGGTACATCGGCATCCCGGTGGACGTCAGCACTAGTTGAGTCACAAAGGGATGTGTTCTGTCCTGCCAGGACTGTGAGTATCGCCATACACCTTGGCTGTGGCTGTCCCTCGCTTGCGAGCTTGGTATACTCTCTGAATGGGAGCCCTCGTCCGAGTCCCGTAAAGGTTTATGATAATTAAAAGCTCCCATAGCTCATTAACACATTTAAAGCAGAGCTGGTGAGCAAAATCATAAAGTATACTAATTAATTTAATTTATATTTAATTGTATTAAAATAAATTACTATAAATAAACACGATATTATCATAATATAATCATAGAAAATATATATGTTTATTATTATTCAGTTATTAAATTATTTCATTAACAAATAAAAATAATATAGGGATACCTGAGCTTAACGGTGCTGAACATACAGCAATGAGAGGTTCAAGTGCCAACATGACAGAGACTGGGGGAAAACTACCCCACCCCCGGGAACTACCTGGTCACCTGGTGCAACACCGGTACTCCGCCCTGGAAAGAGAAATTTCCGGGGATTAATGCTCATAGGGTTACACCCAAAAATTGGTACCAAATATGTGCCACAAAACCGCCGGTCAACGAACCGTAGCACTCCACCACTACTTTTTGTTTTCCTTTAGTTTCATATTAAAGATTTCAGCATATCTTTACCTGTCCAGAAGATTTAAGCATATCTTCTGAATCCTCATAAAGATGAAGCATATCTTTATTAAAGATGAAGTCTTTCAAGTATCCCTTTACACTTGAAACACTAGTAAGATTCCGGCATCTTTTTATCCCATAAAAAGTCTAAGCCTATCTTAATCTCTAATCCGGCTTCTCCCAGAAGCCCTCATAGATCGCCGTCTTGAAGGCCGTGATACCCTATGGTATCAATCAATTGTTTGGCAAATTATCGCGAATTGCAAATCAGTTAATATAACCACCCGAAGGTACAACCGCCGGGTTTTATATGCAATGTCAAACCAATTGTACCTGCCCCAGACCTCTTTGTAAAAAGGTCGCCGGGAGGGAAAGACCAAACAAACAGACAGCATTGTTTCAATGGCTTTGAAAAGCCGAGAAAACCATATCCAACAGGTGTCAGCATGATCACCTAGATAACTGTGTGGAGCCCCCCTCGCCGGGAATAACACAGGAAGCCTGATCCCAGGCTCGACCACAGAAAATGCAGTTTCTGATGAGCCATCAAGCTACCAAACTCGTCAGGGTAACTTACCTATTTTAGCCATCCTGACTAAAACTCGGTAAACAAAAACGGTGTTCTCGGAGCAACGAGAAAAACGCCGGAAAGGTAACCCACACCAAACGAGACATTTTAACACATTTTATACAAAGGATGTGCGCAAAAATAGGGATACCTGAACAGGAGGGCGTAATGCATAAAGCAAAAACCGGGGCAAAGGTAGCCATCACAGAGACTGGTGGGAAACTTACTCCAGGTTCTGTATAGACCCGCCGGGATCCAGCTCTGGAAAAAAAAAAAAAATCCAGGAATTAATGCTAAGGTTAACCCAATCATGTTCGCACACAAGTGTTAAATAACCCGCCGGGTAACGAGACGTAATACTCAACGACTACAGCTCGCTACGCGGTGGGGTTTCCTAAGTAAAAGATTTCAGAATATCTTAATTTGTCCAAAAGATTTATGAATACCCTCTTGACATAATATATAAAGACCAGCATGGCGTTTATAACTGATTAAGTCTTTCCGGTGGTGTTTGTTTCAAGATTCAATTTTGGGGAAAAAAAAAAAAAAAAAAGACGCCGGCCCCCGAATTATCTCGTAGATCAAAAACTGGGGAGCCTGACAAATATACGAGATCTAACTTCTCCCGAAGTATCTTTTTAGATCGTCGTATGTTGAAGGCGGCGATACAAAACGTATCCCTCAATTGTCTGGTTAACTAACTGAATTGTAAATTCGTTATTCCCACCCTTCCAAGGAGCACCCGCCGGGTGTGAATATTAGTTTAAAAAACGTTAACCCCAATTGTGCCCTAAAGCGCCGTATGTTGAAGGAGGCGATACACAATGCATCCCTCAATTGTCTAGTCAACTAAACTGAATTTTTTGCAAATTCGGTCATCCCACCCTTCCAGGTTGCACCCGCCGGGTGATTTAAAGTTTAAAAGTTAACCCCAATTGTTCCTATCCCCACTTCTTTGTAAAAGATCGCCGGGGAGGAAATACAACAACAGCTTAGTTTTATATTGGCTTTGCAAAACCGAAAAAACTACAAACAACACATGTCCGTATGAACACTGTTAGATGGGTACAGCCATCCCGCCGGGATTCATAAGTAGCCTGAAACAGGCACCATAGAGACGCAGTCCTGGGGAGCCACAGACACCCACTCTCCGGGGAAACAAGCCTGTTTTAAACCACGCGTGGCCAAAACTCGGCAACCAGCCGGGTTTATCATGGTGAAACCGAGAAAAACCCGCCGGAAAAAACCCACCCCGTCCAGATACCATCTGAACGCAACACCGGACCGAGGCGTAGCCAAAACACAACTAACGCCGGGCCCAACATAGTCCGTGGAATTAGCCAATACACAACTAACCCAGGACACATAAATAGTCCGTGGAATTAGCCAATACACAGCTAAACCAGGACACACATGACACAGTAGTACATATTTAGAAAATAAATCAATAACACTTGTATATGTGGTAAAGCTACGAGAGGCTGGCTAGGCCTAGGCAGACGGATAACAGTAACATGTCGGAATATAAACAAAAAGCACTGAATTATATCACAACAGGAACCACCGCCAACACACCACTGTAGCAAACACTTCCGGCAAAGGGAAGAACTGACTCGGGACCCAGAAAAAACTTCACTAAGTGAAGAAAAATACGCTGGGAACGTCAGCAAAAAAACGCTACCTCATCAGAAAGATAAAAGGAAGCAATAACGCGTAATGAAAGCCGCCTGCATCACAAAGCTAGCTAACTGTGAAAAAGTTCACATGTCCACAACAGGACCACGAGGGTACATCCGAAATAGATGCCCCAAACACACGACCCAAAATACACTGCACTGCAGGCAACTAGCCCAGGACACTCCTTCTACGCATATCCTAACCTTACTCGATACATCCCGGAGTAAACAAATGAGAAAAACTCACTAGGGACGCAACAAATACGGAACCCGCGGAGCGTGGGGAGACACGTCCGGGCAGGCTGAGCGCAGAGCAGAGAAGGAAGAATGACGCCTGCAGTAGCGTCTGGTCAAAGATCCACACAAGTACATCCACGATATGATGGAAAGCTTATTGAATAGGTATTCTTATTTTATTTTTGTTTTTATTTTTTACAAAGTTTTTTTCGTAGTGAGAACCCAATTCATAATGACTAAAGCCATGAGTGAGGTCGCGTGCGCTCATGATGAAGGCTCCTCAAATTTTAAATGCTCTGCGCGGTAGATTCAAACTACGGCGGATGAGTGTTTGAAGAGGGTGCCTTATGTAATAGGCATGTTTGTCAATGATAAATTTAGCTCTGTGACCAGTCTCGCTCCTATGTCACTTGAGGCGTTTATCATCTCAGCGGTAATGCCATAGCATCCTGCAGATTTTTCGTCCTTCATTTAATTTATGGTGATACTCACAGCAGTTGGCAGTATCAATTGGGGGAGACCAAGTACTGTTCTGGCTTTTCATTGCTGAGCTGCTCTCTATTCCACTCAAACTCCACATTGAGTAATCGTTCGTAGTGTACCTTCCAAGCATCTCTGATTTCTTCCTCAGCATAAACAATTGCCCCATTATCATTCCTGACACTCTGCTCTTCTACAACATTTCTACTCTCATGTAAAATTTGCCTAGCTAGGTAGAAGGTCCATTGGAATTTTCTGTTACTATCTATCTATTGCCTGACGCCGTGATCCCCGAAGGGGTGGCCACGAACGAACCGCCCCCATGCACCTCTGTCCCCAGTCAGTCGACGCCCCTCCCCCCAACCAGCACCGTCTTCGTTCATATACTTCCTCACTCCATCCTTCCACCTCTCTTTCGGTCTACCTCTCCCTCTCTGTCCCTCCACCTCGCTCTCGTACACCCTCTTAGTCATTCTCTCGCTTTCCATACGTTCCATATGGCCGAACCATCTCAAGTTATTCCTTTTCACACTTTCCAGCACATCTACCTCCACACCACACCTCCTTCTTACTTCCTCATTAGTCTGTCTATCCCTCCATATAACTCCGCACACACTTCTTAAGTAATTAATTTCCACTGGTCTCACTCTTGGTCTGAGTCTCTCAACCCACGTCCATGCTTCGCTTCCGTAAGTTACACACTTGGTAAATCACCAAGTCCAGAATAGTTTTATTTATTTATTTTTATTTATTTTCGTCTTCTATATCTCTAATTTGGCAATTTGTTAAAGTGCCAGATATTTCTCCCTGCTGCCTCATCTCTTCCATGATTTGAAACATATTTTGTTCTCCTTTAATGCATTGTCAAATCTTATGCCTGGGGGACCCATAGTTTTTCCACAGACTTTGTCAGTGGCATCAATGAAGGACGTTTCAATGGCTATTTTCATCACTTGACGTAGCACTCCTACTCCTATCCATTTTCTCCAGTTCACTATGAAACCTATCCCTATATTCTGCTTCATTCAGCAACCATACTTTCCTTTTTGACATGTATATCTTGTTTCGCTCAGGATATCTACTTAACCCTCTCACCACGGAAGGGCTCTTGAACGCCCATAAAAAAGCATATAACAGGTACCTGGAAGGGCTCTTGAACGCCCAGTGGTTGAAAGCCTGTGAGCTTCGTGTGCGAGGCGTCGGTCCGACGCATGTAAACAACAGCCGGCTGGACCGACGCCCCGCATCTCCGGCCACAAGAAGGAGAGCGTCGCTTGTTCGTGTGTGCCTGTATGTTGTTGTTAAGTATCGAAAAGTAGTGTAAAGTGGCTGTTTTGGTCATAAAGTTATCTCCAATGAAATCATCATCACAACTCAACCAGTTGACTTAGAGAGCTCTACTTAATGCCATTCTACAGGTAAATAACACAGCTACGCTTGGGTATGCGCGGGAATGCGGGAAGCAGTCAGATTAACAAATATACGGTAGCCTAGCCTAGACGTTTTTCGGCCAAAACACCCGGGTTTCGGGGAATATATATATATAATACATAGCCGGGGCTGGAGGGTTAAGCTCATGTCACATACTAGGAGCATATGGTAGGAGATACAGTCTTCACTCGGGATTACCTTTACATACCGAACCCACTTCCATACTTTCCTGTTCACCAATAAGTAATCTATCTGGCTACTGGTGTCCGCAGTACTGTATGATTGTGATCTTAATAATGTTTTCTCTGGTCTCCCCTCAGGAATCCATGTATGTTCCCGATCCAGTAATCTCCATGTCCATCAAGCCGAAGCATAGCAAGGACCTGGATGCGTTCAGTAAAGCCGTGAACCGCTTCACCAAGGAGGACCCCACCTACCGCGTGGTCTGGGATAACGACAACAAGGAGACCATTGCTTCAGGCATGGGGGAGCTGCACCTTGAAATTTATGGACAAGTTAGTATAATTATTACCGTACAGTATATGTTTTATTTATGAATTACACTCATCTCTCTGCTATCACGGCTAATTGGTGCTGCAATTATGCCGCTATGGCGAAAATCGCGATAATGAAACTGAATACTGTAACTTATGGGAATAATTGTAATTGGTGCTGAGGTACCAGGCTCACCCATCTTGGACACCCATTTCCTGCCAAATACATCCAATAAATACATATTATTTGAGAAGAATACTTAATAATAATTACAGTATAAATACATATTATGAGGAGATTTCTTACCACACAGACTTTATTTGAAATCAGTCATAATTTCGACGCTTTCGTCCGACACGGCGTCGGCGTCCTTAGGCTAGACCGGCGTTTACTCTCTGTTTTGATGGTCCTGGGCATTTACTTCCCTCATCATTACCACCAGGCCCACTGTCCCTATCACTGAATGCACTAAAGGCCCGAATGAACGCTGGAGATACGAGGTTCGGGCAGAAAAAAGCTTGTAAACAAGTAGTTTTCCAACACAATGGTGGACAGCCTGTCCACCAATCATAGTCGCTGATGTTCTGTGACGTCAAGCCAATCACCTAGTGAATCCCTGATTACGTATCGGGCACCATGTTTATACTTTCTCGTCGGTATGGAACCGCTATAGCACCCTTTTGGGACGCGATAAGAAAATGTTAGGGTTTTTATGGTAGCTGTGATAGCACACGAACTCTATACAAAACCTGTAATAACAGAGGGATGAGTGTACTTACTTTATGCACTAGAATATATATATATATATTTTTTTTTTACATCTCCTACATGATTCATAAATACTGTAGTTTAACATAATGTAGGATTCTTGTTTTCATTACCATTTTGCTTTTTTTGCTCTGATCTCATAAGCACTGAAATGTTATTTTGTAAATAGTGTTTACCATGTCAACTCAAACCCCAGTCAATTAAACTTAGCCTCATAACCTAGTCTAGTCTAACCTAAAAAAATAAAAAAATAAAAAAATAAATAAACATCCAAATTTCACTCTCCCCAACCTAACCTAATCTAAATTGACAAGGGGCGAGTTGATTGTGCATTGAATAATTGACAACTTGCGAGCTTTGTACTACAGTATATGGAAGATCAAACTATAGACATTAATTATCAGAACAAAAATGATATGCATATTTTTGAGAGCTAATAATTATAATGGATTTGATTAATTTTGTTTATATGTGAACTATAAATGTATTTTAACTTGTAAATATTGATGTCTAAAAGCTTGAACTTCCTTATTGCCCGAAACTGGGAAATGGTCAGTTGAATTAAGTGAGACTGCTAAAACTGGCAAATTAGTGTTGACAATGGGTTAAGTTGGATAAGGGTTAAATTGACCAAAACTGATAACCATTAATAGTAATGTTATGTCATACAGCGTATGGAGCGAGAGTACGGGTGCCAGGTGGTAATGGGCAAGCCTAAGGTAGCCTTCCGAGAGACACTGTTGTCACCAGTCTCCTTCGACTACCTTCACAAGAAACAGTCCGGCGGGTCAGGACAGTTTGGTCGCATCATTGGAGTCGTGGAGGTGAGAGATTGTGAGAGATATTGTTTACTCTTGACTCATCAGTTAACTCCCAGAGACTGGGTTTAAATATTTCCACCAACCTGCCTACCCAGGGGTATGGGCATGCTAACGTATTTTTTATGTGTCTTGTGCTTCATACATATCAAACGAGTAATAATCAACCAAATATCATGGTCGCATGTCTTTATTCAGCTTGAGAATGGTGAAAACCCCATGGTTCTAAGTTGCTTTGTTCTTTATTTATCACTGCCAGAGCGTTAGCAAGAAATCTGCTCTACGAGCGTGCGTGCTTATCACTGCCAGAGTGTCGGCAAGAAATCAACTCCTTGAGCGTGCGTGCGTATATGCGTGTGGGACTAAACATCGATCAGTACTTGTGTGTGTGTGTGTGTGTATTCACCTATTTGTAGTTAACAGGAATTGAGCTGTGCTCTTGTTGTCCTGTCTCAGTTTCTATTGACTATCCAGTTTACTTTTAAAGTCGTGGATATTTCTTGCTTCTACAATCTCCGCACTTAATTTGTTCCACCTATCTATCGTTCTATACGGAAAGCTAAACTTTTTCATATTGGACTTACACCTCTCCTTTCTTATCTTATACATATGCCGTCTGGTTCTTTCATCATCCAGCCTAATAAAATCCTCCTTATCATCTCGAACTCTCTCATGCATCTATACATTGCTATCATGTCTCCTTGAACTCTTCTCTCCTCTAGCGTGGGAATCTCTAGTCTTTCAGGGTAATGTAGGTCCTTTAGCTCTGGGATCAGTTTGGTTGCTATTAGTTTTACTTTCTCCAATTTGTTTTTTGTTTTTTTAGATGGGGGGACCATACTACCGCTGCATATTCCAATCTAGGTCTGATCATGGATGTGATTATCTGGTTTAGCATGCTTTAATCCAAATAATTGAATGCTACTTTCCTACTCGTTGTTAATCTATATGTGGCTCCATCTATATGATTGATATGCTTCTCAGGGGATAAATTTTCTTGGATAATCACTCGTAGGTCCTTTTCCATGCTTGCCTTGCTGATTTCCTCATTTCCTAACCTATAACTTCCATTTGGTCTTCTGCCACTCTTTCCCATTTCTAAGACGTGACACTTTTTAGCATTGAATTCCAGCTCCCATGTTTACTCCAGTTATGGATTCTGTCTAGGTCTCCTTGTTGAATCAGTTGCTGTTCGCTGATGACACAGCGTTGGTGGCGGATTCTGAGGAGAAACTGCAGCGGGTAGTCAAAGAGTTTGGTGTGGTTTGTGGGAGGAGGAAACTGAAGGTGAACGTCAATAAAAGTAAAGTACTGTAATGGTGTGTAATAGGGGTGATCGTAGGGTGAATCTAGATGTGAGGTTGGATGGGGAAATATTGGAACAAGTGGAGTGTTTTAAATATCTAGGAGGAACGATAAGCAGGAGTGGAGGTATGGAAATGGAGGTAAAACAGAGAGTGTGTGAAGGAAGGAAAGTTTTTGGAACAATGGGAAGTACAGTATGTGGAAGGTGAGAAATCTTGGAATGAAAGTTAAAAGTGCAATGTATCAAGGAATTATTGCTGTGCCAACAGTGATGTATGGGGCTTAGCCATGGGCTCTGAAGGAAAACGAGAGAAGAAAGCTGGATGTGATGGAGATGAGCTGCTTGAGGAGTATGTGTGGAGTTACTCGTAGAGACAGATTGAGGAATGAAGAGTTACGTAGGAGAGTGGGGCAGCAGGAACATTTGTCGGCCAGAGTGGACAGAAGGGTGCTGAGCTGGTATGGTCATGTTGAACGAATAGAAGATGAAAGCCTTACAAAGAGAATATGTGAGTCAGATATAAGGGGAGATAGAGGAGCAGGAAGACCCCCATTGAGATGGAGAGATTGTGTAAGACAAGCTTTGGATGATAGAGGAATGACTACTGTATAGATCAGGCAAGGGAAGTGGTAATAAACAGGAATGAATGGAGAATGCTTGTGCATAGATGAGTGAACACTTGGTCATTTGGGAGAAGGGGTCAGGCGCAAGTTGGACTAGATAATATTCTATCAGGCGCCTGGCCCGGGGAGGCGGTTTACATGAAGGGTGCGCCTAGAAGTGTGGTATGCGGGCTTGTGATTTTGGCTTCGCTGCATGTCTGCCTGCTGAGATCGGAACCTCTCTGAGTGGTCGGGGGCCGGGAGAGTGCTGGAGGGACCTTGGTGACCCTGGTCTCTGGGTCTTCTCCTGGGTGACCTAGATGTGTGTGAATTTGTATTTTGTTTTTGTGTGTTCATTGTTTTCTATTATGTTATCCCTATTCGAGCTCTGTCTTCTTGAGTCGGCAACCCAAAAAAAAAAAAAAAAAAAAAAAAAAGGAAAAGTAGGGATTGGGCCTGAGTATATACATACTGTACATACATGTGTTTCATAAGTTTGGTGTCATCTGCAAACATGTTCATATATGCATCAACTCCATTGGTGATGTCATTAACATATATCAAGAACATCAATGGGGCCAGTACTGATCCCTGGGGCACACCACTCATGATTTCTGCCCATTGTGAAACTTCTCCCCTAATCGTTGTTTCCATGGTTCTCCCCTGCAGATAACTTTTCATCCAATCCAATAGCTTTCCTCTCACTCCCTACAGTACAGTCCACCCTCGGGTAACGCGGGTATATCGTACCGGCCCTAGGCCGTGTTACGCAAACACGCGTTACATAAAGCAAAGGTTATATGGGAAAAATTCAATTCGTTCTGGCCACTCCCCCAAAGTCCCCTTTTTTACCCATTTACCACCCGATTTATCTATTTATTTGTCAGTATTATTACGTTGGCAACATACCTTCATACTAGGGGTCAATAATATATCCAATTAAGACCATTGGTACTATGAAATGCCATTTATTTGACACAAAAACAATGCTGCTCAGCTGTAGTACAACAATAACAAACTACATGTCGTCTGCGTGAGAGGCAGGCGGCGGCAGCTTGGCTAAACTTGCCAACAATCTACCGCTTTCATTAGAGTTATAGTTTAATGGATTTTTCATTGACTTTTACTATTATAAATATTATTTGATATGAAATTCAATTCCATAGAGTAAATTATAATAATAATTTATTGCATACAGAAATAACTCGGGTTTAGACATAGCCACACAAGCACAAGAACACACACACACACTGAAAGTGAGGTAGACAAAAAACTCAAGGCATTCATGGAGATCTATGATACTGGTATAAAAACTTTCGTCCCAAAGTACATTAATAACAGAAAAAAAGGAAATCGCAAAGAATGGTTTAACCGTGAATGTAGGCAAGCACAGGAAGCAAAAAACAAAGCCTGGAAAAAGATGAGAAACTGGGATTCAGAAGATAACAGGCAAAAGTATAAAGAGGAGAGAAACAAATACACAGAAATGAGGAGGAGGTCAGAGGCAAACCATGAGAAAGGGATAGTGGAGAACTATGAAAAGAATCCAAAAATGTTTTTCAAGTTTGTAAACGGCAAAAGGAACATAAAAGCCACAATCGTAAAGATTAAAAGTGGAAACAGAATCATAGAAGAGGATACAGAAATTGCGGAAGAACTAAATAGAAATTTTGCATCAGTATTTACAAAAGAAGGAGAATTCATTGCACCAGAAACCAATGAGATAGGTACAGAGGAAATGCCGGAAGTCACATTTAACAGAGCAGAGCTCATAGACATAATGAGTAAGGTGGATCCAAACAAAGCCGCCAGACCGGACGGAGTATCAGACTGGATTGTTAAAGAAAATGCCAAGGAACTGAGTATACCATTATATGATATAATGACCAAATCATTGGACACAGGGATAGTACCTACAGAATGGAAAAGAGCAAACATTATTCCTATATTTAAGGGAGGAAGCAGAGATAAACCACTGAACTATAGACCTGTATCACTATTGAGCATCCTCATGAAGATTCTGGAAGGATTAATAAGGGACAAATGGGTGAACTACCTGGAATCCAAAAGATTAATTACTGACCGACAATTTGGATTCAGAGGAGGCAGATCATGTGTAAGCAACTTGTTGAGTTTTTACTCTAGAGTAATAGACACAGTGGACCAGAGGGAAGGAAGGGTAGACTGTGCCTACCTAGACTTTAAAAAGGCATTTGACAAAGTTCCACACAAGAGATTGCTGTGGAAATTAAAACATGAGGGAAAAGTAGGAGACAAACTGCTGAAATGGATGGAGAGCTACCTTAGCGGAAGACAGATGAGAACAACAGTAAGGGGGAAATCGTCAAACTGGACTCAAATTACGAGTGGAGTACCACAAGGATCTGTCCTAGCCCCAATCATGTTTCTAATATTTGTAAATGACTTACCTGAGGGACTAACAAGCTACATGAGCATGTTTGCGGACGATGCGAAGCTGCTTAAAACGATCAGAACCCAGGAGGATTGCCTTGAGCTCCAAGCAGATTTGCAAAAGATCCATGAATCAAATGGAATATGGAGTTTTTTTGAATTTTTGAATTTTTATGAATCTCAGCGCTTCAAATTCACTTGCATTGAAAGTATATTCGTTGTATAAGGCCACCCATGGTTTTGGAGGCTTAGAAATGTGTCTTACTGTATACACGCCGGTATATACGGGTCTGCCGAGTCTGACGTCACGAGTCTGACGTCACCGGCCGAGAGATGCCGACCAGCCGCCACCCGCCACGAGTGCTACATAAACAAAACCGTGTTAGATGCTGACTCGGCACATTTGGGGTACCCGTGTTAGAGCAAAACCGCGGAACCTAAAGCCGCGTTACCCGAGGGCCGACTGTACTTAACTTCCATAATAATCTGTTATGAGGTACCCTGTCAAAGGCTTTCTTTAAGTCTAGGTATATACAGTCCACCCAGCCGTCTCTCTCTCGCACTTTATCTATGACCCTGTCATAGAAACTGACCAGATTGGTGATACATGACGATTTGTCTCTGAATCCAAATTGCTTGTCTGATATTATTTTCTGTTGCCCCAAGAGGTCCGTCCATTGTCTTCTTATTATTTTTTCGCATAGTTTGCCCACCACACTAGTTGTGACACAGGTCTATAATTTAGGTGGTCCTTCCTGTCACCATTTTTATATATAGGCACCACATTGGCTCTCTTCCATTCTACTGGTACTACTCCTGTTAATGATGATTTGATTATGTCATATAGTGGTATGATTAATTGATCTGCGCATTCTTTGAGGATCTATCCAGATATTTCGTCAAGGCCCCATGGCTTTTCTTACATCTAGATCTCTCATTAGACCAAGTAGATCACCTGGGTCGAAAGATACTTCTGATATTGCCGGGTCTCAATTTTCCTCTACTACAGGTGTGACGAAATCGCTCTCTAAGGCGAAAACAGTTTGCCATTTGGTGTTTATTATCTCGCACAGCTTCTTTTCATCCTTGTAAATGTCCTGGCCATCTTTCAACTCTGTGATCTGATCTTTCACCTTTATTATGCTGTTTACAAATTTGTAAAAGAGTTTTGGTTCGCCTTTGGCTTTATTAACTATGTTTTTCTCATAGTTCACGTCTTCTTCTCTTCTGATGTTAACATAATCTCTTGGGGGAAGGTGCTGGGAATGGTCCCGGGGTAGACTTGAGCCGGAGTTCTGGGGGGAGTGATGCCCATTTGCCAGCCAATCTACCGAATATGACTAAAACTAAAGAGAAACAATGTAAGTCCAATGATCCAAAACTGCACAGGATAAGGACAAATGCCCCCCACAATCTCAGACTTGCTAGTGTGAATGTTGGCAGTTTGAATCTGCGTGCAAATGAAGTGGCTGAGATGTGTGAGAGGAGGCGAGTGGACATCTGCTGTGCCCAGGAAACACTCTGGAAAGGGCCTGGGGTACAGTGGATTGTTGGAAGAAAGAAAAGATATAGGATCTACTGGAAGGGGGTGGAGACTGATAAAGCGAAAGGAGGAATGGGTGTTCTGGTGGCTGAAGAGCTAGCGGAAAGTGTGCTTCAGATTACGAGAGTTAGTGAAAGGTTGATTGTTTTGAAGTTGAAAGTTGGTGAAAGAATTCTAAATGTGATATCTGCATATGCTCCACAGGCTGGTCTACAGAAAGAGATAAAAGAGGACTTCTGGAATGACACCGTCAGTGTCATTTCGGGCCTCTCGGAGAATTAAATAACAATCCTGGGAGGGGACCTGAATGGTCACGTGGGAGCATCTGCAGATGGATACGAGGGAGTGCATGGAGGAAATAGTTACGGAGGAGGAATCTGGAAGGCGAATATATACTGGAGTCCTGCGTTGCACTTAACATGGTTTTGTGTAACACGAAGTTCAAGAAAAGACTGAGCCATCTGGTCACATATAACTCTGGGGTCTTCAGTAGCCAGATAGATTACTTCTTGGTTAACAGGAAAGACTGGAAACGGATTCGGGATGTAAAGGTCATACCTAGCGAAGAATGTATCCCCCAGCATAAGCTACTGGTGTGCGACATGAGCTTATATAGAGATCCTAAGCGCAAGAAGGTATACATGCCCAAAAGGAAAGTGTGGCTGCTGTAGAACTAGGAAGTAGAGATAGGTTTCATAGTGAACTGGAGGAAATGAATAGAAATAAGATAGCCAGGCCTAGCGATGTAAATAGTCAATGAAATTTTCTTAAGCATACCGTAAAATGCGGTAACTTCGGACATTTTTCGATGTTTTTTAACAATTTCTCCTGAGTTTAAACACATTATAGAGATTTAACTAGGTCAAATGATGTATGGTGGTAGTGCGCCGTAATCCAGGAAGCCTTCTAAAATTAACCCCTATAATAAGAGAGCTATCCTTATCCTAAATGATGTCCGAAGTTTGCTTGAAAAGTTGATAACTTCGGACTTGTATGGCTAACTTTGGACGTAGGTGATTTCTTATGGAAAATGGTTGCCAAGAAAGCTGAGATAACTTCGGACGAATGGAAGAGAACTTCGGACCTACGTTCGTGGCCTTATTTCATTCATTTTTCGGCTCCTACTATTTTATATGAATATTTTATTATTGCTGCTTATTCTTGTCCGATGTTATAGTGGAAAATGCATAGTCAATACTTTTAGGCCTGTATAATCAGTATAGGAGGGGGATATATATACGATGGTTAACATATATTCTGTTTGCATCTGTTCTCGTTAGGCATCGAGCTCACTCCTAGAAAATATTGAGAAGGAAAAATAACCAATGCTGTCAAATCAATAACTCGAAAATTAACTAGGCCTAGTGAAAATATATAGGTATGTATAATATATCACTGCATATACACTTTTATGAATTTGAGCATTTTTATAGGTATAACGTATTTGTTGGTGTTTCTTTCGGCAGATAATTTTTTTTTTGGACAAGATATATGCCTCTCCTAATTTATATATATTATATATCCAGAATTATCCGAAATACATAAATCGGTTAGCATAGTATCATATTTTTATGGGTTTTTGGACTCAGAGAATGATGATTTGATCTTTTACCACCATGTTAATGATGTACAAGTATTATGAATGATTTTCATAGGGCAAATAATAACAAACGATTGTTTTGTTCCATGTCCGAAGTTACTATTTTTTTTTTTTTTAAGCACAATCGGTTAAATGATACTGTTCTAGCTAGAGCGTTATACAAGTGTAACAAATTTCCTTTGGTGGATGTTGTCTCTGGTAATGTTACTACAAAATTATATCAGTCACAACATCATTCATACAAACAAATTTCTTCAGGGTGATAGAAGTTTGGCAGGGTAGCGAAAAATGTACATATTTTCGTCACATATATAATATTTTTTTCGTGTACATATACTCATGTCAGTTCCCTAGGACTTTTACATGCTCTTCCTTTGCCATTTCTCTAAACGGACCCCACAAAAAAAAAAAAAAAAAAAAAATCCATTATATAATGACAATGTCTAATTACTTATTATCGCCAATGTCCGAAGTTATGACCGAAGTACGAAGTTACCCCACTTTACGGTACTCTTCTCGCTGCCACTGACAAAGTCTGTGGGAAAACAAAGGGTCACCCCAGGAATAAGATCTCCTGGTGGTGGAACGATGAGGTAGAACATGCTGTGAAAGAGAAAAGGAGATGCTTCAAAGCATGGAAGAAGGGAGGCAGCAAGGAGGAATACCAGGCAGCTAAACGAACTCCCAAAAGAGTTATTTACAATGCTAAAAAAGGCATTAAGAAGGACCCGGTCCTCGAACAAGTGTGTAACACTGACAATCCCAGTGGGATCTTCAACCTAGCTAGGCGAGTTAAAAATTACAGTAGGGATATTATAGGTGAACAGTGTGTTAGAAACGATAATGGGAAGTTGGGTATGCAGAAAATTAAATCAGAGAAGCATGGAAGGCACACTATGAACGATTGCTAACTGTAGAGTTTGAATGGGATAAGGAACAGCTTAGTATCGAAAAACCAATATCTGGACCCCCTCCTTTGATAGCACCAGCTGTAGTGAGCGACGCAATCAATAAAATGAAGGACGGTAAAGCTCCAGGGTGCTCTGACATTGTCGCTGAGATGATAAAAGCCTCAGGGGAGACTGGTGTCAACTTAGTCACTGAGTTGATAAAACCATTATTAAAGATGAGAAAATCCCTGAGGATTGGCAAAAAAGTGTAATACAGTAGTAAATATACACAAAGGAAAAGGGGATGCACTAGATAGAGGTAATTATAGGGGCCTGAAAATGCTTGACCAAATCATGAAGGTCTGTGAGAGAGTCTTTGAGGGTTTGATCAGGCAAAGCATCTCCATTGATGATATGCAGTTTGGTTTTATGCCAGGACTGCGTACAACCGATGCTATCTTCATAGTCAGGCAGATACAGGAAAGATACTTATTAAAAGGCAGGGATCTTTACTTTGTGTTTGTAGACCTGGAGAAGGCCTTTGACAGGGTGTCTAGAGATATGTGCAGTGGGCTATGAGGAAACTTGGTGTGGAAGAGTGGCTGGTGCGTGTGATAATGAAGATGTATGAGGATTCGCGAACTGCGGTGAGGGTGAAAGGTGTACTGAGTGATGAGTTCACAGTCCGTGTTGGAGTTCATCAGGGTTCAGTGTTAAGCCCCCTCCTCTTTATTATGGTCCTGGAGGCACTGTCTAGAGTCTAGACTCTAGAGCTTTTAGAGGGAACTGTTTTATGCAGACGATTTAGTCCTAATAGCTGACAATATGGAAGATGCTGAGGCCAAATTCAGAAAATGGAGAGAGGGCATGGCGAGCACTGAGCCCCAGGCAATATAATATAAATGTACACTCCAGGACCAGCAGGTTGTCAAACAAAAATTTCCAGAAAACACCTGGAATGGGTTAGAAATGAAGGAAAAACCACAAAAAAACGATCCCTTAGGTCATTAAGGGGTCCTACGGGGCGCTCGAAAGTCTAAATTAACATGGGGAAATGGGTAGGCAAAAACATGCGCGCTCACGCGCACGCAGCTGGACTTTGAGGGTTTTTAACCATCGGCATAGTTGCGGGATAGTTACACAGGTCCCATACAAATGTGAGCCCTCTAGGTGCCATAGGACCGGAGTAATAACCGTGATGCACCCTATGCGGCGCTGGGGTTTAGCGTTACATATATTGCCGACGCATCACGTGCGTGGATGGGACTCGTCAGCCTTAGTTGGCAACCTGTCTAGGGGAGTAAACCAGATACAAATCCGTACTGCTTACCTAAGGATAAGGCAGGTTAGTGGGTGGATTAGCCAAACACCACTGTAGAAAAATAGTGCTAACAAGATACACAGAGGGCCTCGGAGTCGGACGGATCCTAAATTGAGTGGTCAATCCTGTAAGTCCTTCACTAAACTGGCTCGGTTTGCCCCTCTCACAGGGAATAGGTCTGCTTGGGGGCATTCTGTGTATGGCCACCATTGTAAGGGGAGTAGGGCGTCCGGCAATAGATAGATCATGTGCGTCGCTGGGGTCCAGTGGGTTAAGAGATAATATTAACAAAACCAAGGTTATGCATTGTAGATTGAGACGAGGCAATGTGGAAGAAAAGAATAAAAGAATGTGCGGTGAATACCCATGTGCAGTGTGTGGAAAGGGTGTGGGCGCTAACTCTATTCGATGTAGTATCTGTCAATATTGGGTACACCATGGGAATAAGCGCTGTAGTAGAATAAAAGGACCCCTGCCGAAGGATAAGTCAGAAATAGAGAAATTTGAGTGTGTAGTGTGCAAAGGCGAGCTTGTGTTAAGTGATGATCCTGTGGCTATGAACTTTGGAAATGAGTCATTGGAGCTGGTGGACAAGTTTTTTTACCTAGGAGATACCATCTCTGCCGGTGGTGGGGCCGAGGCTGCCACTGTCACTAGAATTAGATGTGGCTGGGGGAAGTTCAGAGAACTGCTGCCAATTCTGACCATGAAAAGAATGCCTCTCCCCCTGAAGGGAAAGGTGTATGCCTCATGTGTTAGAAGTGCAATGACGAATGCCTCAGAAACATGGGCCGTTAAAGTAGAGGATGTCAACAGAATGGAACGTAATGAGATGAGAATGGTGAGATGGATGTGTGAAGCCAGGCTGCAGGATAGAATAACAAATGATGAGTTGAGGAGACGTTTAGGTATAAAGAGTATTAGCGAGGTGATGTGTACAAGTAGACTCGGATGGTATGGACATGTGGAGAGAATAGATGAACAAAATTAGGTGAAAAAATGCAGGTATGTGATTGCACCAAGGGGTGGACCGAGGAAGACCTGGGATCGGACTATACGTGCCGATCTCAAACCCAAAAACTTGACAAGTGAAGCAGCCCTTAACCCGGGAACTGCGGGGAGACTCTTAAGAGTTCCCCCGGCGGACTGCGGGGAGACTATTAAGAGTGAGTGAAAAAAAAAATCAACTTTTGACATCGAAAAAAAAAAAAAAAAAAAAAAAAAATTGGCCCCTGGGCCATGCAAAATCTCAGTCCTCTACCTCCCCTCCTTCCCCACTTTCCTCCTCTCCTTCAGTTATCACCTATTTTCCCTGTTATTCTCTTATTCTGAGGTATATTTTCGTGCTAACATTAGAAATCCGGTTGGAGGGTGTGGTCATCACTGATAGCAAGCGAATGCAAGAGAGAGAGAGAGAGTATCGATCGACTGTGTCTCAGTGGCCTTGGGGGAAATTGGCGGGAAAGCAGCTTGCCTCACCCATACATTAGGCCTATACAACTCGCGGGCTATATCTCCGATTTTGACCATCCAAACGCTGTTTTCACTCGTTTTATTGTTGTTTCAGGTTAATACCTTTATAATCAACCCATAATAGGCGCATATGGATAAGTATTAATGCTATTAATGGTACAATGAATATTTTAGTGACGGAAACACCTCAAATACGTCAGCACAGGGGGACGTTTCCAATTACCCCCATGCGCACTTGTTAGGTTAACAGGGTTGCCTGGAACACCGCTATTAGGACAAGAGACTGAAACTGCACGTATGTGTGGAGCACTCAGTCTTAAAATTTTATGTATGTATGTATGTATTTCTTGCTTGGTTGTATTCTTGTCTTTTTGTCATGTCATTGGGGGTTTTCCTAGCCTTGTTCCAAGCTTTGTCTCTGTTGCTTTGCTACTTCACACTTATTATTAAACCAAACCTTTTCCCTTCTTATGTTGGGTTTATAACTTTATACTGTACTTAGGCACAAATCTGTTGATCGCTTCTCTGCAACGAAATGCGAGTATTTGTCCTGTACATTGTTCATATTTTTTAGGGCGCTCCAGTCAAAGTCACCACAGAAATGTTGTAATCCACTAAAATCCAATCTAGCATAGTTTGGTCGGTCTTCCTTGTATTTCTCTGAAATTGTGTTTGTGTACTCCATTGTGCACTCCACTTGCAGCACTACATGTCACTTTTTCCTAGTTGGCATTGATACTCCAGTTTCAGTATATCATTTGGATCTTTTGTAAACACCAGATCCAGACTCAAGGGTTCATCACTCCCTCGTGATCTTGTATTCTCTGTGATGTGTTGAGTCAGGAAGTAGTCAGTGGTGATCTTGAGCAGTTTGTGTCCCCAATCGTTTTCATTTCTGCCTGCATCTAGTCTCGCCCAGTTAACCTCCTTGCAATTGAAGTCACCTGTCAGGATTAACTTGTTTTTTCTATTCAGTAGTTTATTTAGAACAAGTTTGTAGCACTAATAATATCAATGGGGTTTATAAATTAGCTAAGAATGTGAGGGACTGCAGTTAGGACGTTGCGGGTGTATGATGCATAAATAATGACAGTGGCATGACTGTTTACGCAGAAAACGAAATTAGAAAGGCATGGAGGGAGCATTATGAAAGACTGATTAATGTGGAGTTTGATTGGAACAGAGAACAGCTCAGCACTGCAGCCCCAGTACAAAGCCCGCCACTTTTGTTAGGGTAGGATTTATTAGTGGCCCCTCCATCATTGACGATTATGCCTATTACATAAGGCACCCTCTTCAAACACTCATCCGCCGTAGTTTGAATCTACCGCGCAGAGCATAAAAAATTGAGGAGCCTTCATCATGAGCGCACGCAACCTCACTCATGGTTCAGTCATTATGAAATTGGGTTCTCACTACGAAAAAACTTCGTAACAAATAAAAAACAAAAAGAAAATATGAATAACTATTCATAAGCTTTCCATATAATCGTGGATGTACTTGTGTGGATCTTTGACCAGACGCTGACTCAGGCGTCATTCTTCCTTCTCTGCTCTGCGCTCAACCTACCCGGACGTGCCTCCCCACGCTCCGCTGGTTCCGCATTTGCTGCGTCCCTAGTGAGTTTTTTCTCATTTGTTTACTCCGAGATGTATCGAGTAAGGTTAGGATATGCGTAGCAGGAGTGTCCTGGGCGGGTTGCCCGCAGTGCAGTGTATTTTGGGTCGTGTGTTTGGGACATCTATTTCGGGTGTACCCTCGTGGTCCCGTGGTGGACGCGTGAAACGTTTGCGCGGTTAGCTAGCTTTGTGATGTAGGCGGCTTTCACTACACGTTATTAGGCTTCTTCTTATCTTTCTGATGCAGTAGCTTTTTCTTTTCTCTGACGTTCCCAGCGTATTTTTCTTCACTTAGTGAAGTTTTTTCTGGGTCCCGAGTCAGTTCTTCCCTTTGCCGTGAATTTTGTGCTACATTGGTGTGTTGACGGTGGTTCCTGTTGTGATATGATTCAGTGCTTTTTGTTTATATTACGACATGATTACATATTATTTCCGTCTCCTTAGGCCTAGCCAGCCTCTCGTAGCTTTGCCACATGTACAAGTGTTATTGATTTATGTTATAAATATGTACTACTGTGTCATGTGTGTCCTGGTTTACTTGTGTATTGGCTAATTCCACAGACTATTTGTGTGTCCTGGATTAGTTGTTTATTGGCTAATTCCACGGACTAATTGTGTGTCCTGGGTTAGTTGTGCTTTGGCTAATTCCACGGTCTATTTGGTGCGTTCAGATTGAATCTGGGCGGGGTGGGTTGCCTTTTCCGGCGGGTTTTCTCGGTTACACCGTGAAAACCCGGCTGGTTGCCGAGTTTTAATCATGCGTGGTTAAAAAAGGCTTGTTTTCCCCGGCGAGTGGTGGCTTGAGGCTCTCCAGGACTGCGTCTCTGTGGTGGAGCCTGTGTTCAGGCTTACTGTGTTTCCCGGCGGGATGGCTTTACCCATTTAACTAAGTGTTCAAGCGGACACTTGTTGAGTTTAGTTTTTCCCGGTTTTGCAAAGCCAGTAAAACTAGGCTGTTTGTTGATTGGTCTTTCCTCCCCGGCGATCTTTTTCAAAGAAGTGGGGATAGGAACAATTGGGGTTAACGTTATAAACTTAAAATTCACACCCGGCTGCACCTTGGGAGGGTGGGATTAACGGATTTGCAATTCAGTATAGTTGACCAGACAATTGAGGGATACGTTAAAGTATCGCCGCCTTCGACATACGGCGATCTAGGACGCTTCGGGAGAAGCCAGATCTAGCATTTTAGACAGGCTTCCCAGTTTTTGATCTGCGAGATAATACGGGGGCCGGCGTCTTTTTATGGGTTTTCCAGTAAAACTTAACAAACACCACTGGGAAGACTGCGTCATTTATAAAAGCCATGCTGGTCTTTATATCATGTCAGAGGATATTCGTAAATCTTTTGGACAGGTTAAGATATTCTGAAATCTTTACTTATGAACCTCCCGCTTAGCGAGCTGTAATGGTTGTGTATTACGTCTCGTTACCCGGCGGGTTATTTAACACTTGTGTTCGAACATGTTGGTGTGACCTTATGAGCATTAATTCCTGGAAATTTTATTTTTTCCAGGGCGGAGTTCCGGCGGGTCTATAGAGAACCTGGAGTAAACCCGGGGGTGGGTTAGTTTTCCACCAGTCTCTGTCATGGCTGCCCTAGACCCTGTTTTTGCTTTGTGTGTTACACCCTCCTGTTCAGGTATCCCTATCTTTGCACACACTCTTTGCATTAGATGTGTTAAATGTTTAGATCGCTCAAGGGGTTTGTGGGTGACTCAGAACTGTACCTTCTGTACTCAATTGAGTAATAAAGTATTGCGAGACAATGATAGACCCGCGGCGGTCGCTTTGCGGGAGGTCAGGCAGCTATTGTCCACTTATGCTACCACAGTGGCTCATAAAGCCCTTCAATGTGATAACGTAATTCTTTGGGATAAATTACTTATTGAGCACCCCCCTATTAAACGTACCCCTTCTAAATCTAGAGTAATTGTACGAAAGTCGGCAGAGACTGGGCAGGGTACAGCACTTCCTCCAGCCCCCGGCACATCTAAGAGACCTCGTGAACCTACGCCCCCGGTGACAGCCTCCACGTCACGGGCGCGGTCCAGGTCCAGGTCGCCCCTCAGACAACAGCCGCTTAGTCACTCTTCTTCACCGGCAAGGAAGAAGAGCAAAGAGGAGAAGTCCAAGAGCAGTTCTAGTGATAGATCTGAGAAGTCCAAGAGCAGTTCTAGTGATAGATCTAAGTCACACCGAAGCCACAAATCTTCCAGGAAAGATTCTCATGAACGAAAAGCCTCTCGGTGTTCGCCGGAGCCTCGTGCCTCACTTTCTGCCTCTACTCCCGAAGTATCTAATGTCCAATCTGATGGGGCGGGAGTGGAGTCAGAGACTGTGGTGGGGGTGTTACTGGCGGACAGGTTGCCAACGGATATTATAAACTTAGAATTAGAGAGTTCTGTGGGCAGTTATCACCCTCTAGAAGGGTCTAGTGGGGGCTCAGTGGTTGATGGGGTAACTGACTCCCAAGGGAGTTCAGGCCAAGGCCTGGGTGTGTGGAGGTATTCCCAACCATGGAATGAAGGCCCACATCTGGTTCAGGAGACACAGGGACGCTGCGATCCCATCATCCATTCCAGACTTAACATGGCAACACGAAGGGGTCCCGGCTTCGGCGGAATCCTCTCATGACGGGCCAGATGACAAGGATGAGGTGTCTATAATCTCTGACATGGAGGTGCAGGAGTCGGGTTCAGTTTTAGACTACTCACAGGATAGGAATGATTCACCGGTTAGTTCTTCATCTGCTAAATTTGTCACAGCGGAGGAAATAGATGGGTTATTAGCTACTGCTCTAACAAAAAAAAAAATGGCCAGCAGCCGGAGACTCCTTGGGACCTGGGAGCTTCCATGACAATTTCAAGTGTTCGGCCTCTGACTACTTCCATTGCTTTAACTCAGATTCCGCACCCTCCTTCTGTATCACCTACTATGGTCACTAGGCCTGCTTCGGCGGCACTGACTACTTCTAGTGTAAGGGTGGTAGCGGATGTGAATCCTCCCCCTTTAGATAAAGCACCGTTAAGAAAGGTAGCTATGCCCCTTTTATACGGTCCAGATGATTCATGGGTACAAATGGTCCCAACTAAGCCAGAGGTAGCACAGCCCACTTTGTCAGGGGAACTTCCAGTGCCACGAGAGTGGGTAATCCAAGGAAATAAATCTAGAAAGTTACGAGCTTTAGATATTGTGGGTAATGTACTTGATGTTAATATTAAGGCCATTCCTAACTATTATCACCATGACTATTTTGTGTATACAGCTACACCTGCACTACCCCCTGCATCAGCTTCAAAACTGTTTTCTGACTGGACCAAGCATGACGGTTTTAATGATATAAAAGCACTGTCAGCTCTCACTCCAGAATTAGATTTACAAACGGTCACAGACACAGCCGCTAATCCAGTTTTGAAGGTGGGGCAGTTGGGTCCAGGATCTTGGGTGGAATGGGAGGTAGAGGCTCAGAACTTTGCGACCACCTTCACCTCAAAATCTTCGCACCAAATTCCTCAGGACAGCCATTCTTGGTTCTCTCTGCCAGTCTTTTCTGCCGGCGGAGTTCCATCTGCTTTGTTTTCATTTTTAGCTGCCCCCAAAATCAATCTATGCGAACTTAAAGATCCTTTCACTACACCTTCCCCAGCTCACCTAGACCGGGAGTTTAGGCTACGGGGGAAGGCGTATAGACTTTTTTCCCAATACATTGTTACGCACCAGGTGGCGAAGTCTATGGTAAGATCTACTCAGGCAATCGCGGACGCGGATGTCAGAAGATCAATTGAACTATCTCGACGTTTACTCCTTCAGACTTCTATTCAGTCGTTGGGGGATATCCATACAGCCTTGCTCGAGGCGGTGCGGGCGAGGTAGGATCTTAGGATGTCCCTGGTGAGGAAACTTCCTGATAGAATTGCGAACCAGGTGGTCATGTTGCCGGTGCTAACTCCCTCTTTAATGTCCCCTGATGTGTGGAGAACTGTATTTAACATGGCTCAGGCCTTTGATACAGTTCTGATGAGTGATAATGAATGGGAGTTGCAGGGTCTGGTAAATGAATTTGGAACAGTGTGCGAAAAACGGAATTTGAAGGTAAATACGGGGAAGAGCAAGGTTATGGTCTTCGAAAGGGGTGAAGTCACAGAGTGTGAGGTGAAGCTGAACGGTCAGGCTATGGAGATCGTCAACTCTTTTAAGTATCTGGGCAGTGTGTTGAGTAAAGATGGGACTATGGATGAAGAGGTGCGGGAGAGGGTACAACAGGGGAAGAGGGTTGTAGGAACGCTAAAAGCAGTAACAAGAAATAGGGTGGTCAGTATGGAAGTGAAGAAGTCCTTGCATGACAGTGTGGTAATCCCGACACTGACTTACGGAAGCGAAGCATGGACGTTGGTTGAGAGACTCAGACCAAGAGTGAGA
Source organism: Paralithodes platypus (assembly GCA_032716605.1). NCBI lineage: Eukaryota > Metazoa > Arthropoda > Malacostraca > Decapoda > Lithodidae > Paralithodes > Paralithodes platypus. The sequence continues at coordinate 216,165 of JAVRFV010002294.1, forward strand.
GCAGTGGAAATGAATTACTTAAGGAGTGCGTGCGGAGTTACATGGAGGGATAGACAGACTAATGAGGAAGTAAGAAGGAGGTGTGGTGTGGAGGTAGATGTGCTGGAAAGTGTGAAAAGGAACAACTTGAGATGGTTCGGCCATATGGAACGTATGGAAAGTGAGAGAATGACTAAGAGGGTGTACGAGAGCGAGGTGGAGGGACAGAGGGGGAGAGGTAGACCGAATATGAGGTGGAAGGATGGAGTGAGGAACTACATGAACGAAGGCGGTGCTGGTTGGGGGGAGGGGCGTCGACTGACTGGGGACAGAGGTGCATGGGGGCGGTTCGTTCGTGGCCACCCCTTCAGGGATCGCGGCGTCAGGCAATAGATAGATAGATAGATAGGCCTTTAAGCACAGTCCCGCCCCTTCTAAGAAACCTGCTTTTAACTTTCCCAAACCCAAGCCAGTCGCAAAAGCTCAGCCGGGTGGGTCCAAGCCCTTTCATCTACCTAAGTCCTCTTCCCCCCAAGGTCAGTACAGGTATAAACAAGGAAAGTTTGCAGGTCATAAAGGACGAAAGTATAACAGACCGGGCCAGGGCCCGTCTTCTGCCAAAGCCGGCCAGTCGGCTAAGCATCCACCACCACCACCACCACCACCACCACCACCATCAAAAAACTAAAGTCTCTCTCACTCCCAGGGCCGGTCTCACGGCGGGTGGATCAGAGGGTAGTACAGCCGGCGAACCCTTGTCTGCTAACTGGGTCGTTCCGGACGTGTCACCGCGCATGGCCATTAAATACTTGGGCGAGGATGGTGGCACGCAAAGGCATCACCTGGCAGTGGCTCCGGCGACCTCGTTTACGTCAGCCGACAAAGGCAAATTTAGTTTCATTAGAGGTGGAGTCACTGATCCGAGAAATGATCGCCAAGAATGTCATCATCCCGGTTCCTCAAAATTACCCAGTCTTTACATCCAAACTATTTCTAGTGCCCAAAAGGGACAGTGTTCAGATGAGACCAGTCGTAGACCTGTCTTATCTGAACTTCCATATTCACAACGTTTCCTTCAGGATGCTGACAGTGAATCAAATCAGGCTAACACTTCCTCTGGGAGGATGGATGTGTTCTTTAGACCTGACAGATGCGTATTGGCACGTCTCGGTAAACAAAATATTTCAATGGTTTCTGGCCTTACGAATAATGCATCAGACTTATGTCTTTCAGAGGATGCCGTTTGGATTGAACCTAGCACCTCGCTTATTCACGACATTAGTCCGGCAAGCCCTGATGCCCTTGTTAGAGCAAGGGATCAGGATTTTGTGGTATCTAGACGACTGGCTAGTGGTGGCAGAGACGGAACAATTATGCATCAATCATGTCAACATAACATTAAATCATGTCAAATCTCTAGGATTCAAGGTAAACCTGGTAAAGTCAAACCTTGTTCCCTCACGAGTAGTTCAGTGGATAGGGCTGGTTTGGGACACAGCTACTCTCACTCTGAGTCAGAGTGTGAACAATCGAAACAGATTTCGCAGGAAATTGTTTCTGTTCCTTCACAGTCTGACTACGACACGGAGAATCTGGGAGTCTCTGGTCGGCTCTCTCAACTGGATTCAACTAACTGTAAAGTTGGGCCGGTTGAAAGTCAAACGTTTAATATTGGAAGGCAACAAATGTTTTCCACTATTGCCGGCGGAAAAATTATGGCCCATACCAAAATTAATCCACAACTTACTTGCGGTCTGGGCGAAGAGGGAAACGTTGCACTCAGAAATGTCATGGACTTCTCCTCCGCCGACGGTATGGGTAGACACGGATGCGTCAGGAACGATAGGTTGGGGCTTTCAGTCAAACCAAGGGCACCAGGGTCAAGGGCTCTGGTCCCATTTAGAAATCTCCCACATCAATGTCAAAGAATTACTAGTCCCCTTATATTTCCTTCAGGCTCACGGCTCTACTTTACGGGGCAAGTCGGTGGCCTTCAGAATGGACAATCTGAATGCGGTTCACTGTATTCAGAAACAAGGGTCAACGAGATCTCGGAAGTTGCTAAACGTGTCAGAAAAGATTTTTATTCTAGCCAACAGGCTGGACATTCATCTTCACGCATCTTATCTCCCAGGCGTAGCAAACGTCTGGGCAGACGCTCTGTCTCGGAGACAGAGCACAACAGTAGAATGGGCGCTCAAGCAAACCATTTTTGACCAAATGATTGCGGAGCCTTACCATCCACAAGTGGATTTGTTTGCGTCAGAGGAGACTCACAAACTCCCACTGTACCTCACCCGCCGGACGATAACGCCGGCGGGCGGGCCAGACGCACTGGTGACAGACTGGAACAGGTGGAGTTCCATTTATCTGTTTCCGCCGCCAGACGCGTCTCTAATGTGCCACGTAGTAAACAAACTACAGGATTATCGGGGCGTAGTCTTGCTAATCGCGCCCCTGTGGCCGGCGCAGTTGTGGTACCAGCAATTGAAAACGTGGTGCGGCCCGGTGTCACTCCCGGTCAGGTTTTTCCACTTAGACATGATTGGCAACCTAGAGACCTCGCTGACTTTTGCATTATGGACATTCAGGAGGCCAAGTGACTAGCACCATATGGTAGAGACGTGACCAATAAATTCATGAATCAATATACCCAGTCTACAAAGCGACAGTATCAATCGCATTGGCAAGCCTTTACTTCTTGGATTCTTAGAACAGAACAAACTGTGCCCTCGGTGGCTTTGGTTTTTAATTATTTAAATTATCTGTTCGAGCAGAAATGTTTATCTGTAGTAACGTTAAAAAATCACTTAACAGCGATTAGGATGCCATTTTTGGACCTTACCGGTCTCACCATACCAGTCGCGGAGGAAACAGGTTTTATGAGGGCATGTTTTAAACTCCGCACCCACCTCCCCGTCAGCTCATGCCTACCTGGTCTCTGGACAAAGCATTGTCGTTACTTCATTCCCGTCTGTACCAACATACTTCAGATTTTACATTACTTTTAAAAAAGGCAGTATTCCTTATGGCTTTGGCTACCGGGAACAGAGTATCTGAGCTGGCGGTGATGAGCAACACACCTAATTGCCTCAGGTTTGGTAGGCTTAATGAGTGTATTCACATTACACCTTCCCCAGGGTTCATAGCCAAGAATGAGCACAGTGAACACGTGTTTTCAGAGTTCTCGGTGCCGGCGTTGAAAAGGGGAAAGGTGCACCATAAGTTATGTCCAGTGCAAGCTCTAACCAAATATTTGAGAGTGGCACCTCTAAATCACCAGGGTGCTTTATGGGTAGCAAGTACGGGTAAACGCTTGATGAAACGTAAACTGGCTTCTCTCTTGGTCGAGGTCATTAAAGAGAGTAATCCCGGCGTTGTGGGTAGGGCCCACGATTTACGCAAGTGGGCAGCCTCTTTACGTTTCCTTAAAACATTTTCTGTTGAAGATATTACGTCCACACAGTTGTGGGCCTCTAATCATACGTTTTTGACTCGATACCTTTCAGTAGCTCTAGACAAACCTTCCTTGCCATGTATAGCTTTAAGGCAGAGGGTCTAGGTGGCCCCTAAGTCACTTATTGTTTAATTTCAAGAAAAGGGGGGGGGGTGGGGTGCAGTCAGTGTAACATAGGACACCCTAGACCCCGCCGGAGTATGTGAGCTGTGATACTGTTTATGGGTGTTGTGACATGAAAATTTCTCTGTACTATTCATTACAGGAAATTGTGCTAGTACAATTGTAGTACAAACAACAGTGTTGTTGTAAGTAGTTTTTGGCTCTGAAGCAATCTAATTTTAAGCATTGGATATATTTTGCAAGATATATCCACTAGTTTTATGGGGTTTACAGTATATGTGCACATGTAAACTTATAAGTTTTTATTTTTTCACCACTTATTTTAAGTGGGGTGCCTTATTAACTGGCGGATCTGTACTCAGAATCTCAGAGTTAACCCTTTTTTATCAAGCAGGCTTCTTTGAAGCACGCTCCTGCTTGTACCCCCTTTTTTGTATATATGTGTTGCGCCAAAATATATATCTTTTCGAAGTAAGAATACTATGTGGTTGTTTGATTATCTGCTTTTGCTAGAGTTATGATATGATTACGAATGTCCCCCTCCAGTCTTAGATATCAGGCATAATCATCAATGATGGAGGGGCCACTAATAAATTATAGGTTTGACTCCTGTAAGGAGATAAAGAAAACCTAATATTTAGTAGTGGCCCCGTAATCATTGACGACTGGGGCCCTCCCGACCTTCCCCTTCCTATTCGTTGATGTATTACGGATTTTGGTTTACTTGATATGTCAGTGAAGGAAGAATGACGCCTGAGTCAGCGTCTGGTCAAAGATCCACACAAGTACATCCACGATTATATGGAAAGCTTATGAATAGCTATTCTTATTTTCTTTTTGTTTTTTATTTGTTACGAAGTTTTTTCGTAGTGAGAACCCAATTTCATAATGACTGAACCATGAGTGAGGTTGCGTGCGCTCATGATGAAGGCTCCTCAATTTTTTATGCTCTGCGCGGTAGATTCAAACTACGGCGGATGAGTGTTTGAAGAGGGTGCCTTATGTAATAGGCATAATCGTCAATGATTACGGGGCCACTACTAAATATTAGGTTTTCTTTATCTCCTTACAGGAGTCAAACCTATAATGCTGTTAAATGTGCTTTTGCTTAAATGAAGTCCGGGAAAGCTGCTGGGAGCTCCGGCATTATCGCTGAGATACTAAAAGCAGCTGGAGATATTGGGGTAAAATTAGTCACAGAGCTGCTATCATTAAGGAGGAAAAAATTCTCGATGCATGGCAGGAAAGTGTGATAGTAAATATATACAAAGGCAAGGGTGACTCCTTAGACAGGGGTAATTATAGGGGTTTGGAAATGCTCGGTCAAGTCATGAAAGTCATTGAATATAGGTTTGAGTCCTGGAGGGAAGAAGGAAATCCTAATATTTAGTAATGGCCCCGGACTATAAGCCTTAAACAGTAATTTATTAGTGGCCCCTCCATCATTGACGAACATGCCTATTACATAAGGCATCCTCTTCAAACACTAATCCGCCGTAGTTTGAATCTACCGCGCAGAGCATTTAAAAACTGAGGAGCCTTCATCATGAGCGCACGCGACCTCACTCATGGCTTCAGTCATTATGAATTGGGTTCTCACTACGAAAAAACTTCGTAAAAAATAAAAACAAAAAGAAAATAAGAATAACTATCCAATAAGCTTTCCATCATATCGTGGATGTACTTCTGTGGATTTCTGACCAGACGCTGAATCAGGCGTCATTCCTCCTTCTCTGCTCTGCGCTCAGCCTGCCCGGACGTGCCTCCCCACGCTCCGCTGGTTCCGCATTCGTTGCGTCCCTAGTGAGTTTTTTCTCATTTGTTTACTCCAGGATGTATCGAGTAAGGTTAGGATAGGCGTAGCAGGAGTGTCCTGGGCTGGTTGCCCGCAGTGCAGTGTATTTTGGGTCGTGTGTATGGGGCATCTATTTCGGATGTACCCTCGTGGTCCCGTTGTGGACATGTGAACTTTTTCACAGTTGAGTTAGTTTGTGATGCAGGCGGCTTTCATTACGCGTTAATTATTGCTGCCTTTTATCTTTCTGATAAGGTAAGCTGTGTTTCCTGACGTTCCCAGCGTATTTTTCTTCACTTAGTGAAGTTTTTTCTGGGTCCCGAGTCAGGCTTCCCTGGTTGGAAGTTATTGCTACGGTGGTGTGTTGGCGGTGGTTCCTGTTGTGATATTCCAGTGTGTGTTTATATTTCAACTGTTTTTATGCCGTCTACCTAGGCCTAGCCAGCCGCTCGTAGCTTTGCCACATGTACTAGTGTTATTATTTATTATTTATGAATATGCCCTACTGTGTCATGTGTATCCGGGTTTTAGTTGTGTATTGGCTAATTCCTCGGACTATAATTGTTTCCTGGTTTAGTTGTGTATTGGCTAATTCCACGGATTATGTTGTGACCTTGTGTTAGTCGTGCGTGACTCTCCTCGTGTCGTGTTGTTCAGATGGTGTCTGTTCAGGGTGGGTCTTGCCTTCCGGCGGGTTTTTTCTCGGTTTCACCATGAAAAAATCCTGACCGAAGAGCCGTGTTGGGCCACACGTGGTTGTTAACACTGGCTTATTCCCCGGCGTGGGGGGGTGTCTGTGGCTCTCCAGGACTGCGTCTCTGTGGGTGCCTGGTTTCAGGCCTCCTTTAAATCCCGGCGGGATGGCTGTACCCATCCATATGTAAAACGGCGTTCTTGTGAACATTCGTTTTGAAGGTTTTTTCTACCTGGTTTTACGACAACCACATGGAAAACCTAGCTGTTGTTTAGGCGTTCCTCCCCGGCGATCTTTTACAAAGAAGTGGGGACAGGAACTTGGGGGGTTAACTTTTAGACTTCTCACCCGGCGGGTGCACCTGAGCAGGGTGGGATATACGACTTAGGTCTCATATAGTTAACCAATCCATTTTAGGGATACTCTGTGTATCGCTGCCTTTACTCTTACGGCGATTGAAGGTTCAATGAGGTTTAAATAAATCGATTCTCACACCCGGCGGGTGCTCCTAGGTGGAGAAACTAAGGAATTTACAAAATTCAATTTCGATTAACCTTAATTTAGTGATACATTTCGGTATCACCACCTTCTATTTTACGGCGATCTTTTGTGACAATTCGTTAAAATATCAGATCTCGTATATTCCTGCCCTGGTCTATTCTACTAAAATATTTCAAGGGCCGGCGTCTTTAGGAGGGGTGCTTTGTTACAAAATTGAATCTTGGGACAGTCACCACCTCCTAGAGACTATAAGTGCCATGCTGGACCATTATATCAGAGGGTATTCTTCATTTTCTTTAGCAAAAAAGATTTGTTTAGCCTCTTTACACCCCGCCGCGTAGCGAGATGTGTTAGCTGTGTCTTTACATCCCGTTACCCGGCGGGTTATTAACACTTGTATGCGAACATGTTGGGTTAACCTTATGAGCATTAATTCCTGGAAATTTTCTTTGTTTTTCCAGAGCTGAGCTCCGGCGGACCAATACAGACCCGGCGGTAGTTTCCACACACCAGTCTCTGTCATGGCTACCGTGGCCCCAGTTTTTGCCCTGTGCACTACCCCTACTTGTGCTGGTATCCCTATTTTTGCGCATACCCTTTGCATAAGGTGTGTTAAATGTCTAGACCGTTCAAGGGGTCTTTGGGTTATGCACAATTGTTCCTTTTGCTCACAATTAGCTAATAAAGTCCTGTGTGACAATGACAAAACCGCGGCGGTAGCTTTGAGAGAGGTCCGACAACAGATGTCGGCCTACACTACCATTGTCGCACATAAGTCACTTCAATGTGACAACGTCCCACTTTGGGATAAGTTGCTGTCAGAACACCCTCCCCCTAAACGTACCTCTAGAATCACATGTATTAAGCCGACAGAGACTAGCCAGGGTTCTGTATCATCTGCGGATACGACTAAACGCCCGAGAGAGCCTACGCCCCCGGCAGCCACCTCCTCGTCGCGGGCGAGATCGAGGTCAAGGTCACCTCTCAGACACCAGTCTTCTAGTCGTGCCTCTTCCCCGGCGAGTAAGAAGAGTAAGATGGAAGGTTCCACCAGTGGTCACGGCGGAGATTCCTCCAAATCTAAGTCTAGTTCGCGGTCCCACCGCAGCCATAAATCCTCCAAAAAGGATTCACATAGGAAGTCCTCTCGACATTCCCCTAAGTCTAGTGCATCTCATCGTACCTCTACACCTGAAAGTGTTTGTGTTACAGTCTCTGACTCTAGTGAAGCGCCTGTCCCTAAAAAAGATTTACCTATTGATATTTTAACCCTAGAAATGGAAAGTTCAGGAAATTCAATAATTGAGAATGCTTCAGACTCTCAAGAGAGCGTAGGCCAGGGCCTCGGTGTTTGGCGGTTTGCTCAACCAGGGTCTGACCACCCGCGTCCGACTCATACAAGTCACACAGTAGCCGATGTCCACAGGGACGCGGCGATCCCATCCTCTATCCCTGACTTATCTTGGAAACAAGGTACCCCTGCCTCGGCGGGGTCTTCTCAGGAGGATCGGGAGGAACAAGATGAAGTGTCAATAATTTCAGACAGGGAAGGACAAGGGTCAGGCTCAGGCTTGGACGCCGCCCGTGATAATATTGATTCACCTGTAAGTTCTTCATCTAACCAGTTTGTTACAGCACAAGAGATTGATGGGTTACTTACTCATGCTCTATCTAAATTCTTTAGTCAACAACAGGAAAACCCCACAATGGACTTGGGGGCTCCCTCGACAAGTTCTACGGTACGACCTCTGATAACGTCAATCGATTTATCTAAGATTCCTAACCCTCCTACTCTGTCACCGGCAAGGAGCACTAAGCCAGCTACGGCGGCATTAACAACGTCAAATGTCAGGGTGATCACGGATGTCAATCCACCCCCTCTAGACAAAGCGCCTCTTAGAAAAGTAGCTATGCCCCTGCTTTATGGGCCAGACGAGTCATGGGTTCTTTTGAACCCCTCTAAGCCAGAGCTTGCCCAACCTACCTTGTCAGGGGAACTCCCGGTACCACGTGAGTGGTTTATTCAGGGTAATAAGTCAAAGAAATTAAGGGCATTGGATGCCTTGGGTAATGTTTTGGACGTAAATATCAAGGCTAAACCTAGTTATTATCACCAGGATTATTTTGTTTATGCATCTAAGCCTGCTTTACCCCCTGCCTCAGCTTCAAAACTTTTTTCAGACTGGTCTAGGCTGGATGGGTTTAACGATATTAAGGCTCTGTCTGCTCTTACTCCTGAACTAGATTTACAGACCGTCACAGACGAGGCGGCTAACCCAGTTTTGAAGGTGGGACAGTTGGGACCAGGACCTTGGGTGGATTGGGAGGTAGAGGCTCAGAACTTTGCAACCACTTTCACTTCTAAATCTTCCCACCAGATCCCTCAGGATACACATTCATGGTTCTCCATGCCGGTCGGTTCTGCCGGCGGAGTCCCGTCAGCTTTATTTGCTTTTCTAGCTGCCCCTAAGATTAATCTTTGTGAACTGAAGGACCCGTTCACTACCCCTACCCCTACTCATCTAGACAGAGAATTTAGGCTAAGGGGAAAAGCTTTCCGCCTGTTTTCACAGTACATAGTATCTCAGCAGGTGGCTAAGTCTTTACTCCGGTCCACTCAGGCAATCGCAGACGCGGATGCTCGAAGATCGGTTGAGTTATCCCGGCGTCTGATTCTTCAGTCGTCTATTCAATCCTTAGGTGACATACGCACAGCCTTACTTGAGGCGGTGCGAGCACGACAGGATCTTAGAATGTCGCTAGTTCGCAAGCTGCCTGATCGCATTGCTAACCAGGTGGTAATGTCCCCAGTACTTACTCCTTCTTTAATGTCCCCTGATGTATGGCGAACAGTGTTCAATATGGCACAGGCCGTGAAGCACAGTCCCGTCCAGTCTAAGAAACCTGCATTTAACTTCCCCAAACCTAGGCCTCCTACTAAAGCTCAGCCAGGGGGTTCTAAGCCTTTTCTTCCGCCTAAGTCCTCCCACTCCCCCCTGGGTCAGTACAGGCATAGACAGAGAGGACGCGGCCAGTATAAGCCGGGTCAGAGCCAGTCTTCGGCCCACACCAGCCAGCCGGCGAAGCATCCAACACCACCAACCCCACCATAAAAAAACTAAAGTCTCTCTCACTCCCAGTGCCTACCTTAAGGCCGGAGGAACCGAGGGAAGTACAGCCGGCGAACCCTTGTCTGCTAACAGGGTCGTTCCGAACGTGTCACCAAGCATGGCCGTTAAAAACCTGGGCACGGATGGTGGCACGCAAAGGCATCACTTGGCAGTGGCTCCGGCGACCTCGCTTACGTCAGCCGACAACGGCAAATTGTGTTTCATTAGAGGTGGAGTCGCTGGTCCAGGAGATGATTGCCAAGAATGTCATCATCCCGGTCCCTCCAGATTACCCTGTATTCACGTCAACACTGTTTTTGGTTCCCAAACGGGACAGTGTTCAGATGAGGCCGGTCGTAGATCTGTCTTATCTGAATCTTCACATTTACAACGAGTCTTTCAGAATGTTAACAGTTCACCAAATCAGGCTAACACTTCCGCCGGGAGGCTGGATGTGTTCCCTAGACCTGACAGACGCCTATTGGCATGTGTCGGTCAACAAAAGATTTCAAAGGTTTCTGGCCTTGAGGATCAGGCACCAAAATTTTGTTTTTCAGAGGATGCCGTTCGGTTTGAACCTAGCACCTCGAGTATTCACGAAACTAGTCCGGCAAGCCCTGATGCCGTTGTTAAAACAGGGAATCAGAGTGTTGTGGTATCTAGACGACTGGCTGGTGGTGGCAGAGACACAACAATTATGCATAAAACATGTCAATATCATTTTAAATCATGTCAAAACTCTAGGCTTCAAGGTAAATCTGGTAAAGTCAAACCTTGTTCCCTCAAGAGTAATTCAGTGGATAGGGCTGGTCTGGGACACCGCCGCTCTCACTCTGAGTCAGAGTGTGGACAATCACAACAGGTTTCGCAGGAAACTGTTCAGGTTTCTTCACAGTCTGACTACGACACGAAGAGTCTGGGAGTCTCTGGTCGGCTCTCTCAACTGGATTCAACTAACTGTCAAGTTGGGCCGGTTGAAAGTAAAACGATTAATATTGGAAGGCAACAAATATTTCCCGCTCTTACCGGCGGGAAAATTATGGCCCATACCGAAATTAATCCACACCTTACTAGCGGTCTGGGCGAAGAGGGAAACATTGCACTCAATCATGTCATGGACCTCTCCTCCACCAACGGTATGGGTAGACACGGATGCGTCGGGCACCATAGGGTGGGGATTTCAGTCAAATCAGGGGCACCAGGGTCAGGGGCTTTGGTCCCACTTAGAAATCTCTCACATAAATGTCAAAGAGTTACTAGTCCCCTTGTATTTCCTTCAGGCTCACGGCCCGGCGTTACGGGGCAAGTCGGTGGCCTTCAGAATGGACAATCTAAATGCAGTTCACTGTATTCAGAAACAAGGGTCAACGAGGTCAAGGAAGTTGCTACTCGGAAGAGATTTTTGTTCTAGCCATCAGTCTAGATATTTATCTTCACGCATCTTATCTCCCAGGCGTAGCGAACGTCTGGGCAGACGCTCTGTCCCGGAGACAGAGGACGACAGTAGAATGGGAGCTCAAGCAACCCATTTTCGACCTAATGATTGCGGAGCTCTCCCATCCACAAGTGGATCTTTTTGCGTCCGAGGAGACTCACAAGCTCCCTCTATACCTCACCCGCCGGGCGATAACGCCGGCAGGGGGGCCAGACGCCCTAGTGACAGACTGGAACAGATGGAGCTCCATCTATCTGTTTCTGCCGCCAGATGCGTCACTAATGTGCCACGTAATGAACAAACTACGAGATTATCGAGGCTTAGTCTCGCTAATCGCGCCCCTGTGGCCGGCGCAGGTGTGGTACCAGCAATTAATAATGTGGTGCCCGGACCCGGTATCGCTCCCGGTCGGGTACTTCCACTTAGACACGATTGGCAACCTAGCGACCTCGCTGACTTTTGCATTATGGACATTCAGGAGGCCAAGTGGCTAGCACCGTACGGTAGGGATGTGACCAATAAATTGCTCAATCAATATACTCAGTCTACTAAGCGACAGTATCAATCACATTGGAAAGCTTTTACTTCTTGGATTGTTAGAACGGAACAAACTGTACCCTCAGTGGCATTGGTTTTTAATTACTTAAACTATCTGTTTGAGCAGAAACGTTTATCTGTGGTAACTTTAAAGAATCACTTAACTGCGATTAGAGTGCCCTTTTTCGACCTTACAGGTCTGTCCATACCGGTGGCGGAGGAAACAGGATTTATGAGAGCGTGTTTTAAACTCCGCCCACCTCCCCGTCAGCTCATGCCTACTTGGTCTCTGGACAAAGCTTTGTCTTTACTTCATTCTCGTCTGTATCAAAATACTGCAGACTTTGCATTAATCTTAAAGAAGGCAGTTTTCCTTTTGGCTTTGGCCACCGGAAACAGAGTGTCTGAGCTGGCGGCGATGAGCAACACACCTAATTGTCTTAGGTTTGGTAGACTTAATGATTCAATTTCCATTGCACCCTCCCCGGCGTTTGTAGCCAAGAATGAGCATAGTGCACACGTGTTTTCTGAGTTCACGGTGCCGGCGTTAAAAAGGGGAAAGGTGCATCATAATTTATGTCCAGTGCAAGCTCTAACCAAATATTTGAGAATAGCTCCTCAAAACCCCCAAGGTGCTTTATGGGTAGCGAGTACGGGTAAACGCTTACTTAAACGGCGATTAGCCTCTCTTCTGGTAGAAGTCATTAAAGAGAGTAATCCCGGCGTTGTGGGTAGGGCCCACGATTTACGCAAGTGGGCAGCCTCTTTACGTTTCCTGAAATTTTTTTCAGTTGAAGATATTGCGTCCACACAGTTGTGGGCGTCTAATCATACGTTTCTCTCTAGATACTTGTCAGTTGCTCTAGACAAACCTTCCTTACCATGTATAGCTTTAAGGCAGAGGGTCTAGGTGGCCCTGCAGTCACTTATGTTTACTTTCACGGGAAGGGGGGGGGGTGCAGTCAGTTGACATAGGACACCCTAGACCCCGCCGGAGTATGAGAGCTGTGATACAATTTAAGGTTAAAATGTGATATGAAAATTTCTCTGCGAGAAATTGTGCTAGTACAAGGTTTAGTACAAAACAACGGTGTTGTTATAGTAGTTTTAGCTGCGAAAGCAATGTAATATTAGTTCAATGGAGTTCCTTTGCAATTTATCTCCACATGTATTTTGGGGTTTATGATGTGCACATATAAACTTATAACTTATTATTTTTGTCACCACTCGTTGAGTGGGGTGCCTTTTGTAACTACAGATCTGTGCTCAGAATCTTCAGGGTTACCCAATTTTGTCGGGCAGGCTTCTTTGAAGCACGCACCTGCCTGAACCCCTTTTCTTGTATATTTTCGGCCTACGCCGTATTAAATATATTTTTCAAAAGTAAGAATACTATGTGGTTGTTTTTATTATCTGCTTTTCTAGAGTTATGATATGATTACGAATGTCCCCCTCCAGTCTTAGATATCAGGCATGTTCGTCAATGATGGAGGGGCCACTAATAAATTATAGGTTTGACTCCTGTAAGGAGATAAAGAAAACCTAATATTTAGTAGTGGCCCCGTAATCATTGACGACTGGGGCCCTCCCGACCGTCCCCTTCCCATTCGTTGATGTATTAAGGATTTTGGTTTACTTGATATGTCAGTGAAGGAGGAATGACGCCTGATTCAGCGTCTGGTCAGAAATCCACACAAGTACATCCACGATATGATGGAAAGCTTATTGGATAGTTATTCTTATTTTCTTTTTGTTTTTATTTTTTACGAAGTTTTTTCGTAGTGAGAACCCAATTCATAATGACTGAAGCCATGAGTGAGGTCGCGTGCGCTCATGATGAAGGCTCCTCAGTTTTTAAATGCTCTGCGCGGTAGATTCAAACTACGGCGGATTAGTGTTTGAAGAGGATGCCTTATGTAATAGGCATGTTCGTCAATGATTACGGGGCCACTACTAAATATTAGGTTTTCTTTATCTCCTTACAGGAGTCAAACCTATAATGGCACTCTTTGAACCCCAGAGTTAGCTGTTCAAAACACCCGCCCCGGGGATGCAAGAGACCAAACATCGTAAGCGTACGCTCATAATCACTTACGGAATCGTCCTTATGATGCGGGAGCTCACTACGAAAAAACATAAATAAAAAATAATAAAACCAAAAAGATTAGAACTACTAATGCTTCCCATCGTGTGGATGTTGATAGCGTGGGTTTGTCCCCAGACGCTGGCGCGTCATTCGGTCTTCACTGACATATCAAGATAGCCTAGAAACATCAGAATCGAATGGGAAGGGGATGGATTGGAGGGCCGGAATAGTCAATGATTCCGGGGCCACTATTAAATATTAGGTTTTCCTTCTTCCCTCCGGGACTCAAACCTATAATTTATTGATGGCCCCTCCATCATTGACGATATGCCTGATATCAGAAGTCTGGAGGGGGACATTCGTGACAAATATCAATCCACTAACAAATCATCAGTAGGATGAAACTAAACCCAGATATAGAGCTCTAACTTTTCTTTAGTTTGTATACAAAATACGTAAAAAGCGTATAAAAGATATACAGGTAGCGTACTTAAAGATATACCTGTGTACAACAAATTCTGAAATCATATGATAGGGATTGTAGAAATGTTGCACGACAAATAAACCTATTGATTATATGATTATATAGAAGAGAAGTAGTGGAGGAGGAGGTGGGGATCAGGAGGTCAGAAGTGTGGGAAGCCATGAAAAGAGTGAAGTTGGGGAAAGCACCAGGAACAGATGGAGTGTGTGGGGAAATGTTGAGGTATGGTGGTGAGATAGTGATAGAATGGGTATGGAAAATGTGCAAACTAGCATGGGAGAAGGGGAGTGCACCCGATGACTGGAAGACTGGCATAATAGTCCCCCTATATAAGGGCAAAGGGGAAAGAGGAGTGTGTGGTAACCACCGAGGAATTGTCTTCTAAGCGTAGTAGGGAAGGTATACAGTAGGGTAGTGATTGAGAGAGTGAGAGTGAGAACGGCGAAATGGATAGGCGACGAGCAGGGAGGTTTTAGGAAGGGAAGAGGATGTGTAGATCAGATTTTTACCCTGAATTGTGTTGTGGAGAAGTATCTGGAGAAGAAACAAAAGGTGTATGTTGCCTTTATGGACTTGGAGAAGGCCTATGACAGAGTGGATAGAGAAGGTTTGTGGAAAGTACTTAGAATATACGGAGTAGAGGGCAAGTTGCTGAAAGCAGTGAAGAGCTGTATGAGGGTGCAAAGGCGGCAGTACGTGTGGAGAGTGAGCAGAGCGAGTTCTTTGACCTGAATGTTGGTTTGAAACAGGGGTGTGTGATGTCCCCGTGGTTGTTTACTGTATATATGGATGGAGTTATGAAAGAAATAATATCAAGAGCAGTGGATGTTGGTGTATCGCTGAAAAGGGAGGGAATTGAGTGGAAGCTACCTATACTGCTGTTTGCGGATGATACAGTTCTGATGAGTGATAATGAATGGGAGTTGCAGGGTCTGGTAAATGAGTTTGGAACAGTGTGCGAAAAACGGAATTTGAAGGTAAATACGGGGAAGAGCAAGGTTATGGTCTTCGAAAGGGGTGAAGTCACAGAGTGTGAAGCTGAACGGTCAGGCTATGGAGATCGTCAACTCTTTTAAGTATCTGGGCAGTGTGTTGAGTAAAGATGGGACTATGGATGAAGAGGTGCGGGAGAGGGTACAACAGGGGAAGAGGGTTGTAGGAACGCTAAAAGCATTAACAAGAAATAGGGTGGTCAGTATGGAAGTGAAGAAGTCCTTGCATGACAGTGTGGTAATCCCGACACTGACTTACGGAAGCGAAGCATGGACGTTGGTTGAGAGACTCAGACCAAGAGTGAGAGCAGTGGAAATGAATTACTTAAGGAGTGCGTGCGGAGTTACATGGAGGGATAGACAGACTAATGAGGAAGTAAGAAGGAGGTGTGGTGTGGAGGTAGATGTGCTGGAAAGTGTGAAAAGGAACAACTTGAGATGGTTCGGCCATATGGAACGTATGGAAAGCGAGAGAATGACTAAGAGGGTGTACGAGAGCGAGGTGGAGGGACAGAGGGGGAGAGGTAGACCGAATATGAGGTGGAAGGATGGAGTGAGGAACTACATGAACGAAGGCGGTGCTGGTTGGGGGGAGGGGCGTCGACTGACTGGGGACAGAGGTGCATGGGGGCGGTTCGTTCGTGGCCACCCCTTCGGGGATCACGGCGTCAGGCAATAGATAGATAGATAGATTATATGTACAAAACAGATCACTTAAATGTATACAACATTGGGAGGTTTGACACCTCCCCAATACCAAAGAAGGAAAACCTTCTATTTGGTAGTAGCCTCGGAGTATCCAACGTAGAGCTATATACAGTAAACTTCCGTTAATCCGAAGGGCAGCGGACCGGCCTTCGTTCGGATTAGTGGATTTTTCGGATTATCGGACTTTACCCCTATGAACCTGTGGCCTGACGAAAACATTGAGGCATTAGGCCACCCAAATGACACAATGGTGCACACATATCGGCTCATATGTTCATGAAATCACTTCAAAAGTTTACCATTGTCATTGTAGCCTATTACCTACTTCAAAACATTCAGATTAATGGTCAAATGAATCTGCTGATATAAACGTAAACACCTTCTTCTTATTATTATTGTCACATGTCCGCATCGTCTACTAGCGAGTTTGTCTTGCTCTTGAAAGGACACTTGGGACGCTCCGATCACTATAAATAGTAGCGTATCGGAGCGTCCAAAGGTGCGTTTTCAAGCGCAAGACTGAATGCGCTTGCAGACGATGCGGTGCAAGCCAGTAGCGCATCGGAGCGTCCCAAGAATCCGTTCAAAAGCAAAACAAAAGCTCTAGCAGACAATGTGGTGTTTACGTTTATATCAGTAGCTTCCTTTGACCGTTAATCTGAATGTTTTGAAGTAGGTAATAGGCTACAATGACAATGGTAAACTTTTAAAGTGAATTCATGAACATATGATATGTGTGTGCTCCATTATGTGTCATTTGAGTGGACTAATGCCTCAAAAAGGGGACTTTGGGACTTCTTGAAATTCGGACCATCGGGTGAATTCGGATTTGGCCTCAAATTGAAAAATTCGGACTATTGGGAGATTCGAATCATCGGTCGTCGGATTAAAGGACTTTTGCTGTACTGTACTTATCGTATAATTCCGTTCCGTTCCAGAGCGGGCAATTATCGAAATCACTAGCGCGATTAAATCGATAACATCTAGAGTAGCACCTTACTCTCTCTACTAGGTACGTTGTACACACTTTGGAGGCCACTATTTGAAAAGGAAAATAAGAAAATATTGATGAGAAAGAAAGAGAAAATTGCAGGATCTTGGCCATCCTATCTGGCTCCCCAAGCCGTCTCCACGGATCCACCGCACTACCCGACCGGGTTCATTGGATTATCCAGGTATCAAGTTAAATAGACAAGATTGGATGGGCAGGGGCACGGATACTACTCCGAGGCTACTACCAAATAGAAGGTTTTCCTTCTTTGGTATTGGGGAGGTGTCAAACCTCCCAATTTAGCAGTAGCCTCTACGTTCCAACGTAGAGCTAGAGTACCAAATTGGAGGCGGACATCCAAGCTGAAAACACAAACTTTAGCCATTAGGCAATATCAGGACCATGAAAAGACAGACCTAAACAATAGAGTTTATATAAAGAGTATTTATTAGTGGCCCCTCCATCATTGACGATTATGCCTATTACATAAGGCACCCTCTTCAAACACTCATTCGCCGTAGTTTGAATCTACCGCGCAGAGCATAAAAAATTGAGGAGCCTTCATCATGAGCGCATGCAACCTCACTCATGGCTCAGTCATTATGAAATTGGGTTCTCACTACGAAAAAACTTCGTAACAAATAAAAAACAAAAAGAAAATAAGAATAACTATTCATAAGCTTTCCATATAATCGTGGATGTACTTGTGTGGTATCTTTGACCAGACGCCGACTCGGGCGTCATTCTTCCTTCTCTGCTCTGCGGTCAACCTGACCGGACGTGCCTCCCCACGCTCCGCTGGTTCCTCATTTGCTGCATCCCTAGTGAGTTTTTTCTCATTTGTTTACTCCGGTATGTATCGAGTAAGGTTAGGATATGCGTAGTAGGAGTGTCCTGGGCGGGTTGCCCGCAGTGCAGTGTATTTTGGGTCGTGTTTTTGGGACATCTATTTCGGGTGTACCCTCGTGGTCCCGTGGTGGACGCGTGTAACTTTTTCGCGGATAGCTAGCTTTGTGATATAGGTGGCTTTCATTGCGTGTTATTAGGCTTCTTCTTCTTTCTGATGAAGTAGCTTTCTCTTCTCTGACGTTCCCTGCGTATTTTTCTTCACTTAGTGAATTTTTTTCTGGGTCCCGAGTCAGTTTTTCCCTTCGCCGGGAATTTTGGGCTACAGTGGTGTGTTGACGGTGGTTCCTGTTGTGATATGATTCAATTTTTTGTTTTATATTACGACATGATTTCCTTTTATTTCCGTCTGCTTAGGCCTAGCCAGCCTCTCGTAGCTTTGCCACATGTACAAGTGTTATTGATTTATGCTATAAATATGTAATACTGTGTCATGTGTGTCCTGGATTAGTTGTGTATTGGCTAATTCCACGGACTATTTGTGTATCCTGGATTAGTTGTGTATTGGCTAATTCCACGGGTTATTTATGTGTCCTAGGTTAGTTGTGCTTTGGCTAATTCC
Source organism: Paralithodes platypus (assembly GCA_032716605.1). Lineage (NCBI taxonomy): Eukaryota > Metazoa > Arthropoda > Malacostraca > Decapoda > Lithodidae > Paralithodes > Paralithodes platypus. Next base: position 234,525 of record JAVRFV010002294.1, read on the forward strand.
ACAGTCTTTTTGGTGCGTTCAGATTGAATCTGGGCGGGGTGGGTTGCCTTTTCCGGCGGGTTTTCTCGGTTACTCCTTGCAAAACCGGCTGGTTGCCGAGTTTTAATCGCGCGTGGTTAAATTAGGCTTGTGGTGGCTTGCGTCTCTCCAGGACTGCGTCTGTAGTGGAGCCTGTGTTGTTGTTGTTGTTGTTGTTCCCTAAGCTGCCTGGCCGAACAGCCCCGAGTCCCTGAGAAAGGCCATGGCCACGATCGGGCTTTCCCACAGAGCTCTCATTGAGTGTAGATTGTGTTGTTGGCGTAAGTGGTTGTGTGAAATGCAGTCTTCTATGATGTGTTTAATGGTATGGGGTGCTGTGTTACATCCCGGACAGGCGTCGACAACGGAGTCATCCAGTCTCTTCTGATAGCTCAGGAGAGCTGGATGGTGTCCGCATCTCAGCCTGGCCAGGTGGACTCTGTCCTCGCGAGGAAGGGAGGATTCGGAAGGATGGATTTCGGGAGGTCGTGCATGCAGCTGTGTGTTGTCTGTGAGTGAGTGGATGGATCGGTGAGAGATATGAGTATGGATGTGCTTCTGGAAGTTGGTTCGGGGTGGGCAGGGAGGGAGAGAGGACAATAATTGTGTGTGATACCGTGTGCTGGGTGTTGTTTTGATATTTCTTGGTGTCTGTGGGTGTGTTGCCATGTAGTTTAGTGGGTGGTCTTGGTTCGTGGAGGCTGCTGCCAGGAATTGAGTGCCTCTCATGTCCAGATGGTCTTTGACTTTGAGGATTTTGGTTTCTTGATGTAGGTGATCTGTGGGTGCAGTAGCTGTGCAGCCTGTAATGATCTTCAGGGCTTTGTTTTGAATAGTCTGTAAGGTCTTATGATGTGTTTCAGCTAGGTTAGAAGCCCAGGCTGGGCTTGCGTATTCCATCACTGATCTTATGTATTGTTTATATACTGTGGTGGTAGTTTCTTTGTTGTGTCCAAATTTTGTGTGAGCAAGTGAACTGAGGGCGTTAAGTCTGGGTGTCAGTTTCTTTTTAATGTTTGTGGTGTGCTGTTTGAATGTCATATGAGTATCATATGTTACTCCTAGGATTTTGGGTGTGTGTGTATGTGTTAGGGGTGTGTTGTTTATGGTGAGTTGAGGGATGTATTCGTGTTCTCCTGTCCAACTTGTGAGCAGGGTTGCGGTGGATTTGGCTGGGGCTAGATTAAGTCTGTTTGTAGTGCACCAGCCATGTAGTGTGTTGAGATAGGGTTGAAGGAGATCTGTTGCTCTTTTTGGGTCATGGTGTGTGCATGTGAGTGTTATGTCATCTGCATAGGAGGCTAAGTTTATTTGGGGCGTATTGGGTGTAGTTATATCGTGCATGTACAGATTGAAGAGTGCGGGCGATAGGACGGATCCTTGTGGGACTCCGTTTGGAAAGTTTCTGATTTTAGATGACTGACCGGCAAAAGATACGTGTGCACATCTGCCTGCTAGGAAGTTGGCCAGCCACCGTTTTGTGTTGTTGTGCATGTTTGTGTTGTAGATTTTGTTTGTTAGGTTGTGGCGGGGGATGGCATCGAAGGCTTTACTAATGTCGAGTGTGGCTAATAGTGATCTGTGTGGTGGTCTAGCTGAATTGATGCCGTCGAAAGCTCTTTGTGTAAGGTCTGTGAGAAGAGTGTTTGTGGAGTGCAGTGGCCTAAAGCCATGTTGTGTTGGAGCTAGGGGTAGGTCAGGTGTAATTAGTTGTAATACTAGGCGTTCCATGACTTTGGAGGGGGAGCAAAGGAGTGTGATGGGGCGGTGCGAGGAGGGTAGCGTGGGGTCTTTGTTGGGTTTGGGGAAAGTGATGATGATACCATGCTTCCAAATGTCTGGTATTGTGTTGTGTGAATAGCTGTAGTTTGATATGTTAGTGAGTGCTTGTATGCCTTGTGGTCCCAGGTGTCTGAGGTGTATGTTGCTTATGTTGTCTAGGCCACAGGCGGGTGAGTGCTTGAGATTGTTGATGATATGCTTTGTCTGGTGATTGGTGAAGGGTGTATAGTCAGGGTCTGTGGGGAATTGTCTCTTACGTCGGATGACACGTCGGTCGTCTTTGTGAGGTTTTAGGTGGCTGACATGTGAAAAGTGATTGATGAGAGTTGTTGTTGTTGTTTACATGAAGGAGTAGAGTCTGTTGTTGTGATTGCAGCATGTGATTGTGTTGTGTTGCTGTTGGAAAGTGTGATGCTGTTTAGTGTTTTGTATAGTTTTTTGGGGTTTGTTTTGTGATCAAGTGTTTGTAGGAAGTTATTCCAATTAGTTTTGTTGTTCTTGTATTTTGTTGTTAGTTTGGGTGTTGAGTGCTTGAATTTGTTGTGTGATGTCTTGTGTGTGGGGTGCTGGGGAGTGTTTCAGTATGTCGCGTTGTCTGATGAGGTTTTGAATTTCTGGTGTGAAGTTGGGTTGTGTCTTTTCTGTTACCTCTTGGAATGTGTTTCTTGTCAGCGTTTTGGATAGTTTTATTGAGTATGTGTACATTGTTGATGTTAGTGATGGGTGTACTGTTTAGAGTTGTGAAGTGTTGTTCTGTCTCATTTGTGAATGCTTCCCAGTTAGCTCTTTTATAATTGGTGTATGTGTGTTTGTGGCTAGCTGGGGTGAGTCTGGTTTTGGTGGTGATAATGATCGGGAGGTGGTCAGAGCCTAAGGTTCTGACCACCCTCCAGGATGTTGTGGGGGCGAGTTCTGGGGAGCAAAAGGTGATGTCTGGAGATGATGGGTTATAGAGGGCTTGGTGAGGAATATGGGTATGTTGATGGATGTCGTTAAGGATGATGAGGTTATCGGTTTGGTTTTGTAGTACCAGCCCTCTGTCTGTGTCGGGGTTGTCGACAAACCAGGCCGACGTCTTGTTCAGCCTGTGTTCAGGCTTACTGTGTTTCCCGGCGGGTTGGTTTTTCCCAGTTTTTGATCTGCGAGTTAATTCAGGGGCCGGCCCCTTTTTATGGGTTTCCCAGTAAAAAACTTAACAAACCCCACTGGAAAGACTGCGTCATTTATAAAGCCATGCTGGTCTTTATATCATGTCAGAGGATATACGTAAATCTTTTGGACAGGTTAAGATATTCTGATATCTTTACTTATGAACTTCCCGCGTAGCGAGCTGTGATAGTTGTGTATTACGTCTCGTTACCCGGCGAGTTTCCCTTACCCGGGTGTTTTCTACGATTTTGATGTGGCGGCTGTTCCAGTTTTGGTGGGATGGAGTGCTTTTCGATTGTGTTTCGACGTCATTAAGTGTTTTTTCCGTTTTCACCAGGCCTAGCCGGCCACTCGTAGTTTTTTCACGTATGCAAGTGTTTTCATTGTTTATTATAATAAAAATGTATTCATGAGCCATGTGTGTCCTGGATTAGTTATGATTGGCTGATCCAGGAGCTTCGGACTGTGGGTCTGATTATGTTTATCAGACTGCGTTCTGTTTGGTGTGGGTTACCTTTCCGGCGTTTTTTCTCGTTGCTCCGAGAAAGCCGTTTTTGTTTACCGAGTTTTAGTCAGGATGGCTAAAATAGGTAAGTTACCCCGGCGAGTTTGGTAGCTTGAGGGCTCATCAGAAACTGCGTTTTCTGTGGTCGAGCCTGTGATCAGGCTTCCTGTGTTATTCCCGACGAGGTGGGCTCCACACAGTTATCTAGGTGATCATGCTGACACCTGTTGGATATGGTTTTCTCGGTTATTCAAGGCCATTGAAACCATGCTGTCGGTTTGTTTGGTCTTTCCCTCCCGGCGACCTTTTTACGAAGAGGTCTGGGGCAGGTACAATTGGTTTTGACATTGCATATAAAACCCGGCGGTTGTACCTTCGGGTGGTTATATTAACGGATTTGTAAATTTGCGATAATTTGCCAAACGATTGATTGATACAATAGGGTATCACGGCCTTCAAGACGGCGATCTATGTGGGCTTCTGGGAGAAGCCGGATTAGAGATTAAGATAGGCTTAGACTTTTTATGGGATAAATAGATGCCTGAATCTTACTAGTGTTTCAAGTGTAAAGGGATACTTGAAAGACTTCATCTTTAATAAAGATATGCTTCATCTTTATGAGGTTTCAGAAGATATGCTTAAATCTTTTGGACAGGTAAAGATATGCTGAAATCTTTAATAAGCCATTGAAACAATGCTGTTTGTTTGTTTGGTCTTTCCCTCCCGGCGACCTTTTTACAAAGAGGTCTGGGGCAGGTACAATTGGTTTGACATGGTATATAAAACCCGGCGGTTGTACCTTCGGGTGGTTATTTTAACGGATGTGCAATTCGCGATAATTTGCCAAACAATTGATTGATACACTAGGGTATCACGGCTTTCTAATAAAGATATACTTCATCTTTATGAGGATTCAGAAGATCTGCTTAAATCTTTTGGACAGGTAAAGATATGCTGAAATCTTTAATATGAAACTAAAGGAAAACGAAAAGTAGTGGTGCAGTGCTACGGTTCGTTGACCGGCGGTGTTGTGGCACATGTTTTGTACCATTTTGGGGTAACCTTATGAGCATTAATCCCTGGAAATTTCTCTTTCCTGGGCGGAGTACCGGCATTGCACCAGGTGACCAGGTAGTTCCCGGGGGCGGGGTAGTTTTCCCCCAGTCTCTGTCATGTCGGCACTTGAACCTCTCATTGCTGTATGTTCAACGCCGTTATGCTCAGGTATCCCTATTTTTGCTCACCAGCTCTGCATTAAATGTGTTAAATGCCCAGATCGGTCACGGGGGATATGGGTGACAAAGAATTGCGCTATTTGTAACCCCCTAACTGTTAAAGTTCTAATTCAGAAAGATAATCCTGCGGCGGTGGCTTTACAAGAAGTGAAACAACTTCTCGCTACTTACTCAACGAATGTAGCACATAAAGCATTGCAATGTGATATCCTTGAGCTATGGGAGCTTTTAATTATCATAAACCTCTACGGGGCTCGGGTGAGGGCTCTCAATCGGAGAGTATACCAAGCTCGCAAGCGAGTGACAGCCACAGCCAAGGTGTATGGCGATACTCACAGTCCTGGCAGGACAGAACACATCCCTTTGTGACTCAAGTAGTGGCTGACGTCCACCGGGATTCCGATGTACCATCTTCTATCCCAGATTTACCATGGCAGCATGTGGAGGTCCCGGCTTCGGCGGGATCTTCCCATGATAAGCCAGACTTAACGGATGAAGAACAACGATCTCTGGTCTCGGAGATGGAGGTTGAAGAGTCCAGTCACCTTCTAGACGACTCTCAGGGTACTGTCGAATCTCCACGGAGTTCGTCATCGGCTAGGTATGTAACGGCGGAAGGGATGGATTACTATTGAATGCAATTAATTAATAGGTTCTTTGGCCCTACGCCGGAAACTCCTACAGTTGGTACGGGAGCTCCCGCGATGTCGACGAATGTGCGACCTCTGGCTACATCCTTTGCTTTAGCTAAAATACCTAACCCCCCTCTTGTGTCAGATCCAATTTCCAATGTGCCAGGCACAGCAGCTCTCACTACTTCCAATGTGCGAGTCATATCAGACATATCTCCCCCTCCTTTAGACAAGGCGCCAGTCAAAAAAGGATCTATGCCTCTTTTATACGGGCCTGATGAGTCATGGATAGCAATGTTACCAACTAAGCCAGAGGCAGCACAAGCTACTATTTCGGGGGAGCTCCCTGTACCACATGAGTGGGTAATCCAAGGCAATAAAGTCTAGAAAACTCAGAGCTTTGGATAGTCAAGGACATTTTTTGGATGTTCATATTAAGGCCATTCCAAGTTATTATAACCATGACTTTTTTGTGTATGCATCAACACCAGCCCTGTCCCCTGACTCAGCTTCAAAGCTATTTTCTGACTGGACTAAGAATGACGGCTTTAACGACGTCAAGGCACTTTCTGCTTTGACGCCGGAGTTGGATATGTTTCCGATCACAGACTCAGCCTCTAATCCAGTCTTGCAGGTGGGGCAGTTGGGTACGGGACCTTGGGTGGCATGGGAAACAGAGGCTCACAATTTTGCAACTTCAAAATCTTCCCACCAAATCCCTCAAGACCACCATTCTTGGTTCTCTCTTCCGGTTTTTAGTGCCGGCGGAGTCCCCTCTGCTTTGTTTGACTTCTTGGCTGCCCCCCAAAAAATCAATTTGTGCGAATTAAAAGATCCTTTTAGCACGCCTTCCCCAGCTTACCTAGACCACGAGTTTAGGTTAAGAGGAAAAGCGTTTAGACTGTTTTCGCAATATATGGTTACCCAGCAAGTAACAAAGTCTCTGTTACACTCTTCTCAGGCAATAGAAGCCGCGGAAGTCAAGAAAGCCATTGAACTTTCCCGGCGCTTGCTTCTCCAGACTTCGATCCAAGTCTTTAGGAGATATTCGGACGGCCTTATTAGAGGCAGTTCGAGCAAGGCAGGATCTGAGGATGTTCTTAGTGAAGAAACTTCCTGACCATATTGCAAGCCAAGTAGTTCTGTCTCCAGTTCTAACTCCTTTGATTTCACCAGCAGTTTGGAAGACTGTTTTCAATTTAGCACAAGCATTCAAACAAAGTCCCGGCAAGCCCTGATGCCCATGTTAGAACAAGGGATCAGGATCTTGTGGTATCTGGACGACTGACTGGTGGTGGCAGAGACAGAAAAGTTATGCATCGCTCATGTCTACATTACGTTAAACCATCTCAAATCTCTAGGATTCAAGGTCAACTTAGTAAAAGTCAAACCCTTGTTCCCTCACGAGTATTTCAGTGGATAGGGCTGGTCGAGGACACAGCTTCTCTCACTCTGAGTCAGAGTGTGGACACTCGAAACAGATTTCGCAAATTTATTTTTGTTTCTCCACAGTCTGACTACGACACAGAGACTTTGGGAATCTCTAGTCGGTTCTCTCAACTGGGTTCAACTAACTGTGAAGTTGGGCCGGTTGAAAGTCGAACGTTTAATCTTGGAGGGCAACATATTTTTCCCACTATTACCGGCGGGAATATTATGGCCTATCCCAACGTTATTACATAGCTTACTAGCGGTTTGGGCGAAGAGAGAAATGTTGCACTCAGTCATGTCATCGACCTCTCCTCCGCCGTCGGTATGGGTGGACACGGATGCGTCAGGGACGATAGGTTGGGGCTTTTAGTCAAACCTCGGGCATCAGGGTCAAGGGTTTTGGTCCCGTTTAGAAACCTCCCACATAAATGTAAAAAGGTTATTAGTCCCCTTGTATTTCCTTCAAGTTCACAGCTCTACTTTACGGGAAAAGTCGGTGGCCTTCAAGTTGGAAAATCTCAAGGCAGTTCACTGCTTTCAGAAACAAGGGTCAACGAGGTCTCGGAAGTTGCTAGACGTGTCAGAAAAGATTTTTGTTCTAGACGACAAGCTGCACATTCATCTTCGTGCATCTTATCTCCCAGGCGTAGCAAACGTCTGGGCAGACGCTCTGTCTCGAAGACGAGAGCACAACAGTCGAGTGGGCACTCAAGCAGAACATTTTCGATCAAATGATGGCAGAGCCTTACCGTCCACGTGTGGATCTGTTTGCGTCAGAGGAGAATCACAAACCCCCTCGGTACCTCACACGCCGGACATTAATGCCGGCGGGGGAGCCCGATGCATTAGTGACGGATTGGAACATGTGGAGTTCCATTTATCTGTTTCCGCCGCCAGCCGCTTCTCTAATGTACCACGTAGTCAACAAACTACAGGATTATCGAGGCGTAGTCTCGTTACTCGTGCCCCTGTGGCCGGCGCAGTGGTGGTACCAACAATTGATAACGTGGTGCCCGAACCCGGTGTCGCTCCCGGTCGGGTATTTCCACTTAGACAACATTGGCAACCTAAAGTCCTCGCTGACTTTTGCATTGTGGTCATTCAGGAGGCCAAGTGGCGAATGCCGTATGGTAGAAACGTGACAGATAAATTTATGAATCAGTACACACAATCTCCCAAGAGGCAATATCAATCTCATTGGCAGTCCTTTACTTCTTGGATAGTTAGAACAGAACAGACGGTACCTTCGGTGGCATTGGTTTTTAATTCTTTAAACTATTTGTTTGAACAGCAACGTCTATCTGTAGTGACTCTATATAATCACTTAACAGCTATCAGGGTGCCATTCTTTGACCTTACAGGTCTAACCATACCACAAGCGGAAGAAACAGGTTTCATGAGAGCATGCTTCAAACTCCGCCCACCTCCCTGAGTCACATTCTCTCTTGGTCGAGGTCTTTAAAGAGAGTAATCCCGGCGTTGTGGGTATAACCCACGATTTATGCAAGGGGGCAGCCTCTTTACGTTTCCTTAATAATCTTTCGGTTGAAGATATTAAGTCCACACAGTTGTGGGCCTCTAATCATACGTTTTTGACTCGATACCTTTCAGTAGCTCTAGACAAACCTTTCTTGCCATATATAGCTTTAAGGCAGAGGGTCTAGGCGGCCCTTTTAGTCACTTTTTGTTTAATTTCAAGAAAAGGGGGGGGGGGGGTGCAGTCAGTGTAACATAGGACACCCTAGACCCCGCCGGAGTATGTGTACGGAACATACGAGCTGTGATACTGTTTGTAGGTATTGTGATATAAAATTTCTCTGTAGTATTCATTACAGGAAATTGTGCTAAAGTCCAATAGTAGTAATACAACAATTCTTGTTGTAAGTAGTTTTGGCTGTGAAGCAATAGATTTTTAAGAAATCTCAGTAGTTGCAACTACGACTTTTATTTTTGATGTAAGTACTTCTGCATAAGTACACGAGTTCAGTACTTCTGCGAAAGTACAAGAATTCATTTATGTTTGGTTATATTTTTAGGAATATATCCACTAGTTTAACCCTCTCACCACGGAAGGCCTCATGAACGCCCATAAAAAAGCATATAACAGCTGCCCGGAAGGCCTCTTGAACGCCCAGTGGTTGAAAGCCTGTGAGCTTCGTGTGCGAGGCGTCGGTCTGACGCATGTAAACAACAGCCGGCTGGACCGACGCCCCGCATCTCCGGCCACAAGAAGGAGAGCGTCGCTTGTTCGTGTGTGCCTGTATGTTGTTGTTAAGTATCGAAAAGTGGTGTAAAGTGGCTGTTTTGGCCATAAAGTTATCTTCAATGAAATCATCATCACAGCTCAACCAGTTGACTTGAGAGCTCTACTTAATGCCATTCTACAGGTAAATAACACAGCTACGCTTGGGGATGCGCGGGAATGCGGGAAGCAGTCTGATTAACGAATATACGGTAGCCTAGCCTAGACGTTTTTCGGCCAAAACACCCGGGTTTCGAGGAATATATATATAATACATAGCCGGGGCTCGAGGGTTAATGGGGTTTATATGTGCACATGTAAACTTATAAGTTTTTATTTTTCACCACTTACTTTAAGTGGGGTGCCTTCTTAACTAGCAGATCTGTGTACAGAGTCACAGAGTTAACCCTTTTTCAAGCAGGCTTCTTCGAAGCACGCTCCTGCTTGTACCCCTTTTTGAATATTTAGGCTGTATAAAGTTTATGCACCCAAATATATCTTTTTTACAAAGTAAGAATACTATGTGGGTGTTTGATTATCTGCTTTTGCCAGAGTTATGATATGATTACGAATGTCCCCCTCCAGTCTTAGATATCAGGCATAATCGTCAATGATGGAGGGGCCACTAATAAATTATAGGTTTGACTCTTGCAAGGAGATAAAGAAAACCTAATATTTAGTAGTGGCCCCATAATCATTGACGACTGGGGCCCTCCCGACCATCCCCTTCCCATTCGTTGATGTATTAAGGACTTTGGTTTACTTGATATGTCAGTGAAGGAAGAATGACGCCCGAGTCAGCGTCTGGTCAAAGATACCACACAAGTACATCCACGATTATATGGAAAGCTTATGAATAGTTGTTGTTGTTGTTGTTGTTGTTCCCCAAGCTGCCGGGCCGAACAGCCCCAAGGCCCCGAGCAATTCCAAGGCCATAACCGAGCGCCCCCACAGAACCCTCCCTGCCGACCACAATAAAGCCTGGGTGACCGAAGCCACTCCATGGCGGGGAGCTGAGAAGGGTGCAGAAACGCCTGGGAAACCAAAGCCCCACCCAGGGCCCTGTGCCCCTCAGCAATTATGAAGAGAAAGTTGAGGGGCAAGGGAAAAATGTGACGCTTTGGCTTCCAATCTTGGTAGATTGGGAGGTCAATCCACGGAAAAGACGCCGTCACTTGAGATCTAGAAAATATATAAGTTAAAGGAACAGTCAGAGTAAGCTATGGGTATGGCAGAGATCGCTCAGTTCTCACTCTGATAGACCAGCCCATCACCACATGACTAGAACCCAATCCTCTCAGCATCAGCTAGGAAAGGCCCTAGAAAGCCGCCTTTGGCGGGGGGATAGCTCCCCTATTTCAACCCCTTTCGGGGTCGGGCACCCGCCCTTATGAATAGTTATTCTTATTTTGTTTTTGTTTTTTATTTGTTACGGAGTTTTTTCGTAGTGAGAACCCAATTTCATAATGACTGAACCATGAGTGAGGTTGCGTGCGCTCATGATGAAGGCTCCTCAAATTTGTTATGCTCTGTGCGGTAGATTCAAACTACGGCGAATGAGTGTTTGAAGAGGGTGCCTTATGTAATAGGCATAATCGTCAATGATTATGGGGCCACTACTAAATATTAGGTTTTCTTTATCTCCTTTCAGAAGTCAAACCTATAGTACTGACAGGTGCATATCAAGAGAGGTCAAGTACAGTCAAGTCATATTCAATGGGATAGCTTAGCCTAAGACAAAGAATGATGCATTTCATAATGATGAATATGAATTCCAGGATCCCCCCCCCCCCGCCCCCTCCTTCTGGAAGAAAGCAGGAAGATTCATAATGGAATGAGTGACTACAGACATATGCTGAAGAGGAGTACCGTACAGGATGTGATGAGAAATACCTGAGTATTACCAGTGACTAGCACTAAATCCAGATGATAAAAAAGTATTGGTATGAGGTTGAAACATACAATGTCATGGAGCATACTGAAGACAAGAAATTACATCAATATCTTAACCTAGTTAGAATCTTTAAACATAGGTGCAAGTATGGTTATTGTGGAATATGACACCCTCACCCCCCTCCCCCCGTCTGGAAGAAAGCATTAAGACCCATAATAGAATGAGTGAAGACAGACATATGCGGAAGAGGAGTACTGTACAGGAAGTCATGAGGAAGACAGGAGTGTTGTCAGTGCTTAGCACCAAAATCCCTCTGAAAAACAGTAGTGGAATGAGGTGTAGACATACAAAAAATGTATGTATGAAACATAAGACTAGAAATCATATTAACATCTTAACCTAGGTAATAGTCCTTAAACTTAGTGCAAGTATGGATATAGGGAATATGTCCCCCCCCCCCCCAATAAAGGAAGGACCTGAAAGGAGAAGGTTAAGAGACATAAGGAACAGTGCAGGTAGACCCCTAATGAACCCGTTGGCCCAACGCAACACAAGGATGCCCCGGCCTGCCCGTGGACATGGACAGATAGGAGGAGACAAACGTGTTGTGGGAAGACCAAAGCCCTGTGCCGGCAATATCCGGGAGAGAATGATTATTTAAAAACCTGATCGTAGCAGCGTACGATCTGATGTCATGGGCTGTGCCCTGAACGTGAGGGTTACTGGCCCGAATAATCCGACACAGGCGAATCCCCACCGCACGTTTACCTAGCCTCCTACCGGTACTAGGTGCCACCCACAACGCCAACCCCGACACCGGCCTGGTTGCTGTCACATACGAATGGAGGGTTTTAACCAGGCATAACGTATGATGAACCCTACCACGTTTCAAAGCCGGGACAGTAAATGGTTTAAAGATGTGATTCTCGCGTTCGTTCTTGGCAACAAAATGAACAGACGGAGCCAAGGATGGGAGAAAACCTCAAGCAATTCTGGGCCCTAGAGATGGCAGCCATCTCCGAAACTCTCACCTGTCGCCAAAGCTAGAAGGAACAGTGTCTTGTCAAGTAGGTGTTCCGGTGAAGGGTTCATAGTGTAAGGGGCAGACGAGAGCAGTTTGAGAGCCTCCGCCAGAGACCATTGAGGAGGAATCTGGCGCGGGGGTGGTCTAAGCCTAAAGCAGGCACGCATGAAGAAATCCATTTCCCGCTGAGGGACGACCAACCCCGGCAACGTCTCAAACGGCTCCCGAATGGCAGACAGGTGGTTCCTAAGCGTGTTGTACATGTTGTGACGTGTCTCAAATAAAAAATTAAGGTAGTGAAAGACTAACGCCACCTTTACCTTTGGATACCTTTGGATGTGTTCGCCGCTCCTCTAGCGGCACCAAGGAGCGCGACACCCCTCGTTATGGGTGGTGATTTGGTGCAGTAGACTGTTTGAAGCGACAGCTCGCTCCCTTGCGAGGATGGGCTCGTCTGGCACTTTTTGCAGTTCGACATCTAGGGCTCTCTTGAAGTTGTCTAACGAGATGTCCCTCATGTCTCTTACTCGCCGTGGGAGTTTGTTGAAGAGACGTGGGCCTCTGTGTGATAACCAGCCCTCTCGCAGAGAGCCCATAGCACCCCTGTTATTCATCCGGGGGATTTCGCATTCCCAGCCTCTCCTATCACTGAATTTCATGACTATCGGAGTATGTAGGTTTGGTACTAAACCCTCTGCGATTTTCCATGTGTATATTATTAGGTAACGTTCTCTTCTACGTTCCAGTGAGTACAGATTCAGTGCTCTTAAACGCTCCCAATAGTGTAGATGTTTTATCGAACTTATATGCGAAGTGAAATTTCTTTGTACACTCTCTACGTCATTTATTTCACCTGCTTTGTATGGGGATGTTAATACGCTACAGTATTAAAGCCGCGGTAGCACTAGAGATTTGAAGAGCGTTATCATAGGCAATTCACCGCGTGTTTTAAAAGTACACAGAATCCAACCCGTTAGACGTTTCGCAGCCGCCACTTTGACCTGGTTATGTACTTTGAAACCCATATTTTCAGACATTAATACCCCAAGGTCTTTCACACTGTCTTTCCGTTCTATTATGTGGTTAGATTCTGTTAAGTAATTTGTAATTTCTTTAACACCATTATTATCTCCGTACCGTATTAATTGGAATTTTTCCTCATTGAATTGCATGTTGTTTTCCCTGGTCCACTGGAACACTACATTCATGTCTTCCTGCAGTCGGCCCGTGTCCTCTTGTGTGTTTACTATCTTACTTAATTTTGTGTCATCAGCAAAAGACGACACCGTACTGTGTCTGGTGTTGGTATCTATGTCGCAAATTAGTATGAGGAACAGAAGGGGCGCTAGCACTGTTCCTTGGGGCACTGAGCTTTTGACATCCGAAGGCTCAGAAGTGACTTGGTTTACTGCTACCGATTGTTTTCGGTTTACGAGGAAATTGTATATCCACCGTCCGATTTTCCCAGTTATACCTTTTGCTTTCAGTTTGTGGGCTATTATACCATGGTCACATTTATCAAATGCCTTAGCAAAATCGGTGTAAATGACATCCACGTTTCTCCTGTTCAGGTATCCCTATTTTTGCGCACACCCTTTGTATAAAATGTGTTAAAATGTCTCGTTTGGTGGGGGTTACCTTTCCAGCGTTTTTCTCGTTGCTCCGAGAACACCGTTTTTGTTTACCGAGTTTTAGTCAGGATGGCTAAAATAGGTAAGTTACCCCGACGAGTTTGGTCGCTTGAGGGCTCATCAGAAACTGCGTTTTCTGTGGTCGAGCCTGGGATCAGGCTTCCTGTGTTATTCATTGCTTTATGCATTACGCCCTCCTGCGTTTTTTCTCGTTGCTCCGAGAACACCGTTTTTGTTTACCGAGTTTTAGTCAGGATGGCTAAAATAGGTAAGTTACCCCGACGAGTTTGGTCGCTTGAGGGCTCATCAGAAACTGCGTTTTCTGTGGTCGAGCCTGGGATCAGGCTTCCTGTGTTATTCCTGGCGAGGGGGGCTCCACACAGTTATTTTGTTTGGTCTTTCCCTCCCGGCGACCTTTTTACAAAGAGGTCTGGGGCAGGTATAATTGGTTTGACATTGCATATAAAACCCGGCGGTTGTACCTTCGGGTGGTTATATTAACGGATTTGCGATTCGCGATAATTTGCCAAACAATTGATTGATACAATAGGGTATCACGGCCTTCAAGACGGCGATCTATGAGGGCTTCTGGGAGAAGCCGGATTAGAGATTAAGATAGGCTTAGACTTTTTATGGGATAAAAAGATGCCTGAATCTTACTAGTGTTTCAAGTGTAAAGGGATACTTGAAAGACTTCATCTTTAATAAAGATATGCTTCATCTTTATGAGGATTCAGAAGTTATGCTTAATTCTTTTGAACAGGTAAAAGATATGCTGAAATCTTTAATAAACAATTGAAACAATGTTGTTTGTTTGTTTAGTCTTTCCCTCCCGGCGACCTTTTACAAAAAAGGTCTGGGGCAGGTACAATTGGTTTGACATTGCATATAAAACCCGGCGGTTGTACCTTCGGGTGGTTTTATTAACTGATTTGCAATTCGCGATAATTTGCCAAACAATTGATTGATACAATAGGGTATCACGGCCTTCAAGACGGCGATCTATGAGGGCTTCTGGGAGAAGCCGGATTAGAGATTAGGATAGGCTTAGACTTTTTATGGGATAAAAAGATGCCGGAATCTTACTAGTGTTTCAAGTGTAAAGGGATACTTGAAAGACTTCATCTTTAATAAAGATATGCTTCATCTTTATGAGGATTCAGAAGATATGCTTAAATCTTCTGGACAGGTAAATATATCCTGAAATCTTTAATATGAAACTAAAGGAAAACGAAAAGTAGTGGTGGAGTGCTACGGTTCGTTGACCGGCGGTTTTGTGGCACATATTTTGTACCATTTTTTGGGTGTAACCCTATGAGCATTAATCCCCGGAAATGTCTCTTTCCAGGGCGGAGTACCGGTGTTGCACCAGGTGACCAGGTAGTTCCCGGGGGCGGGGTAGTTTTCCCCCAGTCTCTGTCATGTTGGCACTTGAACCTCTCATTGCTGTATGTTCAACGCCGTTAAGATCAGGTATCCCTATATTATTGTTATTTGTTAATGAAATAATTTAATCACTGAATAATAATAACCATATATATTTTCTATGATTATATTAGGATAATATTGTGTTTATTTATAGTAATTTATTTTAATACAATTAAATATAAATTAAATTAATTAGTATACTTTATGATTTTGCTCACCAGCTCTGCTTTCAATGTGTTAATGAGCTATGGGAGCTTTTAATTATCATAAACCTTTACAGGGCTCTCTTTCAGAGAGTATACCGAGCTCGCAAGCGAGGGACAGCCACAGCCAAGGTGTATGGCGATACTCACAGTCCTGGCAGGACAGAACACATCCCTTTGTGACTCAACTAGTGCTGACGTCCACCGGGATGCCGATGTACCATCTTCTATCCCAGTTTTAACATGGCAACATGTGGAGGTCCCGGCTTCGGCGGGATCTTCCCATGATAAGCCAGACTTAACGGATGAAGAACAACGATCTCTGGTCTCAGAGATGGAGGTTGAAGAGTCCAGTCACCTTCTAGGCGACTCTCAGGGTACTGTCGAATCTCCACGGAGTTCGTCATCGGCTAGGTATGTACCGGCGGAAGAGATTGATGGACTACTATTGAATGCACTTAATAGGTTCTTTGGGCCCTACGCCGGAAACTCCTTCTGATACGGGAGATCCCGCGATGTCGACGAATGTGCGACCTCTGGCTACATCCTTTGCTTTAGCTAAAATACCTAACCATCCGCTTGTGTCAGACCCAATTTCCAAGGTGCCAGGCACAGCAGCTCTCACTACTTCCACTGTGCGAGTCATATCAGACATATCTCCCCCTCCTTTAGACAAGGCGCCAGTCAAAAAACAGGAGCTATGCCTCTTTTATACGGGCCTGATGAGTCAGGGGTAGCAATGTTACGGAAATGTTTTGGATGTTCATATTAAGGACATTCCAAGTTATTATAACCATGACTTATTCTTCCCACCAAATCCCTCCAGAACGCCATTCTTGGTTCTCTCTTCCGGTTTTTGGTGCCGGCGGAGTCCCCTCTGCTTGGCTGCCACCCCCCAAATAATCAATTTGGGCGAATTATAATCTCCCTTTAGCACGCCTTCCCCAGCTTACCTAGACCGCGAGTTTAGGTTAAGAGGAAAAGCGTTTAAACTGTTTTCGCAATATATGGTTCCCAGCAAGTAACAAAGTCTCTGTTACGCTCTTCTCAGGCAATAGAAGCCGCGGAAGTCAGGAAAGCCATTGAACTTTCCCGGCGCTTGCTTCTCCAGACTTCCATCCAAGTCTTTAGGAGATATTCGGACGGCCTTATTAGAGGCAGTTCGAGCAAGGCAGGATCTGAGGATGTTCTTAGTGAAGAAACTTCTTGACCGTATTGCAAGCCAAGTAGTTCTGTCTCCAGTTCTAATTCCTTCTTTGATTTCACCAGCAGTTTGGAAGACTGTTTTCAATTTGGCACAAGCATTCAAGCAAGGTCCCCGCAAGCCCTGATGCCCTTGTTAGAACAAGGGATCAGGGTCTGGTGGTATCTGGGCGACTAACTGGTGGTGGCAGAAACAGAAAAGTTACGCATCAGTCATGTCTACGTTACGTTAAACCATCTCATATCTCTAGGATTCAAGGTCAACTTAGTAAAAGTCAAACCCTTGTTCCCCCACGAGTATTTCAGGGGATAGGGCTGGTCGAGGACACAGCTTCTCTCACTCTGAGTCAGAGTGTGGACACTCAAAACAGATTTCGCAAAAACTGTTTATGTTTCTCCACAGTCTGACTACGACACAGAGACTTTGGGAATCTCTAGTCGGTTCTCTCAACGGGGTTCAGCTAACTATGAAGTTGGGCCGGTTGTAAGTCTAACGTTTAATCTTGGAGGGCAACAAATTTTTCCCACTATTACCGGCGGGGATAGTATGGCCTATCCCAACGTTATTACACAACTTACTAGCGGTTTGGGCGACGAGAGAAATGTTGCACGCAGTCATGTCATGAACCTCTCCTCCGCCGTCGGTATGGGTGCACATGGATGCGTCAGGCACGATAGGTTGGGGCTTTTAGTCAAACCTCGGGCATCAGGGTCAAAGGTTTTGGTCCCATTTAGAAATCTTCCACATCAATGTCAAAGACTTACTAGTCCCCTTATCTGTCCTTCAGGCTC
This sequence comes from Paralithodes platypus, assembly GCA_032716605.1. Lineage (NCBI taxonomy): Eukaryota > Metazoa > Arthropoda > Malacostraca > Decapoda > Lithodidae > Paralithodes > Paralithodes platypus. The sequence continues at coordinate 251,694 of JAVRFV010002294.1, forward strand.
ACGGCTCTGCTTTACGGGGCAAGTCGGTGGCCTTCAGAATGGACAATCTGAATGTGGTTCACTGTATTCAGAAACAAGGGTCAATAAGATCTCGGAAGTGGCTAAACGTGTCAGAAAAGATTTTTATACTAGCCAACAGGCTGAACATTCATCTTCACGCATCTTATCTCTCAGGCGTAGCAAACGTCTGGGCAGACGCTCTGTCTCAGAGACAAAGCACATCAGTAGAATGGGCGCTCTTGCGTGTGCGGAGCATTACCATCCACAAGTGGATTTGTTTGCGTCTGAGAAGACTTGCAAACTCCCACTGTACCTCACCCGCCGGACGATAACGCCGGCGGGCGGACCTGACGCTCTGATGACGGACGAGAACAGGTTGAGTTCCATTTATCTATTTTCCGCCGCCAGACGCGTCTCTAATGTGCCACGTAGTCAACAAATTACAGGATTAGCGAGGCGTAGTCTCGCTAATCGCGCCCCTGTGGCCGGTGCAGTGTGGTACCAGCATTTGTACACGTGGTGCCCGCACCCAGTGTCACTCCCGGTCGGGTTGTTCCACTTAGAACACAATTGGCAACCTAGAAACCTCGCGGACTTGTTCATTATGGACATTCAGGAGGCCAAGTGGCTAGCACCATATGGTAGCGACGTGACCAAGATATTCACGAATCAATATACCCAGTCTACAAAGCGACAGTTTCAATCGCATTGGCAAGCTTTTATGTCTTGGATTCTTAGAACAAAACAAACTGTGCCCTCGGTGGCGTTGGTTGTTAATTATTTAATGTATCTGTTCATGCAGAAACATTTATCTGAAATTGATTTATGAGGGCAGGTTTTAAACTCCGCCCACCTCCCTGTCAGCTCAGGCCTACATGGTCTCTGGACAAAGCATCGTAGTTATTCTCGTTCCCGTATGTACCAAAGACTGCAGATTTTACAAAAGGGCAGTATTCCTTATGGCTTTGGCTACCGGGAACAGAGTATCTGAGCTGGCGGCGATGAGCAACACACCTAATTGCCTCAGGTTTGATAGGCTTCATGAGTGTATTCACATTGCACCTTCCCCAGGATTCATAGCCAAGAATGAGCACAGTGAACACGTGTTTTCAGAGTTCACGGTGCCGGCGTTAAAAAGGGGAAAGGTGCACCATCTTTTTTTTTTTTTTTGCCCGGTGCAAGCTCTAACCAAATATTTAAGAGTGGCACCTCTAAATCACCAGGGTGCTTTATGGGTCGCAAGTCCGGGTGAACGCTTGATGGAGCGTACACTGGCTTCTCTCTTGGTCGAGGACTTTAAAGAGAAGAATCCCGGCGTTGTGGGTAAGACCCACGATTTACGCAAGGGGACAGCCTCTTTACGTTTCCTTAATAATCTTTCGGTGGAAGTTATTAAGTCCACACAGTTGTGGGCCTCTAATCAGGAGTTTTTGACTCGATACCTTTCAGTAGCTCTGGACAAACCTTCCTTGCCATGTATAGCTTTACGGCAGAGGGTCTAGGTGGCCCTTTTAGTCACGTTTTGTTTAATTTCAAGAAAAAGGGGGGGGAGGGTGCAGTCAGTGTGACATAGGACACCCTAGACCCCTCCGGAGTATGTGTTCGGAACATACGAGCTGTGATACTGTTTGTAGGCATTGTATTATAAAATTTCTCTGTAGTATTCATTGCAGGAAATTGTGCTAAAGGCCAATAGTAGTGTTACAACAATTCTTGTAAGTAGCTTTGGCTGTGAAGCAATAGATTTTTGAGAAATCTCGGTAGTTGCAACTACGACTTTTACTTTTGAAGTAATTACTTCTCCATAAGTACACGAGTTCAGTACTTCTACGAATGTACAAGAATTCATTTATGTTTGGTTATATTTTTTAGGAATATATCCACTAGTTAATGGGGTTTATATGTGCACATGTAAACTTATAAGTTTTTAGTTTTCACCACTTACTTTAAGTGGGGTGCCTTCTTAACTAGCAGATCTGTGTACAGAGTCTCAGAGTTAACCCTTTTTCAAGCAGGCTTCTTTGAAGCACGCTCCTGCTTGTACCCCTTTTTGAAGATTTAGGCTGTATAAAGTTTATGCACCCGAATATCTCTTTTTTACAAAAGTAAGAATACTATGTGGTTGTTTGATTATCTGCTTTTCTAGAGTTATGATATGATTACGAATGTCCCCCTCCAGTCTTAGAAATCAGGCATGTTCGTCAATGATGGAGGGGCCACTAATAAATTATAGGTTTGACTCCTGTAAGGAGATAAAGAAAACCTAATATTTAGTAGTGGCCCCGTAATCATTGACGACTGGGGCCCTCCCGACCATCCCCTTCCCATTCGTTGATGTATTCAGGATTTTGGTTTACTTGATATGTCGGTGAAGGAAGAATGACGCCTGCAGTAGCGTCTGGTCAAAAGATCCACACAAGTACATCCATGATATGATGGAAAGCTTATTGAATAGTTATTCTTATTTTCTTTTTGTTTTTATATTTTACAAAGTTTTTTCGTAGTGAGAACCCAATTCATTATGACTGAAGCCATGTGTGAGGTCGCGTGCGCTCATGATGAAGGCTCCTCAATTTTTTTAAATGCTCTGCGCGGTAGATTCAAACTACGGCGGATGAGTGTTTGAAGAGGGTGCCTTATGTAATAGGCATGTTCGTCAATGATTACGGGGCCACTACTAAATATTAGGTTTTCTTTATCTCCTTACAGGAGTCAAACCTATATTTTATGCATTATACTGTATCATATAATACACCATAGAATAAGTTTTTAATAACTAGAAAAAAAAGGCCCAATATCTAAACAATTACCGCACTTTTCCCCAGTGTTAGGCTATGAAAACATGTTTTTTGTCTAGGCTACATCAAGTAGCCTAGGCCTAAATCTTATGCATTGTAAATAATGTAGACATGGCTAAATGACAGTCCTAACCATAAATACTGTAGATTGGGGCATTGTTTCTATCATGCGAAATTTTTTAGGCCTAGCCTAGGCCTAGGTTCTAAATTCGTCCAGCCACCCCTCAAGTACCCATTTCGCCCCAAATACATCCAATAAATACATATTATGAGGAAAAGATGTATAAATACATATTTTGAGAAGATTACTTACCACACAGATTTTATTATAAATCATTGTCATATTTAGCCTAGCCTAGGCTAACATCGTCTAGGCTAGGCAATTCAATCGCTTTCGTCCGACATGGACTGGTCTTTGCTGTGTTTTGAGCATGAAATTCCTTCATTGCTACCACCAGGACAACCATCCCTATCACTAGATGTACTAGAGGTTATAATAAACGCGAGAGACAAGGGGTTCAGGCACAAAAAGGCTTGCAAACGGTTGTTTTGTCAACACAGATACTAGCTAAACTGCAAGCGTCTGCTTAGTGATGACGTCATACAAAGATGGCGGCATCTTGCGCATTTGACGATCGGATCTCGGATTCACTCGGATTTCGTCTCTAAACGGCAAGCTACTGGCAGATTCTTTCGTTATGTTAAAACAAAATTATTGTTTTTGTTTGTTTTCTAGTTTATGTCGAGTTTTTCGTTATTTTTGCTATTTTTTCGGGTTTCGGCTGGGATTTTGATGCGAGGAATGAGGCTTTTGGCGCGAGAATTGAAATTGGGAATATTTGGTGTGTGGTGCGAGAATTGAATCAACGAAGACCGGTGTAGCGAGGATGGGGGCTCCACTGTACAGCGCTGGTTAGGCCGCACCTGGAATATGCGAACCAGGTGTGGGGTCCATATATGGTAAAGGATATAGAAGCAGTGGAGAAAGTGCAGAGGAGAGCTAGCAAGCTGGTACCAACGTTGAAGAACGCGGGCTATGAGCAGAGGTTTAGGACACTAGGGCTTCCGACACTGGCATATAGGAGAAAGAGAGGGGATATGATAGAGACTTTTAAGATAGTGTCAGGAAAGTATGATGAGGATGTGTGTGAAGGTATTTTCTTGATGCGGGAGGGAACAAGAACGAGAGGACACTCTAAGAAAATTTACAAAGAAAGAAATAGGCTTGAGAAGGCAAAGAACTCATTTTGTGATATAGTGGTAAATGAGTGGAACGCACTGCCCCAGTATGTAGTCGATTCCGAATCAATAAGGGAGTTTGAAAATAATCTTGATAAAGCATGGGGAAGACAAGATTTGAAGTTTGATTATAAAACAAAAATACAGAATAGTAAAAATTTTGCGTCTGCTACCGCCGCCGCCAACACCATGAACGACCGCAGCAGTGCAAGTACTGGTACTGAGCTGGATACACAGGCCTAGTTTGCCTTTTTCCAGAGGATCTACTGTAAGAAACTGTAAGAAATTACTTTTAGTTGTACTTCTGCTTCACCTACTCGATCACCCCAGACATTTTTCATTTGTGATACCTCTTCCTCCATTTTTTGTGTCCTGTCCTGATTTGATTCCACTCCTTTTTTTAGCCTAGCATTCTCCTCCCTTAATTCACGAATCTCTCTCTCAGCCCTCTCCCTATACCCATCATCTATCTCTTTCACTCTCTCATTTAAGTGTGTATTCCTTAATCTGTTCTTTTAAGGCCACATTCTCAGATACCAATTCGTTGACCCTAGCAGTTAAATAATTTAAACCCTCCCCCTGGACGCGGCCCTCTTCTACTACGGTCTCAATGCTCTTACTCCACCCCTCCACTTTATCAGCCCCATCAGATTCCTGTTTAGGAAGGTGATCTGGTCCTCCTTACCTTCAGGAAAGCCTGAATAATCCTCTTCCTCTTCATAAAAACATTCCCCACTCGTATCGGTGGCTTCGGTGCCAGCCATTGTTGTTGTCACGTGACGTCACCTACCAGCTGATTATTCAAAACAAATCTCTAACCTTCGTTATACATCCATATTTTTAACTTAACTTGCACTGAACACTTTCCTCTTAGATTATTATTAGCGGAACAATACATACTTCTCGTCTACACTATTTCTCTGATGTATTTCGCTCCAGTCAACATCTCTGAAGTATAGTCTCAGTGATTGGTAGTTTGCTTTTGCGTAGTCAAATCTAGTGCGTGTGTGCGTGTATGTGTATCGATCACGTGGCCCAGGCTAATAGGGCTGCGATTGCACCATGGAAAACTTGATTGTTTGACGTGAAACTGCTAGCCTAACGCCATATGTTGTCACTTGCCCAAGTGACAACATTAACCCCATTGACGCTCTATTGCGTCACTGGGGTTTATGGGGTTAATGAGTTAACCATTTGTATATTTTTTTTACCACTTACGATTCTATCATCACATAATAATTAGAGATTTGAGTAATTTTATTGTTAGTTATTACACTAGCTGGTGTATCAGAGTGAGAACTGAGCGATCTCTGCCATACCCATAGATCACTCTGACTGTTCCTTTTACTTAAATATTTTCTAGATCTCAAGTGACGGCGTCTCTTCCGTGGATTGACCTACCAATCTACCAAGATTGGAAGCCAAAGCGTCACATTTTTCCTTTGCCCCTCAACTTTCTCTTCATAATTGCTGAGGGGCACAGCGCCCTGGGTGGGGCTTTGGTTTCCCGGGCGTTTCCGCACCCTCCTCAGCTCCCCGCCATGGAGTGGCTTCAGTCACTCCAGGCTTTATTGTGATCGGCAGGGAGGGTTCTGTGGGGGCGCTCTGTTATGGCCTTGCTCGAGGCCTTGGGGCTGTTCGGCCAGGCAGCCTGGGGAACAACAACAGCAATAACAACACTAGCTGTGGAACAAGATATGCTAATTTTAGAGGTACAGTATTAATAAGAGAAGATAAGAGTGTGTTAGCAGTACATTATAATTACATGCCTCAGTTATAGTCATACATGTTAATATTGCAGCCACTACCAGATGATGAGAACACCCAAGTGCTGTTCAAGGATGAGACAGTGGGCACTAACATACCTAAGCAGTTTGTGCCCGCGATAGAGAAGGGATACCGAGAAATTTGTCAGAAAGGTGAGTTAATGTTCTCCTTTGATTTAGTTTACTTCTTTACTGTGGATGACTGCCAGTAAACACTGCTGCAAGCTATGCAAACATAATAAAAATAACTTTAAAATATTATTCGAGTGAAACTTTTTTATTACCGTATTTAATATATAATATACGATAGTCTGTTTTGCAGTTGAAGGCAAATTTAATCTCTTAGGAGCTGATTCTTGATGCTTAACCCTTCTTGCCCGGGCTCGCCATCCTAAGGACATTATTGGGAGCCCGGGCGATCTGGCCGAAAAACATCTTTAATAGGCTTCCTGTATCTTTGTTATTTAAACTGCTAGATAATTCCCACGCATCTCTAAACGTAGCGCTGTTTCTTATCTGTAAACTGGCGTTAAGTAGAGCTCTCTAGGTCAACTGGTTCAGTTGTGATGACGTTTTCCGTGGAGAGAGATTCGATGCGATGTTCGCAATATCGGACCTTTGCAGACACTAATTTCGTCATAGCATACAAAAACAACATTGATCCGACGTCTCCTTCTTGGTTTCGGAGGTGCGGTGTCGCAAAGACAGGCTTTGTTTACATGCGTCGGACGCACAACTTTCAAACCAAGCTTAATAGGCTTTCAAGCTTACGGATTTTAAAATGACACCCGGGCTCCTGGCCATCTGCCGCGGTGTCATTTTAAAATGCTGCCCGGGCGGGAAGGGTTAAGGGGCTATGTATTTACCTAATTGTATTTACCTAATTGTAGTTTACATGAGTTGAGCTAAGCTCGTGTTGTCCCGTCTCTCAGTCTACTTTCATCCAATTTGTTCTTGAAAATATGGATGTTCCTTGCCCCTACCACCTCCTCCTCCAGCCTATTCCATTTGTCAATACATCTATAGGGGAAGCTAAACTTCCTGATATCGTTCTTGCAGGTAGGTCTTTTTACTTTGTAGCTGTGGCCTCTAGTTATTCCTGTATCCATAATTAACATATCCTCCCTATCCAGCCTCTCCAGCCCTCGGGTGCATTTGTACATCATTATCATGTCTCCCCTCTCTCTCCTCTCTTTTAGACTCGGTAGATTTAATTTGTCTAGCCTCCCTTCATATGGCAGTTCTCTGAGACTTGGAACCAATCTAGTAACTGCTCTCTGGATTCTTTCTAACTTGTGAATATGCTTCTTAAGATGCGGGGACCACACCACTGCTGCATACTCCAATCTTGGTCTAATCATACTTTTTATAATTTTTGCTACCATGGTCTCATCCAAGTAGTTCAGAGCAACTTTCATATTCCCGGCTATTGCATACATTCCGCTAAAGAGCTTGTTAATATGTTTCTCTGGCGACAAGTTATCTTGTATAATCAACCCTAAATCCTTTTCTTTTTCGGCCTTGCTAATTATATTATCTCCCATCCTGTACTCCCAATTTGGTCTATTCACACTTCTTCCCATATTTAACACATGGCATTTACTTATATTAAATTTCATTTTCCACTTGGTGCTCCATTCGTATATTTTATCTAAATCCCCTTGCAGCTCCTCACAACTACTTTTATTTGTTATTTGTCTCATAATTTTTACGTCATATGCAAACATTGACATGTAGGAGTTTATGCCTATCGGCAGGTCATTCACGTACATAAGGAACATGAGAGGTGCCAACACAGATCCCTGCGGCACACCACTCTCAACTTTCCGCCACGATGAGTAAGTTCCTCTAATGTTGGTCCTCATTTCCCTATCTGTTAAATAGCTCTCCATCCATTTCAGCAAACTCCCCCTGACACATCCTAGCATCTCAAGCTTAGATAACAATCTCTTATGTGGTACCTTATTGAATGCTTTGGAGAGGTCTAAGTAGACGCAGTCCACCCATCCGCCTCTTTCTTGGAGTACATCTATCACCCTACTGTAATAACATAGCAAACTGGTAACACAAGATGTCCCTTCTCTGAATCCAAATTGCTTTGGGGTTATTATCTTCTTTCTCTCCAACATTTTCATCCATCTCTTCCTAATTAGCTTTTCACAAATCTTGCATACAATACTAGTAAGTGAAACTGGTCTATAGTTTAAAGGGTCCACAGGGTTTCCATTCTTGTATATCGGAATGATATTAGCTCTTTTCCATTCAACCGGAACCTGTCCTTTATCTAAGGAAGCTTGAATTATGTCCCTCACTGGCTCCACTAATTGCTCTGCACACTCCTTTAAAACCCAGGCAGACACTTCATCCAGTCCCATAGCTTTCCTTACTTCAAGTCCTCTGATTGCAGATAACAGCTCATCTCTAGTTATTTCAATCTTACTAAGACCACTCTCCAGTACTCCCGCCTGTGGTTCGTCAAAACTTTCCTCTCTAGTAAAAACTGACCCCAATTTGTTATTCATTACCTCGCACATGTCCGATACATTTTCATACGTCCTAGCATCAACTCTTAATTTAGTAATTTGTTTCTTTACCTCCAACTTACTGTTTATATATTTAAAAAACAATTTAGGGTCACTTTCACATTTATTTACTATGTTCTTCTCATAGTTCATTTTAACTTGCCTAATTATGTTAACATATCTATTCCTCTCCTGTTTATATTTATTCTGATTACTCTCAGTGTTCCTTCTTCTTAATCTAGCCCAAGCTGCATCACGCGGTAAGGCATCTAAATGGACCAATGTAAGTAGCGGGGTACCCCAGGGATCGGTACTAGGACCAATTCTCTTTCTAATTTACATCAACGACATAGATGAGGGTCTCACCTGCACAATCTCAAAATTTGCTGACGATACAAAAATTGCAAATAGCGTACTCTCAAAAGAACAAGTTGACGATATGCAACACAATCTAGATAAATTGTCATGTTGGGCCCAAATTTGGCAAATGAGTTTCAATGCGGATAAATGTAAAGTACTACATATCGGATACCTAAATGAGAAAGCAACTATTCGATGAATGGCACTCAGCTTAAGAATGTAAACAGAGAAACCGATCTGGAGTAACAATATCGAGTAACCTAAAACCGAGTCAACAATGTTCAGAAGTTGTTAAGAAGGCAAACAAAATAATTGGCTTTATAGGCAGGTCATTTGAGCATACTGTAAATCCAAAGAAGTTATCCTAACCCTTTACAATTCCTTAGTCCGCCCTCTTCTGGAATACTGCGTTCAATCCTGGTGCCCTTATTACCAAAAAGATATAAACAAGCTAGAACGAGTTCAACGTAGAGTTACCAAAATGATACCTAGCCTAAAGAACAAACCATACGAAGAGCGTCTTAGAGAATTAAATCTATTTCCTTTAACCCAGCGCAGATTAAGAGGTGACTTAATTCAAGTGTTCAAAATCATCAAAGGCATCGACAATATGAACTGTAGTAAGTACTTCACTATCGACCAATCTAATTACACGCGGGGAAACGGTTGCAAAATTATTGGTAAATCTTTTAACTCACACGAATTTAAGAATTTCTTCTTCAATCGAGTTGTCAACTTGTGGAATGGGCTTCCTCGAAACGTTATAGACTGCATCACCGTTGATTCATTTAAACTCCGCGTAGACAAATATCTCGCAACAAACCCGCGACTGACTGCGATTGTAAATGAATAACTTTATTTTATCCCCCCTCAGTTACTAACCCATCTGTCCCCTACTAACTTCCTAATCCTGCCACGGACATTAGTTCCAGGGCAGTAATTCCCTTTCCAATGTTTCCTTACCCACTCTAAACCACTGTTTGGACACTTGATCCTCAGTGTTTTGGAGGACAAGCAACCTAGAAGGGTCACTAGATCTGTTGTTGCTTGATTTCCTTTGTACTCCTTTGTACGCCTACCCAAAGCTCTTTTGCATTTCAAATTAAACCATTCTTTCTGCTTAGTAAAATTTCCAGTTTTATATCTTGGGACAAACAGATTGGTTCCTTCTCTATAAATTTCGAGGAATCTACTATATTTACCTTGTACATCTTGTTCCTTCAAAATAAGATCCCAATCTACTCCCTCTAAATATCTTTTCAAGGATACATAATCAGCTTTACTATAATTTAATCTGTCATTTATATAGCTATTGTCTAATCTATTGGCATTACTCGAGGTCAACTTCCATTTTAGTAATAGGTGATCACTTTTGCCTACAGGACATAGATAGTTTATATCACTAATTTCGTGAGGATCTTTTTATCGAGTTTAGAAGGTTCGTTATTACCCCTCATTCTAGTATTTTCCTTCACATGTTGTGCAAGTACATTTTCCGTAACCAACTCTACTAGCCGACTTCCCCAAGATCTCTGATTTGGCCCTGCATCTCCCGATTCCCAATCAACCTCACTACAGTTGAAATCTCCTACCAAGATCAATCGATTCTTCCTTAAAAGCAATCTTCTCAACGACTAAATCATATCCTCGACCATCTCCTCAAACTCCAACTCCCACCATGCTCTGGTCTTTGGTGGCATGTAAGCTACTGCTATGTCTAGCTTTTTTCCTTCTATATCATTGAGTTAAACTGCCATTATTTCTGCCTTATCATTATTTAACTCCACATGCTTTGCTGTCATAGGGTTCTTAACTAATACTGCCACTCCACCTCCCCTTTTACCCTTTCTATCATATCTCCATATATTATATCCTTCACTAAACACTATGTTGCTGTCAAAGTCCTGGTTCAGCTTTGTCTCCGTCAAACAGACTATCTGTGGTTGATCTTTTCTTAATATATCATCTAACTCTACCTTTTTACTGTTTATTCCATCTATATTAGTGTAGTAGCACAGTATTTTTTTTTTTTTTTTTTTTTTTTTTTTTTTTTTTTTTTTTCTATATTCCAACTTACTTCCTCTCGGGCATAGGCTGAGAGCCTTAACATTCACCGCTTTACAATGAACAGTGAAGCCTGTGAGGTCTTGTTCCAGTCTAGGGAGTGAGACATGTGAAGCACGTAGAGTACAACGAACACCTGCCATCTTGCCTTCACATGAGGCACGGTGCTCACTCATGGCCCGAAACGACCCCATCTCTGAAACCACCTCGTTCCCGTGCTTCACTGTCTCACTCCCTACACTCGGACTCTCACACTTACACACACACAACGCCACCTGTTGAGCAGATAACTCACCAGGCATTGCACCCCTATACCATATTTTGAATATGGGAATATTCATACAGTGCTATTTAATCAGGGAACAATGAGGGTATTTTATTGACGTTTCGGTGGGCTTTGTGGTAATGCACTGATACTAGGTACAGCACAAATTCCATCCCAATAATATCTTCCCATTGATACATCGGGATTTGAACCCGGGACCTTTGGATTACCAGGCCAGTGGCAAGACCACTCCACCACACCTCCCCTCCACCTCCACCTCCACCTCCTTGTTTCTCTTCCCTCTCTGCCACCTACCAGGTTCACCTCCTCCTCCATCCCTTCCCTGACCTAGCTCCACCTCCCCTGCTAATTCTATTCTCCCCCCCCCCTCCACAATCTCCCACACCCCCTCTCTCTCCCTCCGTTCCACCCTCTCCACCATATCCTGGCTCTCTCTCCGGTCCCCTGCTCCCTGCATTATCTCTCGCTCCGTCTCCTTGCTTTGACTTGGTACTTGTCTCTCTGTCTCTTTCCCTATCACTTCTCTTACTTTCGGTTCTTGGTGGCTCCTGATGTACCACTTCCTTAATTGCCCTTCCCTTATTCTCCAAAAAAAAATCTTCTTTTGCTCTTCAGACAACTTTCCATTCTCTTCATCAGCCTTAGCTTGTAGTTCCCTTAACTGTTCTCGTTCTTCTACACTTAGGTCCTTTTTTACCCTTATATGATTCAGCTCTGTAGAATTTAATTTCCAGCTCACATTGGCTACTGCTTCTGCTGATGATCTAGACTTTAGTTCCACTCTTAGTGGTCTCATCTCGCCCTTCTTATATTTTCCTAACCTTCTCCAGTTCTTTTACCCATCCATAACCCTCGTCTAATGGTGGGTTCACACATTCACGTATATTGCTCCCGTCAGCTCCCGTCTGTTGTAAACGAAGGTATATTGGTAGTTGACAACCGATTACGTAAAACGTAATGGCATAATACGCAAAACGTAAATTAAATTGTGGCCAGTCGGGGGGGTAGTCACGCATGGCGCGAGTAGAAACGAGTAGCCCACGTGGGTCGGGAATGTTGTGGGTGCGGCCAAGGCCGCGCGGTTGTTGAATCGAGTGGAATAAAAAACGTGGCTCGCCCTCACGTATGTCAAAAGACGGGAAAACTTACGACCGACCTGGCCACCACGGCCGTCTGACCGGAGCAGCCTTGTCAGACGTAGCAGCTACCCCGTCAGACGAGAGCTGCTCTCGTCAAATCGTAGAAAGTTCCAGTCGAACGTGGAAGTATACGTTAGTTAGGCCGCATCTGGCAGAACCGCCGCACTGCGGGTTAGCGGGAAGACGCGGCACCGTTGTACGAGGGGACAACGGGACCAGCGAGGGACCCTCCAGTCACACCTGTCACCACACCGGAGCAGCAACCAACAAGCCAACCCTGCCACCCTCTGCACCCTGCCGAAAACAAATCGTAGCAGCGAAACGACTGCACCTATGGCTTTCATATTTTTACCACATATACCTTACCCTTTAGGCTACCCACCACAAAAATCCCAAATCCCTCCTCCCACTCACTCGCTGACTGTCGGTCCCGTCAGAAGGAAAAAAAAGGAAAATCTGTGGCGGCGAAACGACTGCACCAATCGGTTCCATATTTGTGTGACAAGTCTCTTACCCTTCTGCCTTCCCCGCACCACACCCCCAACCGCCTCCCACCACCCACTTCTAGCGTATCCGTACGAAGAAAAGGAAAAAAAGGAAAATCCGTGGTGGCGAAACTACCTCACCAATCGGCTTCATATGTGTAACACAAGTCAATTACCCTTCTACCTTCCCCCAACCAACCCCAAAACCACCCTCCCACCCATACATTCCGATACCATAAAAGTCTCTGTAGTCTATAGTGTCTTTTCAGCTACTTTCGGGACCATCGGGGACCTGATTTCTGGCGAGGGGAGTGTTTTTTTTACCATTTCTCTCCCAACTTAATAGATTTAGCCAAAAAAAAAAATAAATAAATCTGGCACTGGCAGAAGCACACCGTCAAAATTGGCTGGCACTCAGCGGGTAACTCCTCCAGGATGAATTCCTCGATGTTGTTCATGGTGCCGATGAAGGACTGGGAATGGGAATGGTGTGGCCATTCCTGCCCTTTTGTAGTTCCCAGATTCCAACCCAGACCTACGTGGTTGACAAAGACTGTCTTTGTCTGTGTTTGGTCAGATGGGGTGTGCCTACGATTGGCCAGAACCGGTCCAGGTACGACCTAACAAATCCCAAGACGTGCGGCCTCAGCTATGCCGGTCTTGAGGGGGCGTGGCATGGGCGTGGCCTGTGTTCCCGCAAATCGTGCAGCCCATGAGGTCGAACGGGGCTATGCTTACGCACGTCGCAAACACGTACATAGTTCAATACGACTCCATTACGTCTGACGTAACACTGGCCCCGTTACGCTACGTCTGTCGGGAAGTGCAATAGACGTGGAAGAACGGGCGTTCAACGGCAGAAACTTCTCGCGTCTTTACATAAATTGGCGATACGCCGGACGGGAGCAATATACGTGAATGTGTGACCCCACCATAAGTAATCCAGTATCCCCTTGACTTTCACAACATCCCTTTCCTTTCTTACCTTCATATCTGCCAGGTGCACTTCCACATCTCCAAAGATTACTACACACTTACCTCTATCTATTGTCTCTCTCACTACCCTATCTTTCTTCTTTAAAACTTGCACTACATTTTTTTCAAACTCTTTCTTTTCCTTTTCTCTCTCTTCCTTCTGCTCCTTCACAATTTCTTCAAGGGCTACCATCGTGGCACTCTCTACCCTTGTCCACTAATTTTTTACCTCACTAATTACTTTTACTTCCTCACTCAGGTGGCCCTCATATTCCTTAAGCTGAGCCTTAAGTGCCACATTTTCCGCCGCTAACTCGTCTACTCTGGCCATCACTGCCTCTAGGCTGTCACTTACTGGCCTAGGCCTATCCACCCCGCTACTAATGCCACATATATCGGACAAAACTTCTACTTTAGCCCCTAACTCCTTCCTCCAATTTTCCATCACTCCCCTCCATCTCACAAGACCCATCAACTGTTTTTTCATACTTGCCAACTGATCATCCTTGTCCTCGGTGATAAAGCCTTCGAATTTGTATTCCTCCTCATCCCCAGCTAGGCTTTCACACCTTCCCGCCATCGCGAGGTGGTCGTCTGCTAGCCTAAAAACAACAATCGCCCCACTATCCCTTCTCACTCCAGGAACTGTTTTACTGAATCCATATTTTCAATTACTTGGAATATCTAATTACATCTGAATTGCTCGTAAACACCTAATTACTTATGAAATGCTTATATAAATTTCCGGGACAACACTTAGACACTCCTATTAACTTCACACAAGGTAACTCATTGTCGGAGAGCAGCTGCGAGGTGTTGACAGCTCGGAGGTCAACTGCTTTAGGTGGTCTCAATTAGTAGCTACTGTTACGACCGGGACTCGTATAAAACAAGGGCTCTTAACCCGGGAACTGCGGGAAGACTTAAGAGTTCCCCCGGCGGACTGCGGGAAGACTCTTAAGAGTCAGAGAAAAAAAAATCAACTTTAACCCTCCAGCCCCGGCTATGTATTATATATATATTCCTCGAAACCCGGGTGTTTTGGCCGAAAACGTCTAGGCTAGGCTACCGTATATTCGTTAATCAGACTGCTTCCCGCATTCCCGCGCATCCCCAAGCGTAGCTGTGTTATTTACCTGTAGAATGGCATTAAGTAGAGCTCTCTAAGTCAACTGGTTGAGCTGTGATGATGATTTCATTGGAGATAACTTTATGGCCAAAACAGCCACTTTACACCACTTTTCGATACTTAACAACAACATACAGGCACACACGAACAAGCGACGCTCTCCTTCTTGTGGCCGGAGATGCGGGGCGTCGGTCCAGCCGGCTGGTTACATGCGTCGGACCGACGCCTCGCACACGAAGCTCACAGGCTTTCAACCACTGGGCGTTCAAGAGCCCTTCCGTGGTGAGAGGGTTAAACATCGAAAAAAAAAAAAAAAAAAAAATTGGGGCCCCTGGGCCATGCAAAATATCACTCCTCTACCTCCCCTCCTTCCCCACTTTCCTCCCCTCCTTCAGTTATCACCTATTTTCCCTGTTATTCCCTTATTCTGAGGTATATTTTCGTGCTAACATTAGCGAGTTGCAAGCAGAGCATTGTCATCAGTGTTAGCAAGCGAGTGCAAGAGAGAGAGAGAGAGAGAGAGAGAGAGTATCGATCGACTGTGTCTCAGTGGCCTTGGGGGAAATTGGCGGGAAAGCAGGTTGCCTCACCCATACATTATATAACTCGCGGCCTGTATTTCTGATTTTGACCATCCAAACGCTGTTTTCACTCGTTTTATTGTTGTTTCAGGTTAATACCTTTATAATCAACCCATAATAGGCACGTATGGATAAGTATTAATGCTATTTATGGTAAAATGAATATTTTAGTGATGGAAACAGCTCAAATACGTCAGCACAGGGGGACGTTTCTAATTACCCCCATGCGCACTTCTTAGGTTAATCATTGGACTAGAAAGGCACACAGCCACAACGGTAACACTAGATCCAACCCTCGAACTTATAATGCCGGCGCACAAAAACACCTATACCCTCCAGAGTTAAATCTGCAATAGCGGGGTATCCTATAACTCGGTATAAATGCACTACTACTACAGGCTGATGATCTCTGATACAGCCTGATCACAACAACATACAATTACGTTAATAATGTATACAAGGAAAAGATAGAGATCTTAATTAAATCACTGGAATGATTTAATGTAAACAAGAAGAAGGTATAATTAAAGTTACTCTAAACAATAATAAACTGTCACTCCTATATTAAAGAAAGTGAATGAAAGTCCTAAAGCATCGAGCAGGAATCTTCTGAAGAAAGTCTGATGCTGCTTAAGATGATCGAATCGGATTTTGAACTGTTATATAAAGCAGGAACAGGATATGACAAGTGTATGGACATACAGTGTTAACTGGCACGGGAATAATAATAAATGCGCAATAGTATTATCTCCAACAACAAAAGAAGTACTTCCTCAGGCAACTCAAAAAGCCTTCTCGGGTTGTGCAACTCAACAACAACCAAGGCTTACAATCAACGTGAATGAAAATGCTGCATACATAACATAAGAGTTTATAATCTTAATCGGGTGTCTGCTAGGCGAATAAAGTCTAGCTGGATGTAGTAGGCTAGGAAACAATGGCTGAGCAAGCGGCTCGTAGCCTAGCGAGTTCCTTAAGACTGTACGGCCAAATTACGTTAAAATGACGGGGTGCTCTCTTGAGAGATCCAGAATGCTAGTATCTGGTTCTTTCCTGGCGACACTCTCAAAGTCAAAGCAAAACGAGTTAGCACAGTGTTGGGTGGCAGAGGCAAAAGCCCTCACTCGCAACACAGTGCTAAACTCACAAGGTACACAGTCATAAAGACCACCTAGGCTTCCCACGTATCCGTTGCGATTGTACAGGTTCAACAAAACCTGGTACACATCGGAAATCACAACAACAATAGCCTCACCCCAGTCTATCATTAAATAGCCCCGCAGACAACCAAGAAAAAGGTAGGGAGACACCGTGAGTGTGTCGAACCTCTACAGACAAAATGTTAACCCCTCCAAAATGTCTATTTAAACATAGAATATCTGAGAGCTTCAGCATATAATACGATGGCCGATGTATGAAATCGTGCAGAACCAAAGGGGAGTTATGATATTAAATAGATTGAAAGAATGAGAGGTAAGAAGTTGAGAGAGAGAGAAAGTGTTCTACAGGTAGAAGTCGGGGACAGGTAGCAAGGGAGATGTGAAGGGTATGCTGGTCAGGCAAGCTCTGAAGAGAGTAGCTCCACGGGACCCCCAGGATCACACAAAGGCATGGTGGTCAGCCAATCACAGGCCACTACGTCACTAGGCAGCAGGCCTGCAGAAGGCGCCAGGAACCACCAGCCAATCAAAACCGAGAGAAAAGACCACGCGGGCGAGCATCTCCTCCGGGAGGGAGGAGGGAGGAGGAAAAGCAACACTCACTACCCCCACGCTGCTCGCTCGCTCTCTCAACTCTACACAACAATGCATCTTATATTCAACTCATGATATAAAATATAATGCATTATCACAGGCGAAAATAAAGACCACTTCTATACTGCCTGTGACATGACGATTCACAAGAAAGAAAGTACAACATTGTAGATAGACTGTAGCCCATTCCACTGCCCTGGCGAGCGCTAGTGGCTACCGGGAGGCGATTCTCAGGCGTCACACCCCGCCCAAGATATAGGACGCTCAACATTAGGCGAGCACGATATCTGACAAGGCAGAATGCCGACAAGACCCGTCACACATAGCCACTCCACCAGGAATGAAATGCAAAGCTCAAGTCTTACATAAAACAACATATCAACATAAAGAAAATCTTATAACCCCTCCCAAACATAATAGTATAATTTAGCCTACTATGCTCCCTGAGCGAGCTTCACTGAGCCCAGCCTCCTAAGTGAAAGACAGGTTCGACTTAGGACTTTAGCTATAATATTGGCAACTTACAATTAACTATCAAAAGAAAGAGTTTTTATATGATTTTTTTTATTTCATTTTAATGTTGTTTTTGGCGGCTGCTCTACAG
Organism: Paralithodes platypus; assembly: GCA_032716605.1. Lineage (NCBI taxonomy): Eukaryota > Metazoa > Arthropoda > Malacostraca > Decapoda > Lithodidae > Paralithodes > Paralithodes platypus. The sequence goes on from JAVRFV010002294.1 coordinate 269,396, forward strand.
GGGCAAGCCTAGTTTTTCTTCACTCTCAACACACACTGACTGAACGGCGAGGGTTCTCCTGCAAACAAACCCTCCCGTGACAAACAATCAGCCAAAACATTATCAGTGCCCTTAGCATGCCACACATCCAACTTGTGTTCCGGCAGCAAAACAACACCTGACACTGATAAACTGCCCAGTTCATCACAAGACTGGCATTTCTCTTCGCTTTTTCCGGCAACGGGACCTGCCAATAACCTGTCACTAGTTCTACCTTTGTGATAAGCGATGCAGCCCCGAAGCGGTCTATGGCGTCGTCAACTCTCGATAAGGTACAGGCGTCTGTCAGGGATAATTCACACCCACTCTTGCAATCAACACACACACTGATCTTGCCACTTAACACAGGTTGTAAAGTTACAGGCAACGACCACTCAACGACATTCCTTATCCCTCAGACCCTTCGTCAACACGTAATCCAGCTCTGCTTGCACCACAGGCTGTCGAGCAGGATTTATACGGTAGGGAATTAAACTGAGCCTTGCACTGTCTCCAGCCTCCATGTCGGATTCTACCCCATACATCAGGCCTGGAGAAGCAACACACATATGGATGCACTGCCACAGCCTAGTAAACAACTTATCTCGCAGAACAACATGCCTAGTGCCCTCCCACAACCCAGCCGAGACCGCAGCTTCTAACCTGTAGTCTCCCTCCTTCTCCACCTTCGTCCCTAGAACAGCCAGGTCATGAGAGGGACAATCAGTACCACCTGTGCAGTCACTCCCATAGTTCATTATTGCTAAGGCTTCCCCGCCGATACCGTACATGCGCACCCCCGCATTCCTTGCAACTACATCTGCCTGCGCAGCATCACCGCTTTTAGCGACATGGCCAGATACAGTCGGTGTATGGTAGGTCTGTTGCATTCGACTAGAGCAGCATTGGGAGGCTATGCGACGACCGGGCACATCCACTCCACAGCCAACCTCACCAATCTGCTCAATGTCCTCCTTCTGACCACCACCCTTGGCAGCCATGGGTCGACCTTGACCTGACAACCATGTCCAAGCCTCGTCGCCCACCTTGAACCACCGAAACAACGAGGCTAACGGTCCATCAACATTCAGGTGACCTGCCCGCGGAACATCTTGCACCGCCTGAGTTGTGAGGCTCGGGTGCCCGGCACGACCAGTGGGGTATGAACCGAGCTGGTGCTGGAGCGCTGCACACTGCTGCTCAGGCAGGTGCTCTAGCGCTTCCACAGCCACCAGACTCGTGTCCCCCGCCCACTGCTCCGCCGAGACATGACAATCCCTACTCTCCTCCACCTGTGCCCTACTGCCCCCTCTCCTTCTCCACCTTGGCCGCTGCAGACCAACGCAGGGACAGTAGGCTGCTCAGGTGGTTGCCTCACAAACTCCTCCAACAGGTTCACATGACATGTTTCCCCGTCCTCGTGTTTGATCTCGACAGCACCATTACCACACTTCTGAACTTCCGGATCCTCCAACTGCAGTTTACAAATATCTGAAGGAACCAACCTGTCTAAATGCTTCCGAAGCAACCCAAGTCCTCCCCCAATATCAAACTGAGCAACCCTTTTTTCTCTCTGTGTGTAACGTTGCTGCCTCAGTGTCTCTCCCTGCCCTACCTCCTCACTAGCTGTGACAGGTCCTGGGGCTTCTCCAGACTCCAACAATGGTGCCAATACTGAGTTGCCAAGAAGAGCTGCTGGTACTAAACTCTCCAAACTTTTACCAACATTAGCCGTCTTCTTCCAACCGTTCCTCCGTTGATCAGAAGACTGAGGAATAGGCTGTGACACTTTGGATGCAAGAGATCTTGTAACAACGCATGCCATAGGTTGTACTTGACACTTCTCTACCCACTCCTGTTCCTCCCTACTCACGTCGGCCGGCTTCTCGGCAACGACTAAGGGTGAAACCTCAGAAGTAGGCACCGCAAAGTCGTTGCCAAGAAGGAGGTCGACGCCCCCAACAGGCAAGTTCTCCACAATTCCCACATCCAACTCTCGTGTCACACCATCTACCTCCAGTTCCATCCTGACCAACGGGTATGACCTGATAGCATTGATACCTTGCACCACAATCACCCGTGCCGCGTTTATTGGTCTACCAGTAAAGTTCTTCATCAAAGTCTGAGAGGCACCCGTGTCTCGCAACAGCTCAACTCCATGCTTCTTACCAGCCCACTTCACGCAGCCACGCCCTCGATGGTCGCAAAAGACATCGCGGACAGGGTTCGAGCCTTCCGGATTCTTCTCCACTGGCTGTGTCCCAGCCTCTGACGTTATACCCCGGGCAAACTCAGACGACTTCGGGGACACCCCAATGTTGCGAGCCAAAGACACAACTGCATTAGGTAGCTTGCTTGGACAGGCTCTTACAAAATGCCCCTTCTCATGACAATGAAAACACTCTAACTCCCCCTTGGGCTTCCCTTGAGGTGGGGAAGGGCCCTGACCCTTCTTAAACGGGACGGTATTAGGTTTATGGTCAGAATTAATATCATTGCTCTTGTAGTTATTGTTATATGGTGTATCACTGACTCGGGGGGGGGGGGGGGGGAGGAGGGAGTGTTGCGCCCCTTGTTACCTGCATCGGTCCGTTGTGCAGACCCGCACCCACGAATCAGCGATAGCCTACGGTCAGCCATCTCAGCTGCCTCCTGAAGAGTTTTCGGGTTCTTTTCTTTAAGATTCAACGTCAGATCGCTGCCCGTACACTTGAAAAATTGTTCTAGAAGCATCAGCTGTTTCAACTCCTCAAACGTCGATGCCTTCTCAGAACGCAGCCAGTTTCTAAATGCATCGGACAGATCCCGGGCATGCTCAAGAAAGGTGCACTCACGACCCTTCGTTACACCCCGGAACTTCAATCTGTACGTCTCTGGTTGTAACTCGTACGCCCGCAGAACAGCCTCCTTCAATACCTCATAATCGATGCAAGACTCCAAGGGCAACGCATCATATGCCTTCAGTCCTTTGCCAACCAACCTAGAGGAAACAAGGGCTGTCCACTTAACCTCGGGCCATTGGTGCTCCCGGCACTTCTTCTCAAAACGCATACAAAATTCGGTGACACCCGACTCGTCAAATACAGGGACTAACTTAAGAAGGTGCGATAAAGACTGATCAAGACCTTGATTCCCAGAACCGAGACGCTGCCGTGTTGACTCCACCCGAGACTTCTCAAGATCTATGTCTGCACAGTACTTCGTAGCCTCAACCCGAAGCTCAGCCTCACGTATGGCCCTTCTCTCCTCAGTCTCAGTCTCTCCTCAGTCTCATATCTGGCCCTTCTCTCCTCAGCCTGAATTTTCGCCATCTCAAACTGCCGCTGCTGCTGCTCAGATTCCTGTTGCTGCTTAGCCATCTCAAGCTGGAAGAGCATATCTGGAGTCAAACCTTGAGGAGGAGGAGATGCAACAATTGGAGACTCACCCAAGTGCAAACCACGCTGCCAGTGACTATCGGCCTGCGGGAACGTACCCGGCTCCGGAGCCCGAGGGGGCGCCATGGTAGGAGTCGAGTGGAATGGGGGCTGGGCCGAAGGTGCCCCAGCTCCCGCTCCACCCGAAGCCCCACGCACCCCGCCGAGCACACAGGCCACCAGGTCACCTCTCGACATGCTGCTAGTGCCCACATGCCCCATGACGGTGGCCAAACACTGGAGACCATACCGATCAATCCCCGACACCCGGTCAACAGTAATAGGTATCTCCAGAAACTTCTTTGCATCCTCCTCACTAGTTATTACTCTAATGTCTTCTAACAACCCCAGCCTCTGCACCTCAGAGTCTGTTTCCCGTACTGTGTCCTCACTGTACACTGATCCGTCGTCCGACATTGTGTCCACCGAAAATTCTCAACGTTTATATAAAAAAAAAGAGAAGTACCTAAACTCTTATGTAGCACTATTCACTCCAAAGTGCTTGAAGACTCTTAAGTGTTATACTACTTGCCAACAAAAAAAATCCACGTGTCCACTATATTCCTTTAAACAAAAAACAAATGACCACAACACTCCTGCAATATTTCTCTAAGTTCACAAAATCCTAAGCAAGGTCGCTATTTGTTACGACCGGGACTCGTATAAAACAAGGACTCTTAATCATTGGACTAGAAAGGCACACAGCCACAACGGTAACACTAGATCCAACCCTCGAACTTATAATGCCGGCGCACAAAAACACCTATACCCTCCAGAGTTAAATCTGCGATAGCGGGGTATCCTATAACTCTGTATAAATGCACTACTACTACAGGCTGATGATCTCTGATACAGCCTGATCACAACAACATACAATTACGTTAATAATGTATACAAGGAAAAGATAGAGATCTTAATTAAATCACTGGAATGATTTAATGCAAACAAGAAGAAGGTATAATTAAAGTTACTCTAAACAATAATAAACTGTCACTCCTATATTAAAGAAAGTGAATGAAAGTCCTAAACCATCGAGCAGGAATCTTCTGAAGAAAGTCTGATGCTGCTTAAGATGATCGAATCGGATTTTGAACTGTTATATAAAGCAGGAACAGGATATGACAAGTGTATGGACATACAGTGTTAACTGGCACGGGAATAATAATAAATGCGCAATAGTATTATCTCCAACAACAAAAGAAGTACTTCCTCAGGTAACTCAAGAAGCCTGCTCGGGTTGTGCAACTCAACAACAACCAAGGCTTACAATCAATGTGAATAAAAATGCTGCATACATAACATAAGAGTTTATAATCTTAATCGGGTGTCTGCTAGGCGAATAAAGTCTAGCTGGATGTAGTAGGCTAGGAAACAATGGCTGAGCAAGCGGCTCGTAGCCTAGCGAGGTCCTTAAGACTGTACGGCCAAATTACGTTAAAATGACGGGGTGCTCTCTTGAGAGATCCAGATCGCTAGTATCTGGTTCTCTCCTGGCGACCCTCTCAAAGTCAAAGCAAAACGAGTTAGCACAGTGTTGGGTGGCAGAGGCAAAAGCCCTCACTCGCAACACAGTGCTAAACTCACAAGGTACACAGTCAGACAGACCACCTAGGCTTCCCACGTATCCGTTGCGATTGTACAGGTTCAACAAAACCTGGTACACATCGGAAATCACAACAACAATAGCCTCACCCCAGTCTATCATTAAATAGCCCCGCAGACAACCAAGAAAAAGGTAGGGAGACACCGTGAGTGTGTCGAACCTCTACAGACAAAATGTTAACCCCTCCAAAATGTCTATCTAAACATAGAATATCTGAGAGCTTCAGCATATAATACGATGGCCGATGTATGAAATCGTGCAGAACCAAAGGGGAGTTATGATATTAAATAGATTGAAAGAATGAGAGGTAAGAAGTTGAGAGAGAGAGAAAGTGTTCTATAGGTAGAAGTCGGGGACAGGTAGCAAGGGAGATGTGAAGGGTATGCTGGTCAGGCAAGCTCTGAAGAGAGTAGCTCCTCGGGACCCCCAGGATCACACAAAGGCATGGTGGTCAGCCAATCACAGGCCGCTACGTCACCAGGCAGCAGGCCTGCAGAAGGCGCCAGGAACCACCAGCCAATCAAAACCGAGAGAAAAGACCACGCGGGCGAGCAACTCCTCCGGGAGGGAGGAGGGAGGAGGAAAAGCAACACTCACTACCCCCACGCTGCTCGCTCGCTCTCTCAACTCTACACAACAAATGCATCTTATATTCAACTCATGATATAAAATATAATGAATTGTCACAGGCGAAAATAAAGACCACTTCTATACTGCCTGTGACATGACAATTCACAAGAAAGAAAGTACAACATTGTAGATAGACTGTAGCCCATTCCACTGCCCTGGCGAGCGCTAGTGGCTACCGGGAGGCGATTCTGCCAACGCTGGCAGGCGTTACACCTAGTCCCTGGGGGGGGTCCTGGGGTCATAAATATCACATATTACAAAACCGGCCTCAAAATGTTTCTACCATCGTGGAACAATACCCGACCAGTATTTCACCGGGCCGCGCACATTTAAATGCCCAAGCGGGAGTTAAAGGGATGAAGGTCATAAGCACGTGGAGGGGAGCATAATTGCCCGAAATTATCTTTATTGCATGCTCTAGTTCATGCATAAGCAAAAGCCAGAGTGTAATACAATTATATATACTGTACTTGAAATTACAAATAAACTTAGCCTCCTATGTAGATGACATAACACTCACATGCACACACCATGACCCAAAAAGAGCAACAGATCTCCTTCAACCCTATCTCAACACACTACATGGTTGGTACACTACAAACAGACTTAATCTAGCCCCAGCCAAATCCACCGCAACCCTGCTCACAAGTTGGACAGGAGAACACGAATACATCCCTCAACTCACCATAAACAACACACCCCTAACACATACACACACACCCAAAATCCTAGGAGTAACATATGATACTCATATGACATTCAAACAGCACACCACAAACATTAAAAAGAAACTGACACCCAGACTTAACGCCCTCAGGTCACTTGCTCACACAAAATTTGGACACAACAAAGAAACTACCACCACAGTATATAAACAATACATAAGATCAGTGATGGAATACGCAAGCCCAGCCTGGGCTTCTAACCTAGCTGAAACACATCATAAGACCTTACAGACTATTCAAAACAAAGCCCTGAAGATCATTACAGGCTGCACAGCTACTTCACCCACAGATCACCTACATCAAGAAACCAAAATTCTCAAAGTCAAAGACCATCTGGACATGAGAGGCACTCAATTCCTGGCAGCAGCCTCCATGAACCAAGACCACCCACTAAACTACATGGCAACACACCCACAGACACCAAGAAATATCAAAACAACACCCAGCACACGGTATCACACACAATTATTGTCCTCTCTCTCCCTCCCTGCCCACCCCGAACCAACTTCCAGAAGCACATCCATACTCATATCTCTCACCGATCCATCCACTCACTCACAGACAACACGCAGCTGCATGCACGACCTCCGAAATCCATCCTTCCGAATCCTCCCTTCCTCGCGAGGACAGAGTCCACCTGGCCAGGCTGAGATGCGGACACCATCCAGCTCTCCTGAGCTATCAGAAGAGACTGGATGACTCCGTTGTCGACGCCTGCCCGGGATGTAACACAGCACCCCATACCATTAAACACATCATAGAAGACTGCATTTCACACAACCACTTACGCCAACAACACAATCTACACTCAATGAGAGCTCTGTGGGAAAGCCCGATCGTGGCCATGGCCTTTCTCAGGGACTCGGGGCTGTTCGGCCAGGCAGCTTAGGGAACAACAACAACAACAACAACAATGATAGAGCTTCCCAATGACACCTGAATCATCCCTGTACGACGTCTGGTTATCCTGCAATGATCTTGCAAACGAAGGCCTAAATTGATAAAAATTAGCAATTTTTGCTATTTTGGCTATGTGTGATGCTGCACATGAGTGACCGAGCCCTATCTCAGAGCTCAGTGTGTGCCCGCCGCCTGTGGCTGGGGGTTGGAGCCCCTCTGCGCTCCCTGCAACAGTTGGCCTTACTTTTAGGGCTCATAATAGCCTCAAAATGGCACCCGTCATATGGGCACAGTACAGAAGGTGTTAATAGGCCGTATCTCTGTTCAATAAATTTGGTGTTTTAAATAATCACAGAAAATACAAAATCCATCAGATTTACTTGGGATTAGCAGGGAATATTGTTTTTAATAGGAGCCAGAAACCTATGTTAAGATACTGTTGAAAATATGAAGGAGTTAAGTATAATAGGGGAAAAAGTCACCAAAAATCCTTATTTTACATATGTGATATATTGACATGGCGACATTCCATGATGTATGGGAAATTTTACAATTTTTGTTGCATAGGGCTGTAAAGATATCAAATGACTATTCACAGCCAAAAAAAAAAAAAAAGAAATAGTGCCATTATGAAAAGTGGGGATTGGGTCTGAGTATATTGATAGATAGATGAAATTTAAAGTCGTTATACATATACGTATTTTATTTATTTTTTTTTGTTTTCTGTATTCCAACTACTCCCTCTCGGGCATAGGCTGATAGCTTTTACACTCTACCGCTGAACACGGAGAGGCCCATGAGGTCTTGCTCCAGTCTAGGGAGTGAGACATGCGAAGCTTCACGGCTCGAAGCAACTCCATCTCTTTGAAGCTGCTCCGCCTCTGCGCTTCACAGTCTCATCCCCCAGGCTCAGACCCTCACTCTCAGAACACCACCTATTGAGCAATTAACTCACTAGGCATTGCCCCCCTGTAGCATATTTTTGAATATGGGAATATTCATACAATACTATTTAATCAGGGAACAATGAGGGTATACTCTTTATTGGTGGCTCCTTACGTCAATGACGTAAGAGCCTATGATATTATGGCCTCGTTCCGGGCTCCTCAGAGCCCGGGTTAACCTCGATCACGACGGTCGAGAACCAAGATCATCTTAGGGGGTACCCCTTAATCATTCCTAAGGTACGTCATTGGGACGGAGCCACTGAAAAGTAGAAAATAAAAAAGAGAAGAACTAACACAGTTTGAACACCATGCCTACTCGCATTCTGATCTTCCTCTGTTTCCCATACCTTGCCCACTATTTCCACCTCTCAGGTGCGTTCTCTCTCGATCGTCGCTCATCCAGATACGACGTATTGTCCCTACCTCCCTTTCAGTTTTACATAGCCCCTCTTAAATGCATCAGTTTTAGTCCATAGTGAGTCTAATTGCAGTTGAGTTTGTACAGTATATGCGTTTAGGAATGTATTTATTTTAACTATTTTTCACTTGTAAAACCTGAATAAGTAAGGACTTAGTCTGGGCTGGTTGTTGTTGTTGTTGTTCCCCAAGCTGCCTGGCCGAAAAGCCCCAAGGCCCCGAGCAAGGCCAAGGCCATAACCGAGCGCCCCCACAGAACCCTCCCTGCCGACCACAATAAAGCCTGGGTGACAGAAGCCACTCCATGGCGGGGAGCTGAGGAGGGTGCGGAAACGCCCGGGAAACCAAAGCCCCACCCAGGACCCTGTGCCCCTCAGCAATTATGAAGAGAAAGTTGAGGGGCAAAGGAAAAATGTGACGCTTTGGCTTACAATCTTGGTAGATTGGGAGGTCAATCCACGGAAAAGACGCCGTCACTTGAGATCTAGAAAACATATAAGTAAAAGGAACAGTCAGAGTAAGCTATGGGTATGGCAGAGATCGCTCAGTTCTCACTCCGATAGACCAGCCCATCACCACGGGGCTGGGCTGGTCGACGATCGTGCTTTTCAAGGACGCCACTTTCGCTTTTTCTCAGTGTTTTTGTTTCTTTTTTTATCATACGAGCCTCGGCTCATTAGCTGCAGTGTCTTTTTTCTGTGAAAGTGTGTTTTAACATTGTAGCTTGATATTAATTCCCTTAAGTGTTAAATTCATAGATCTTTAATTCTTTACATGTACCCCCCAAGGTTGTGCGCTGGCCAGGGATTACTTATCATAACCTTTGTTAAAATTTTATTAAAAACTAAATTCACAAATCCTAATTTCGATAATTCTTTGTTTTTTGACCTATTTTCATTCAATGCTTCACACCATAACATCTACAATACCTTCAGTATTAACTTCCAAAGTTTTCTATGTGAAGGTGAATACATATCGCTTTGACATTAATCAATCAAGAGTGCCTCATCATATATATTTGCCTTCAAGACATTTTGTATGGCATTATTTTCAGTGAGAACCATCAAATACTTACAGCTGATGGTTTTATATTGTGATATTAAATTCAATTACAACATTCTAATAATAGCCTATATGGTACTGCTTATTGAGGCACTCGTATGTCATTATTTTCAAGGGTACCAAGTAGTCCTACAGCCAATGAGTACCCAAAATAATATCTTGATTGAATATATCTCACTGACTTACAGTCCCGGAACGATGTAAGAAAACATGTACAAGATACACAATAATCGCCAATTAACACCCGTGCCCGAGTAGGCCTACCCTGACGAGTGCAAAAAAAAAAAAAATAATAATAATAACATAATATGGCGTGTTGAGAATTCTCAAGTCCCCGGGTACCCTAGACCTTATCTCAATAAGGCCCGGGTACCAGGACTGCCGGGTATGGTGACAGTCCCGGGTACCCAGATGGGCGGGTGATAATTACAATACCATACAAGAATTCTCAAGTCCCCGGGTACCCTAGACCTTATCTCAATAAGGCCCGGGTACCAGGACTGCCGGGTATGGTGACAGTCCCGGGTACCCAGATGGGCGGGTGATAATTACAATACCATACAAGAATTCTCAAGTCCCCGGGTACCCTATACCTTATCTCAATAAGGCCCGGGTACCAGGACTGCCGGGTATGGTGACAGTCCCGGGTACCCAGATGGGCGGGTGATATTATAATATCATACAAATATAAAGCCAGGCCCGGGTACATATAAGATATTGCCAGTTACCCGGCCGACTGTTAAAGCTATGACAAACCCGGGCACCAAGATTCCCGGGTGGTATCACATTACCATATCAAGTACAGTCAACCCTCGAATGTGCGGACTAATAGAGGGGGACCCTTGTCCGCACCTTGAAAAAGTCCGGACATTGGAAATAGCCTACATTGGGGAAAAAAAAAAAAAAAAAAAATGATAGCCCCGCCGCTGTAGGCCTACTCCCTCCCCTCCCCATCCCGGCCTCAACCCCGACCCCATATTTGTCATTTGATAAATTTCACTTAAACAAAAAAAATAAATAAAAAAATAAGGAAGGATATCCCCACCGCTGTAGGCCTACTCCCTCCCCTCCCCGCCCCGGCCTCAACCCCGACCCCGTTACTGTGATGATGTTGATAAGCCTTATGCTACACCCTATTGATAATGCAAAACTATTGAACACACTTAAAAGTGTATGTTATTTGGTCTTTATATAATCTGTGAATCATTTCCGATATGATGGAATTAACCCTCCAGCCCCGGGGGCTATAGCTCGCGACTGTGCTGCGGTACCGGGTGTTTTGACGATCTTTGGGCTATGTTAACATCTCTGTAAGTCAATGAATATGGCATGTAATGTTGTGAATAAAAAAGAATAATGTTCCACAAACCTTCCTCTGCCGAATGGCGTTGAGTAGAGGTCTCTAGCCCCTCTGGTTGCATAATGGTGAGCGCGGGAAGACGAGTGCTTTTCGGCGGCAAATTCTTCCCGCGTTCGGACGCGTCGGCCCGGCCATGGCTACGACGCACCTATCCGCTCGTCGCGCCAAAGTATTTATCTCCCTTAGACGATTTTAGTGTTTGATATTGAGAATGTGATGTTTATTTGATATTTTAATAGTTATTTTGAGGCCAATTATATAAAGTATGTTTATTAGGGTATCAACTGTCACTGATAGTGCTAATTTTCACTCGATACCGTACATTTTATTAGTAATTGAGGTAGGTTATTGTTGCACTGATTATTCGTTATCACAGGTGTTTATTATACTTTGGCCATCAAATATTAGGTCTCGTGTCACTTTCACTTTGACAAATATGCTTTAGAGAGTGTCACTGTCACTGATAATGCTCATTTTCACTCGATACCGTACATTTTATTAGTAATTGAGGTAGGTTATTGTTGTATTAGGCACTGATTATTCGTTATCACAGGTGTTTATTATACTTTGGCCATCAAATATTAGGTCTTGTGTCACTTTCACTTTGACAAATATGCTTTAGAGAGTGTCACTGTCACTGATAATGCTCATTTTCACTCGATACCGTACATTTTATTAGTAATTGAGGTAGGTTATTGTTGTATTAGGCACTGATTATTAGTTGTTGTTGTTGTTTGTGCCTGGCCAACAAGGAGCAGGCCAAGGCCATAACTGAGTGCCCCCACAGAACCCTCTCTGCCTACCACAATAAAGCCTGGGTGACCGAAGCCACTCCATGGCGGGGAGCTGAGGAGGGCGCGGAAATGCCCGGGAAACCAAAGTCCCACCCAGGGCCCTGTGCCCCTCAGCAATTATGAAGAGAAAGTTGAGGGGCAAAGGAAAAATGTGACGCTTTGGCTTCCAATCTTGGTAGATTGGGAGGTCAATCCACGGAAAAGACGCCGTCACCTGAGATCTAGGAAATATATAAGTAAAAGGAACAGTCGGAGTAAGCTATGGGTATGGCAGAGATCGCTCAGTTCTCACTCTGATAGACCAGCCCATCACCATATGACTAGAACCCAATCCTCTCAGCATCAGCTAGGAAAGGCCCTAGAAAGCCGCCTTTGACGGGGGGGATAGCTCCCCTATTTCAACCCCTTTCGGGGTTGGGCACCCGCCCACTGATTATTAGTTATCACAGGTGTTTATTATACTTTGGCCATCAAATATTAGGTCTTGTGTCACTTTCACTTAGTTATATGATTTGTAAACGTTTTATATACAATTTATTGTGTCTTTTTTCACTGATTTATATATTTCTATAGGTTCTAATCATATGAATATCACTTGGTATATATATATATGTGTCACTTTCACATATTATTATGGTGTAATTGTATTTGTATCAATTTTCTCATAATACATGACTTTTGTATTACAATAAATTGGTTTTCTTCCACTTTTTGCCTATATATAATTATAGTGTACATATTGTCATTTTATTTGGCAATTTCAGTATGATTATTAGAACTCCAGCTTGGAGTGGTAATCAAAGAAGCACTCTAAAGCACAGAGTGCCACCTTGCACTCCACACACTCCATGGTTGACTTTTTACCTGACCTCGGCCTCACCCTGCTGTTGTAGCAGACATGGCACCGCTTCTGCTGCGTTCTTCCTGCTTCATTCTGAGGCAGGGAACCAAGCCTGTGCCTAATCAAGTATTGAGCACACTGCAAGTGGTCAATAACGGCGGGCCCAGGATGTGCCACTGCACTCCGTGGCGTAGCATACTTCTCCAGGAGCTCCGTCAACACCTGCTTTTGGAACCTCCGCAGGCTATTGAACTTCATGGGTGTGTTCACATTCCGAAGCTTGTATATATTGTAGGCATTCAGAACTGACATGTCCACCATATGCAGAAAGAACTTTTTGTACCATCTGCACGAGGTACGCAGGCAGTCAATGAAGCCTATCTGCATGTCGGACTTGTCCACCAGCCTCATGTTGATGTTGTAGTCCAGGACAGCATCGGGCTTGGTCACCCTGGCCTGGGTGCGGCGATCCACCTTGCCAGTCTCCACCATTTCCCCCTTGTGGATGGTGGTCAGGAGGTTGACCTTCCGCTGGTCGTGCCAGTGGATAGCCAGAATGGGCCCCGACTTCTTCTTGAACACATCACCTTTTTTGGTCTTTGGAGGGAAAGGTGGCATGCCCTTCCTATTCCCTCGTACTGTGCCTACAGTCCCCGTCTTGCGCTCATGCAGGTACTGTGAGAGAGTGGGGGACGTGTAATAATTGTCCGTGTAGAGGACGTGATTCTTATGAAAGTAGCGGTCCATCATGGCTTGCACCACTGCTCCGCCAAAGCCAATGAGGGGGTCCACAAGCAAGTCCCCTTCCTTCCCACTGTAGACCAGGAAGTCCAGGACATAGCCAGTTTGGCAGTCGCACAGCACAAAGAATTTTATGCCAAAGCGATGTCTTTTTGAGGGGATGTACTGCCGGAAGCTGAGTTTTCCCCGGAACAGCACAAGAGACTCGTCAATGACGACCTTGCGGAAGGGCTTGAAGTAGGAGGTGAAGCGTTCTCGCATCATCTCGTACAACGTCCTAATCTTCCACAGCTTGTCACCGAGGTGGACGTCGGTGTTGGTGACAAGATGGAGCGCTGCGAGGATATCAAGGTACCGGTCGCGAGACATATATTTCCTGAAGGCAGGGGTGGATATCAGATCATTGGTGATCCAATAGTCAGGCAACCTATGCTTCTTGACATGAGGCATTAGCATGGTGAGTGCCAGGAACACCATGAACTCTTTATGAGTCACTGGGGTCCACTGCCTCATGTGGCCCTTGGTCACCTTGCCCAAAAAGTGGACCTGGAATTGGTGCTGCTTATTTGTCTCTTTGACAACATAGCCTACCACCTCCTCATCAAAGAAGGCCTCAAATAGTTCGTGTGGTGGAGCATTGGGGCCTGCAGGAAAATTGGGGGTAATGCCTGAACCCTCCAGTACCTCATCAAAAGCTGGCACATCAGGGTTGTATCCATCCCCATCAACTACGTCTTGCCACTGAAAAACGTAGAATGGGTCTTGTCTACGCTGACGAGGAGCTCCAGCTGGTGGCCCAGCACGCCCACGGCCAACTCGGGAGGCGCGCGCCCTAGGGCGGCGAGGGCGTCGGCCAGGGCGGCGGCCAGCACGACGGGCAGCACGACGCCGGGCCAAGCGGATGGGTCGAGGGTCGTCGATGTCCATATAGTCATCGTCAGAGTGGTCATCTTGCCCTGAAGGTGGACCTATGTAATCATGGCCAGAGTCTTCAGAGAGGTGCCCTTCATCATCAGTGGCCCCCACATAATCTGGCGGGGAACCAGTGATGCGTGGGCGGCGTGCGGGTGGGCGAGGTGGGGAAGGAGTGGCAGGTGAGGCTGTGTCCCCCCCGAGGTCCTGGGCTCCTTGGCCTGCGACGAGTGACAGAAAGCAATGTTTCACTGTCACTAGGCCCAGGTATTGGTGATGCGAGCTCAAAGACTTCTTCAGGAAGACATGTTGAAGGCGGGAGAGGTGGGGAGGACCGTGGGGAAAGTTGCGGGGGTGTATGGCTGGGGCCGGCAGGGGTGGACGCCGCGGGAGCCTCGAACAAAACTCTCTTACTTTTCTTAATTTTTTTGGTATATTTCCTGCCTTTCCCCTTTTCGGCAGCAGTATGTCTCCTGTCGGGGGACCTAGGAGGCAAATAGGCCGAAAGGGGGGGGTCCTCAACCCTTGGCAGTGGTGGGGGTGGTGGGGAAGAATGCGGGGCATCCGGGTCATCTTGGGTGGCGTGGGTAGATAAGGGAGACAATGGCGGGCGAGAAGGGTCACCACGCTCACCCTCACTCACAGCCTCATCCTCACCAAGTATTTTGGCTTGTTCCCTAGCTGCCGCGGCCGCCTTCTCAAGTATTTTCTGCTTATATAAGTGTAGCTTGAAAGGCGATTTACCTGGGGAAGGGCTTGGCGTCGTGTCACTTATGCGAAATTTGGTGAGTGACCTTGAACTCTCCCACTCACTCACTCTCTCAAGTTCACTGTCTTTAGGTAAACCAGCTTCCTCAACAACTGGTACATCACCTTCATCACTCTCATCACTGTCATGTTCTCTCGCAAATCCCAGGAATTGCTCTTCGTTCTCACTCTCATGGCCATAATCACTCGACTTATAATTACTGGAGTCGTCACTGACTATATCATCAACAATATACTTGGCATCAGCACGCTCATATAGTCTCAATGTCGTCTCAATACCTCCGGGAGATAACACATTTAGGCGATGGCGTCGGGGTAAGGCGCGACGAACTAGCACGGGCGTCGTAGGAAGCACGGTATCGGACACAGCGGAATCACTATTTGGTGTACTGTCCATGATGGCGTCGGGGTAGATACTGTTGCTGTGGCGTAGTTTACGCCTGGTGGCGCCACCTACCCTCCCACGATACCAAAAATTTACGCGCGGCATTCGAAAGCACTCACGCAAGCAATGGGCGTTCAAGAGCCCTTCCGGGTTGCGCGGGCCGAGTTTGTTATGGGCGTTCAAGAGCCCTTCCGGGGTGGAGGGGTTAAAGAACAAATTTTTCCACCAACTCATAATCAGCAAAAATGACACAAATGTCAATTAAAAATATGTTACAATATTTCACAATCAATTTGTGTAGACACACATTCAAGGCGAAAATAAACCGTGGGGGAAAAAAACCAATACAGTAAATAAATAAAATAAAATCTGCTCGGAACTCGAAGACGGGGGAATATTTGTTGTTGACTGTATCTTATTTCTTGTTTATGTGCTGGAAGGATATTATATTTTTCAATTCCATCGCATTAGAAATTATTCAAAGATTACAAAAAAGAAAAGATAAACAAAGCCAATAGAATTGTAGGGCTGATAAGGAGGACATTTGTGTCACTTGACAAAGAAATCTTCAGGAATCTCTTTACAGCGCTGGTTAGGCCGCACCTGGAATATGCGAACCAGGTGTGGGCTCCATATATGGTAAAGGATATAGAAGCAGTGGATAAAGTGCAGAGGAGAGCTAGCAAGCTGGTACCAATGTTGAAGAACGCGGGCTATGAGCAGAGGTTGAGGACACTGGGGCTTCCGACACTGGCATATAGGAGAAAGAGAGGGGATATGATAGAGACTTTTAAGATAGTGTCAGGAAAGTACGATGAGGATGTGTGTGAAGGTATATTCTTGATGCGGGAGGGAACAAGAACGAGAGGACACTCTAAGAAAATTTACAAAGAAAGAAATAGGCTTGAGAAGGCAAAGAACTCATTTTGTGATAGAGTGGTAAATGAGTGGAACGCACTGCCCCAGTATGTAGTCGATTCCGAATCAATAAGGGAGTTTGAAAGTAATCTTGATAAAGCATGGGGAAGACAAGATTTGAAGTTTGATTATAAAACAAAAATACAGAATAGTAAAAATGTTGCGTCTGCTACCGCCGCCGCCAACACCGTGAACGACCGCAGCAGTGCAAGTACTGGTACTGAGCTGGATACACAGGCCTAGTTTGCCTTTTTCCAGAGGATCTACTGTAAGAAACTGTAAGAAAAAGTCCAAATAAGACATAGTTATGTTAATGTATAAGGGAGTTACGTAGATGCATTAGAGAGATAGATAGATAGAAAGAGAGAGTTGCAGAGGGGGAGTGAGCGATAAACACGAACTATTATGAGACGGACTTAATTGGTTCTGAAAAGACAAAGGAGACTTTTTTTATTGACTCTCTTTTTCATGTTATTATTTGTGTGCTAGAAGGATAATATAGTTTTCAATTCCATCGCATTAGAAATGATTTATAGATTACAAAAAGTCCAAATAAGACATAGTTATGTTAATGTATAAGGGAGTTAGTTAGATGCATTAGAGAGATAAATAGATAGAGAGAGAGTGGCTATAGGCGAGCAAGCGATAAAATACTAACATATATGAGACGGACTTATGTTTCTGAAAGACAAAGGAGACATTTTTATTTACTCTCGTTTTCATTTTATTATTTGTGTGTTAGAAGGATAATATTGTTTTCAGTTCCATCGTATTAGAATTGATTCATAGATTAAAAAAAGACCAAATAAGACATAGGCCTAGTTATGTTAATGTATAAGGGAGTTAGGTAGATGCATTAGAGAGATAGATAGATAGATAGAAAGAGAGTTGCAGAGGGGGAAGTGAGCGATAGACAAACACAAACTATTAAAATACCGGACAACTTTTAAATTAACGGTCTTTTGCCTGATTTGTCCGGTCTTTTGGGGACTAGTCCGCATCGGCTGTTGGGTCCGCACAAACCGAAGTCCAGTCAACTGGGGTCCGCCCATGCGAGGGTCGACTGTATAAAGTCAAGCCCGGGTACTTGTAGGCTATGGCCGGCTACCCGGGAATTATAATACCGGGTGGTATTATAACCCACAACAAATATAAAGATAAACCCGGCCGGGTACCAACAGGCTATGGCATAATACCGGGCGGTATTATAATCCACAACAAATATAAAAATAAACCCGGCCGGGTACCAACAGGCTATTGCCGGGTACTCTGACAACTGTCAAGACTAGGACAAACCCGGGTACTATAATTCCCGGGTGATACTATAAAGGCTATAGCCGGTTACTCTGGAGGCTGCTAAAACGATGACAGACCCGGGTACCAATATTCCCGGGTGGCATCATAAATGCCAAAAAACAGCCCCGGTTACAAGTACATCCCAGGTACAAGTAGGCTATTGCCGGTCACTCCAGACATTCCCGGGTGGTATCATAATAACAAGCATAAGGCCATAACAAGACCCGGGCACCAGGAAGCCAGTTACCGGGTACTCTGGCGACTGTTAAGACAATAGCATATTATTTTCCGGGTATCCTAAGCTTTGTCATATCTTAATAAATAAAGGTAAATGTTTGTCTGTTTGTCAGTTACCCGACTACCCGACCTTTGTTACTAAACTCCTCCCACAGTTTTGGTGCCAGGTGGGAGTGTGGGGCACCGTTGGAAAACCCAGGCTTTGGAGATGGTTTTAGGCGAGTTTAGTGGAAATCAGAGACACTTTTGTTTAATAAACATTTTGGCAGAACTTATGTAGTATACGGGAGCGAAAAAATATTGCCGTTTGGGGCAGAAGGAGGCCTCCGATCGAAAAGGTGTATGGAACGAAAGTTGTTCGCAGCCTCCCAAAATGGGGGTACGGATGGGGTAAGATCCAAAATCGGAGGTCATTTAGCGGCCGAAATCGAGGTCGCCGTTTAATGAGGCACAGGGAGGTCGAGGCCGGTGATTATGGTAGTACATTTTTTTTTTTTTTTTTTTTTTTTCTATGTGATTGAGGGAGGCAAAAGGCATAACTGCCTATAACGAGTGCCTCTCCCATAGTTGAAAGAGTGACAGGGCCAAAATCAAGGGACGTTCGAGCCAAAATGCCTGGACACACGGAGTTTGAAGCAATTTAAGTCATAGGAAGAGGGAAAGACTGATTCTGGGAGAGAGTTCCAGAGCTCAGATGTTGAGTAGAAGAAAGTTTGAGAGTAACGTTTCACTCTTGGGTTGGAGAGTTGCACAGAGTAGGGGTGGGATTGAGTTGCAAGACGGGTACCACGTGCCCTACGTAAAGGAGGTGGTATGCACTGGGATAGCTCTGAGGAACACTGATTATTATAGTAGCGATAGAATAGCGAGAGAGATGCAACATTGCGGCGGAGAGAGAG
Organism: Paralithodes platypus; assembly: GCA_032716605.1. NCBI lineage: Eukaryota > Metazoa > Arthropoda > Malacostraca > Decapoda > Lithodidae > Paralithodes > Paralithodes platypus. The sequence continues at coordinate 288,265 of JAVRFV010002294.1, forward strand.
AGATTGCAGAGAGTTGGTGAGTGGACGGGAGTTAATGATACGAAAGGCCTTCCTTTCAACTTTGTCTAGGAGAGCGGTGTGAGAGGAACCTCCCCACACATGTGAACAATACTCAATACAAGGGCGCACTATGCCCCTGTACAGAGCAAGAAGCTGTGCAGGGGAAAAGAACCCCCTAAGGCGGTTGAGCACACCCAGCTTCTGGGAGGCTGCCTTAGCAAGACTGGTAATATGGTCCTTCCAAATGAGAGCAGAAGAAAAAGAGACACCAAGAATATTGAGAGAAGATGAAGGGTTGATTTTTGTATTGTTGAAGAATAAGGGATAGTCCGCTGGGAGATCCTGACGGGTAGATAGATGGAGAAATTGGGTTTTGGAAGCATTAAAGTTAACGAGGTTTTCTCTGCCCCAATTGGAAATAGTATTTAGATCAGAATTTAAGAGTTCTATGGCTTCATTACGTTTGTCGTTGAGGGATTGCTGGCTGGGGCGTTCTGAAAAACTAATGGAGTAGTGTAAGGTTGAATCGTCTGCGTATGAATGGATGGGAATTAAGGTACAGTTAAGGAGATCATTTATAAAAATTAGAAAGAGAATAGGAGATAGGACAGAGCCCTGAGGAACACCGGAGTTTATAGGGTGAGGAAGTGAACAATGGCCGTCCACAACCGCAGCTATGGAACGGCCGGAAAGGAAATTAGAGACAAAGGCACAGATGGAGGGATAGAAACCGAAGGAGGGTAGTTTAGAAATTAAAGATTTATGCCAGACTCTATCGAAGGCTTTCGATATGTCTAGTGCAATAGAAAAAGTCTCACCGAAGTCCCGAAAGGAGGATGACCAAGAGTTAGTAAGATATGAAAGAAGATCACCAGTAGAGCGACCCTTAAGGAAGCCATACTGGCGATCTGAGAGCAGATTATGAGAAGAGAAATGCTTAAGAAATTTGGAAGCAAGAATAGTTTCAAAAACTTTAGAAAGACAAGAGATAAGAGCAATTGGACGATAGTTGGAGGGTTGAGAGCGGTCACCCTTCTTTGGGACAGGTTGAATGTGAGCAAACTTCCAGCATGAAGGGAAGACGTTAGAGGATAGACAGAGACGAAAGAGTTTGCCTAGGCAGGGAGTCAGCACGGAAGCACAGTTTTTGAGAACAACAGGAGGAACACGGTCCGGACCGTACGCCTTATTAGTGTTAAGCCCAGAGAGGGTAGAAAGTACATCTTTAGAAGAGATTAGGATATTAGGCATAAGTAAGAGAGAGGAGGGCGGAGAGGGAGGAATAGCACCGGAATCATCCAAGGTGGAGTTTCTAGCAAAAGTTTGAGCGAAGAGTTTAGCTTTGTCAGAGGAAGAAGTGATGGTTGTGCCATCAGAGTGGGAAAGGGGAGGGAAAGACGAGGAAGAGAAATTGTTGGAGAGGTTTTTGGCTAGATGCCAGAAAGCTTGGGATGAGCTAGAGTTGGATAGTTCAGTGCATTTATTATTGATGAAAGAGTGTTTGGCAAGTCGAAGAACAGATTTGGCTTGATTCCGGGCAGAAACATATGAAGAATGAGAATCTTGAGTTTTAAGGCGTCGATACCGTTTGAATGCTTCCTCCTTATTGCGGACAGCAGTAGAACAGGCGTGAGTAAACCAAGATTTTTTAGCATTAGTCTGAGAGAAAGAGAATGGAATGTATGCTTCCATGCCCGATAGGATTACCTCGGTAATGCGTTCAGCACTCTCCGAGGGTCCCCGGCCATGGAAGCAGAAATCATTCCATGGGAAATCAAAGTAGTACTGCCGAAGAGCCTCCCAGTCGGCAGCGCCAAAGTGCCACAAGCGCCGCCGGCTAGGAGGATCGGGTGGCTGTACTGGAGAGATAGGACAGGTGACAGAGATAAGTTTATGGTCGGAGGAGCCCAAAGGAGAGAAAAGATCGACAGTATAAGAAGAAGGGTTAGAAGTTAGAAACAGGTCAAGAATGTTGGGCCGATCTCCGATGCGATCCGGGATACGGGTGGGTTGCTGAACTAACTGCTCTAGGTCATTTAGGATAGAAAAGACGTAGGCTTGTTCACCAGGTGGATCAGTAGTGTGAGAGGAGAGCCATTGGCGGTGGTGAACGTTGAAATCTCCTAAGATGGAGATTTCTGAGAAAGGAGAAATGGATAGAATGTGTTCCACTGTAGAGTTTAGATAGTCAAAGAATTTAGGAAAGTTGGTAGAGTTAGGGGAAAGATAGACAGCACAGAAATATTTAGTAAGAGAATGACAGGAAAGTTTGAGCCATAAAGTTGAGAATTCAGAGGAGTCGAAATCGGGAACACGAGAGCAAGTGACTACTACAGTAGTAGTAGTAGTATTGTGATGATTGTGGTAGTAGTGATTGATGATGGTGATTATGGTAGTAGTTGTGGTGGTAGTAGTGATGGTGATTATGGTGATTACCCGGGCAACACCGGGTAGCCCTGCTAGTACAGTACTTTAATAAAGACAAACCAGGGTTCCAATAATGGAATCAAATGGAAATTGTTGCCGGGTACTCTAGGCTTTGTCATACTATATAATAAAGACAAGCCCGGTTCCCAATAATTAACGCAGATGGCGGGAGGCGGACGCAAGTTTTTGAGGCTCCGGCATATGTTCATGGGAAAGGATAAATAACACGGAATATCGAGTGCATACGGAGCTAGCAAGGAGAGGAAGGACTCGTGAAGTGTTTGTAAGATATATTGCTGTGGTGGAGGGGTGATATATAGTGTAATAAGAGTAGAGTAACGGGACAGCGGTAGTGTTGTGAGGTGTTGAGATTGTAAACAAACATGGCGGAAGGAATTTCGGGATTGACGGAGGCGGAAGAAAGGCTACAACGTTTTCGTGGGTTTAAGAGCACAGATAAGAAGTTATAAGAGGTTATTAATGTTGTGAAGGATTTGGAAAAGTGGAAGAGTGATACGGAGAAATGGAAGGGGGATATTGGTGAGAAAATTAAGGTACTGTGTGTACTGTGTGGTGTGTCAGGTGGGGAAGGGAATAGGCCTAGCGAAGGAAGCGAATGTTAATATTTCGAAAGTTAATAATAGCCTAGAGATAGTATTGAAAAGGGTAGATGAACTGGGAGCAGAGAAAATGGCATTGAAGGAGCAGCTGGAGGAATACGAAGGACGATTCAAGGAAGTAAAGGAGTCAACTGCATGGACGGTGGTAGGTGAACAGAAAGTTAAGGATTTGGAGGATATTGTGAAAGAGCAAAAGGAAGAAATGAATATGACCAAAAAAAGTTTTGAGAGTGCAGTTGTAGGGGTCATGAAGAACAAGGAGAGTGTCGTGAGGGAGGCCATGGACAGGGATAGGGGTGTATTCATGCATGGCGATATAGAGGCTCATATGAATGATAATGGAGTGAGAAAACTGAGGGATATGGAGAAAGTGAAGGAGGTCATGAAAGGTGTGGATGTGGACGGATGTGGATGGGAAGGGCAGGTGGAGGAAGTCAGTAGGATAGGTAGATATAAAAGGGGAGAGATGAGACCTATAAGAATACAGTTTAAAACCAGGGCAGTGACAAATTTTAGTTGGAGGCTAAACACAAATGAAGAACTGAAACATATAAGACTAAAGAAGGATTTGAGCATAGAACAAAGAAAAAAATAAAGGAATTACAAGAAAAGGCTGATGAAAATAATGGAAAGTTGGGGGAGGAGGATAAGAGGAATTTTTACTGGAGAGTGAGGGACGAGAAATTGAAGAAGTGGTTTACAGTATACGAATAGAAGGGAGAAGGAGATCAGGGAGGGAAGAGAATGTGATAGGAGTTGTGATGGAGGAGGAGAACAGGGTGGAGGTGTCACAGAGAGAGACAGGAGACAAAGCTGCAGACCCAGTAGTGCTAAGGGGGGAGTAGGGTACGGACAGGAGGAGCGGGATGGTGTAGTTGCTGAAGGAATGGTAGATAGATTAAGGATTATGTTTAGTAATATGGATGTGTTTACCCAGGACAAGAAAAGAGAACTGATATGTAGGTTGCATGATGAAGAGGAAAAACCTGATGTCATAGCCTTACAGGAAGTAAGACCAAAAAATGCTAGAATTGACAGGGAACTGGTGGAGTATAGTTTGGAGGGTTTTGAGTTATATGAGAGGAATGATATTAGAGCAGAGGTTGGAAGAGGACTGTTTATTTATGTAAGAAAAGAGCTCAAGGTAAATGAGGTGGATATGAGACAGCAGTATTGTGAGTATTTGTGTATTGAAGTAAAATGTGCAAGAGGATCAATTCTAATTGCCTCTATATATTGAAACCCAAATAATAGTAGGGAAGAGGATGATAACCTACTGAAAGCAATGGAGGAAATAGATAATAGAGAGAACAAATATAAGATTTTGATTGGAGATTTCAATTTGCCAAGGATCAACTGGGCAAATTGTACTACTCCAGCGGGACACTGTAGCCTGGAAAACAAGGTTATAGAGAAAGTGAGAGATTGTTTTTTAACGCAACATATTACAGAGATGACAAGATATAGAGATGGGATGCAGGGGAGTGTACTTGATTTGATTTTTAGCAATGAGGAGGATATAGTGGAACATGTCAATGTGGATAGCCCTATAGGTCGTAGTGACCATGCCTGTATAAGTTTTAGTTGCAATATTAAAACAGAGAGGGATAATAGAAACAATACAAAAATATACATGTATGATAGAGAAGATTATGAGCTGCTGAGACAGTGTTTGGACATTGACTGGGGGGAATACTTGAACGGTGAAGACGCTGAAGGAATGTGGAGGAAGATTAGAGTCAAACTGGAGAATGCTGTATCCAAATGTGTACCAGTAAGGGAATATAGGGATAAAACAAAATTGAGGAAAAGAACGAACCCAGAATTACCAATGAAAAGAAAGCTTTGGACATTGATAAGAAGAAAGAAACGATTGTGAGAAAGACTAAAATTGTTAAAAAAGAACAGGGGGTCTAGTCTATCTATCTATCTATTGCCTGACGCCGTGATCCCCGAAGGGGTGGCCACGAACGAACCGCCCCCATGCACCTCTGTCCCCAGTCAGTCGACGCCCCTCCCCCCAACCAGCACCGCCTTCGTTCATGTAGTTCCTCACTCCATCCTTCCACCTCATATTCGGTCTACCTCTCCCCCTCTGTCCCTCCACCTCGCTCTCGTACACCCTCTTAGTCATTCTCTCGCTTTCCATACGTTCCATATGGCCGAACCATCTCAAGTTGTTCCTTTTCACACTTTCCAGCACATCTAGGGGGTCTAGTATAGAAGCTAAAGAAGTGGATTTGGAACGCAGACAAATAAACAATAAAATAAGGTGGGAGACAAGGAGGGGGGTGAAGGAGAGGTAGAGAGAGATTGCTAGAAATGTGAAGGATAATCCAAAAATATTCTGGAAGTATATTCAGGAAAAGTTAACAAGAAGAGTAGGTATCCCAAAACTGATAGGAGACCTGGATAATGGGAATGGAGCAGAAACTGATAAGGAGAAAGCAGAGGTGCTGGGGAAATACTTTGGGGAGGTACTAGCAGTGGAGTCGGTTGATGCAGTGCCTACTATTCCCATCAAACAGGCACCAGAACTAGAATTAATAGAGTTTTCCCATGCTAGAATAAGGAGGGCTAGAGAAAAAATTAACAGAAGTAAGTCCCGGGACCGGATGGGATTCATCCAAGAATCATAAAGGAAGGAGGTGAGATGTTAGTAGAGCCAATAAAAATGTTATTTGAGGTATCTTTTAATTCAGGACAAATCCCGATGGACTGGAGAGAGGCGAACATAACAGCTATATTTAAGAAGGGAAAAAGAAATGACCCAGGAAATTATAGACAAGTCAGTTTGACAAGTGTTGTGTGTAAACTAATGGAAACGGTAATTAGAGAAGAAATAAATGGAGCATATGAAATCAAACCAACTTTTCAGTGGGAGACAGTTCGTATTCTTGCCGGGGAGGTCGACGGTACTACAGCTAATTAAGGTGGTGGATGATTGGATGCAAATTCTGGAGGATGGTGATGTTATAGACGTGGTATTGCGATGTATTGCGATTTTATGAAGGCCTTCGATAAGGTCCCACATAAAAGGTTAATAGAGAAAGTTAGAATCTATAGTATAGGGGAGAAATGTGTGAAATGGATAGAAGCCTTCCTGAAAGATCAGAGACAGAGGGTACTGGTGAATGGAATAGGCTCGGGGTGGAGGGAAATTACAAGTGGGGTACCTCAGGGATCTGTGTTGGGACCACTACTGTTCGTTATATATATCAACGACTTACCTGAAGTTATAACCAATGGAAGTGAGATATACCTGTATGCGGATGACGCTAAGCTGTATAGAAGAGTGAGGAGTAAGGAAGATGTAGGTTTTCTTCAAGGAGATGTGGAGGGCATGAAGGGATGGTCTGAACATTGGTTAATGCCTTTTCATCCAAAAAAAATGCAAGTACATGCGGATTGGGACTAGCAAGATAGACAAGGTAGGATACAGTATGTATGAAGCGATGGAGGAAGTGAATACAGAAAAGGATATAGGAGTAGTGATAGACAATAAGTTAAATTTCTCAGAACATTTAGCGGAAAAGATAAACAAAGCCAATAGAATTGTAGGGATGATAAGGAGGACATTTGTGTCACTTGACGAAGAAATCTTCAGGAATCTCTATACAGCGCTGGTTAGACCGCACCCGGAATATGCGAACCAGGTGTGGGCTCCATATATGGTAAAGGATATAGAAGCAGTGGAGAAAGTGCAGAGGAGAGCTAGCAAGCTAGTACCAACGTTGAAGAACGCGGGCTATGAGCAGAGGTTGAGGACACTGGGACTTCCGACACTGGCATATAGGAGAAAGAGGGGATATGATAGAGACTTTTAAGATAGTGTCAGGAAAGTATGATGAGAATGTGTGTGAAGGTATCTTCTTGATGCGGGAGGGAACAAGAACGAGAGGACACTCTAAGAAAATTTACAAAGAAAGAAATAGGCTTGAAAAGGCAAAGAACTCATTTTGTGATAGAGTGGTAAATGAGTGGAACGCACTGCCCCAGTATGTAGTCGATTCCAAATCAATATGGAAGTTTGAAAGTAATCTTGATAAAGCATGGGGAAGACAAGATTTGAAGTTTGATTATAAAGCAAAAATACAGAATAGTAAAAAATTTGCGTCTGCTTCCGCCGCCGCCAACACAGTGAACGACCGCAGTAGTGCAAGTACTGGCACTGAGCTGGATACACAGGCCTAGTTTGCCTTTTTCCAGAGGATCTACTGTAAGAAACTGTAAGAAATATTATTTTGTCGGATACTCCAGGCATTGTCATACTATAATAGGACAAGCCCGGGTTGCAATAATGGAGGCAAATATTGATTTTTCCGGTTACCCTAGACTTTGTCATACCATATTAGAGACAGGCCCGGGTACCAGTCATTAACACTACACGTACAGTCTGGCCTGCCAATACGCGAGAATATGGGCGACACGCGAGGGCGCGGAATGAAAATTCGCGTATTAGCAATAGAGTATTATATGGGAATAAATGGATATGGGCGGCACTGACTCCAAGTTGTCTACTTTAGGCCTATTTATCTCCGTCAATTGCCACAAAAGGTACATATATGTATACATAAACATCCAAATCATAAGAAAATATAACAATAATAATAAACTCACCTTAAAATTAACAGTAACTGTAGATATGAAGGGTGGGGGCTCCGAGGCAGGCCCCCTCCGAGGCAGGGCGAGTTCAGCTAATGTGCCCCGGCCCCGGCCCCAGCCCCGGCCCCGGCCCCGGCCCCGGCATCATCATCGTCCGACGAACTATCCCTGGCATCTAGCACTCTGTTGAGGGCCAGGCGCCTTTGTTCCACCTGAACCTCCCTCATGAAGCCACCAAAATCATCGTCGGGCATGTCAACCTGAGCAGCCGAGCCTGCCGAGGTCGAAGGTTGGGGTTCGTCATCATCTTCTTGTCGAGGTTCTTGGCGGGCAAGGAATCTTGTCATTAAAGTTTGTCTCCTCTTGTTGACTTCCTGATGATGTTTGTCAGAATAAAAGCGGAAAGCACTGTCAACGGCCAGCAGGACTTCATGTGTTCTCACAGGGCACTGCTCCACCGAGCGAAATCCTTCCTTGAGTTGGTCAACTAAAGCCAAGATTTCGCTCAGTTTACCTACAGACAGATCCATGTTATCAGGTGCAGGGGCTGGTTCAACGTCGTTGTTCGGTTGTCGTGCTTGATGTGCTTGATCTTCGGCATCAATCTGCTCAATTGTGTCACCTTGAGTCTGTTGTTCACCTGCCTCAATAACCTCACGAATCTCCTCGGCTGTCACTGCCCCGAAACCAGCCACTGCGCGGGCCGCTTGAACTGCCTCTGCCTCTGCCTCGGTGACTGACTGGACTTTGTTGGCCTTGGGAGCACATAAATGAGGAGTAAGTGCTCGCCAGGCATGATTAATTGTGGCATCATTTATATCAGCCCATGCTAGAAGAAGGAAGTCGATTGCGTATTTGATGGTAAAAACACGCCAGAAGTGTGTCACGGTCATCTCTGCCTCTGCCTGTGGTGCCTGGGGTGCCGCTGCCTGGGGTGCCTCTGCTGCCTCTGCCTGTGGTGCCTGGGGTGCCGCTGCCTGGGGTGCCTCTGCTGCCGCTGCCTGGGGTGCCTCTGCTGCCGCTGCCTGGGGTGCCTCTGCTGCCGCTGCCTGGGGTGCCGCTGCCTGGGGTGCCGCTGCCTGGGGTGCCTGTTCCTCATCAGACGATGATGCGAACTCCTGCTGCATAGCCAAAATCTCTTCATTGCTCTCTGTCTTCTGGCGTAGATAATTGTAGAGTCGTGTCTGGTAAAAGAGCTTCACATTCGATATGACTTCTTGGTCCAGTGGCTGTATGAGAGATGTTGTTTTTGGTGGCATGAAAACAATCTGTACGTCGGGATGTAGAGTCTCTAAATAGTGTGGGTGGCAAGGGGCGTTGTCCATCAATAACAGGGCCTTGAAAGGTAGGCCTAGTTGTTGGCATTTGAGGCGGGCGTCAGGAACAATTGCTTGACAAGCCAGTCAGACATAATGGCACTAGTCATCCACCCATTAGCGCTCTTGTACCAATAAGTTCCAGTGTCATTCATGTCGCGCAGGTTCTTGTAACATCGAGGGTGGGCAGCTGTGTGCACCACTACAGGCCGCATCTTGTGGCTGCCGGAAAGGTTCACAGTAAACATGACAGTGAACCTTGACTTGTCTATCTTGCGGCCCCTTGCCTGTTTCACAGATTTGGCAAGATATGTAGATTTTGGCATACACTTGTATTGCAAGCCACTTTCATCCACATTATAAATCTGATCCTTTGTGTAGCCACCATCCTCGATTATGGTCTTCAACACCCCAGGAAATGTGTCGGCTGCCACCACATCTGCAGACCCACGTTCTCCGGACACCTTGATGTTCCTTAGGTCCTTCCGTTTCATGAAGCCATGGAGCCAACCGTTGGATGCCTTAAAATTAAAATTCTGGCCAGACTTTGTCCTAGCACTTGCGGTGGTGTAGAAGAGTTTAGCCTGCTGTTTGATATAGGCCTTATCCACCGGGACTTGCTCACGGTGTTTGCGGGCTAGGAATGCTGCCAGGTATCGCTCCATGACCACCATAGCTGGATTGTTGCTCCTGCAACGTTGGTCCATCATGGCAGCACCATAGGACTTCACGATGATGTTGATCTTTTCTCGGTTAGCCCAGATTGTTCTAACTGTCGATTCCGCTAAACCCATTGCTCGACCGATGGCTGAGTTTCCTTCTCCTTTTCCTTTTCTTTTGATGACCTCCAGCTTCATCTGGTGGGTGATAAGTTTGTTCTTGCGAGGGGGCATGATGATGGGGGCAAAAAACTATATCACTGCACACGAGTCGGACTGCTGTTGCGCGAGCGAGGACTGAGGGTAGACTGGCGTATCCCACAATGCCCTGCCCTGGCGTCCCTGCGCAGATGGATGCGCGGAATGGTGTGGGGCCTCACGTATTAGCTGAACTCCCCGGAATTGCCCTTATATCGGCCCCGGATTCGCGTTTTAAAGGTACATCACGCGTTTTGAAAGTTTTGGGTATGATTCGACCCCCTCCTCGTGTATAAGGTGAATCGCGTATTAAAAGCTAGCGTATTGGCAGGCCAGACTGTACTATCAGAATTACGTTAAATACGAGAGCTTAAGTTGACCGGTTACACTTAGCCTCTATGTTGCCAAGTATACAAATATATTAGTCTTAGCGTAAGACTAGGCTATACCTGACTTTAAAAAAAATAAAAAATAAAAAAAATACCGAGTAATTATATCCAGTGATACCGGGTAATAATTCACTAGGCTATTTCTTACATAAGCGGCAACTATAGTTTATTTAAAATAAACGATACAAGGGTAGTTCCTATTTTTGCCAAATTTAAGTAGGCCTAATAATTCCGGTATTATTCCCACTATGCAACATTGACTCCTTGGTATTTTTCACAGGCTCAGGCAAGCTGCTGCTTTACCACAGAAGAATTTTTTCAACGATTAGAACGATCTCTTCTGGCCAAGTGATAACCACGAGAGGATCCGAACAGTGTTCCAGGTTGGGAACTGTGGTGGACCTTATCGTCCTCTCACCTGTTGTTCCCCTCGCTCGGCAAAAAAACCTATAATTAATAATTAATTATAGTTAATTTTTTACAAAACACTAAACGTTTTTCGGTTCACCAGCTAAGTGACTAAGTCACTAATCATATTTTTGTTAATAACCATGACCCAAAAACCATTTATACCCTCGGTCACATGCAAACAAGTGTTATTATCTGTGTGGGGTTCGGTATAGTCTTAGATTTCAGGTACTTTAAACAAAATCTCCAGGTATTATGGAGGTAAAGTATGTAAGCTTTTTAGAAATATCCTTTTCTATAACCCCTAGCTCCTCCCCATCTCCTGACAAGAAAATGTCTGGATCTAGCAGGAAAAGACATAGAACATAAGAACATAAGAAAATGGGAGTCTGCAAAAAGCCGATCGGCCCACACAAGGCAGATCCCCGTCACACCCAACCCCAATTACATAACAACATAAGGTCATAAGATCGCGGGAAACTGCGTATGGCCATGCGGCCCACATGAAGCAGCTCCCATTCACACCCATCCCATATCACCCATATGGGAATCCAACTTATGCTTAAAGCTTTCAACTGTTTCTGAGGTAATTACTGTTCTGGGCAGTGCATTCCACATGTTAACAACTCTATTACCAAACTCTATTACAACTCTATAGGTCGACCAGCTCAAAATCTTCCAGTAAAAAAACAGAAGAAAGTTAGCAAATCTCAAACTAAAAGACGACCTACTTAAGTACCAAACTTCCCCGACTCAACTCGCAGTCATGATTTCAAAATCCTGCATTCTACACCACATATCCCCAGACTGTTGACATTCTACACCACATATCCCAAGACTGTTGACATTCTACACCACATATCCCCAGACTGTTGACATTCTACACCACATATCCCCAGACTGTTGACATTCTACACCACATATCCCCAGACTGTTGACATTCTACACCACATATCCCAAGACTGTTGACATTCTACACCACATCCCCAGACTGTTGACATTCTACACCACATATCCCCAGACTGTTGACATTCTACACCACATATCCCCAGACTGTTGACATTCTACACCACATATCCCCAGACTGTTGACATTCTACACCACATATCCCCAGACTGTTGACATTCTACACCACATATCCCCAGACTGTTGACATTCTACACCACATATCCCCAGACTGTTGACATTCTACACCACATATCCCCAGACTGTTGACATTCTACACCACATATCCCCAGACTGTTGACATTCTACACCACATATCCCCAGACTGTTGACATTGTCTAATGTGGTCAGTCACCCAGCTAACCCTGTTACATCAAAATAAATAAATTACCTGTCTCATCTACTTCCTTGACTGAACCAAGTTATGAGGGTGTCAGTCCCCCTCCACTTTCCCTAGTACAGTTACCTGATACTATTGAACAGCAATCTGATTAAACCCAGTTGCTTGCTCCACCCACATTAACCCTCTCACGACCATATGACGCAGAGGTTGCTAGATTAGCAATAAGAAATAGAGTTCTCTCACTCTTATAATTACCTCTCCAAATTTAGTTTTCTGCCCACAGCTAACTCAAAGACAACTGCAGAGGTTAAAGTAACTAAACTAAAGGTTTCTAAATACCCCTGATGGTAACAAAGGCTTTAAAGTATCCCTAATAGGCTCAAAATTGCGTCAAGAATGTGAGAGGGTTAATTCACCCTAAACTGATTCAGGTGAATATGGAAGCTGACGTACATAAACCCATACACTAATACGGTTTTGACAACCCGTAAGGGAAGGAAGGAAAAACTACTATTTATTGGTGGCTCCTGGAGTCAATGACGTAAGTGCCTATGTTAATATGGCCTCGTTCCGGGCTCCTCTGAGCCCGGGTTAACCTGGATCACGGTGGTCGAGAACCAAGATCATCATAGGGGGTACCCCTTAATCATTCCTACGGTACGTCATTGAGTCGGAGCCACTGAAAAGTAGGAAATAAAAAGAAAAGAATTAGCACAGTTTGAACACCGTGCCCACGCGCGCTCACGGTCTACCTCTGCTTCCCACACACCTGCCAGTTGGCTGTTCCTCCCAGGAACCTTCTCTAATGTAATATCAAATTGAGCATGTGTATGGTGGGAGGGCACTCTTCGTCATTGACTCCAGGAGCCACCAATAAATAGTAGTTTTTCCTTCCTTCCCTTACGGGTTGTCAAAACCGTAATTTATTGGTGGCTCCTTACGTCAATGACGTAAGTGCCTAGAATATCACGACCGGTGGAGGAACCTATATAAGCTCATCACGCTAAACCGCGAGAAACTATTAGGAAGACCAAAACGAAAACTGTGACATGTGTCTAAATATAAGAGTATAGTCGTAAGAAAAAGATGTACAAGGCGGGTACCATTAACCCTAGATTAGCGGGTCCTCTGTGGCCGTTTTGGGCCTTTTCAGGCCATTCTGACTGCTATATCAACCATCAGTATGAAAGGAACTGTATTGCGCCAAAAACTAGGTGGAAATCGCTACACAATGACGCCACATACAGCTACGTAGCACTCGTGGAGCACTGACAGTGTTACCTCGAAGATGGAAGTTTAGCTGATTTTGCTACCTTGCTCACTTTTAGCGAACTATTGGTTACACTGTCATCCTCCCGCGCGGTGGGGGAACTGGAGTTAGTGTGGGCCGGGAGGCCACAGATGTCGGACGTATGGATCATTACTATCCCACCCATTTTCACTCGATTTCCACCCTTTTTTCACCCGTTTTTTGCCAGTTTTTTCAACTCGACTTATGTGGTGTGCCGCTTTTTAAGGGTTAAAGAAGCCTTATCTCGGAAAGACAGAACTACTGAGGTGTGAATACTGAGAATTGTATATCACAAAATTAAAATTAAAATAAAGCTATGCATTTATAGTTGCAATAACGTATCGATATTGTTATGTAACAGAATCTAGTGCAGTATTAGCACTCTTGTTATCCATTCCGGGTTGTGTGTCCTGCCAACTTGTCCTGGACTTAACATGCCCCCCCCCCCCCTTTTTTTCCATTTAAGGTGACAGGTAGGACGCACTTTCTATTATCTTACACCCTGGTAATAAGGCATTGAATAAACATAACCATCTACATAATGGCTTTGGGGGGCATCAGCCTGCCCTACAGCTATGTTTGGTAATTTGGGACTTCTCCGGAAGTACCGACAAGTATATGGCTAGGGACGCATTGCTATAGGGCCAACAGGACCGTCTGCGTTGTATCTTCCCCTGAAAACACCCATTTAGGAAAACTAATGGTAGCGGGCCATATGTGCCTATCATGGGATTTTGCGATCACCTGAGGTTCAGCTTCCTTCATTATCTTTGCAAAAGGGATGCTAACACTTTCTTTCCCCACCTTATTTGACCCTCCCGGGGTAAGCACAATTGTGTCTTATTCCTAGGAGTAATAGACTTAGAGTAGGTATATAGTGCATTAACAGGGAATAGAGCATGGAGTATTTTTGCTCTTGTCAAGGCAGGAATAGATAAAGGTGTGGGGAGATGTTCCTGGTGTTTCTTTGGTGTAGTAACAATATGTACAGAGTCTTCCTTAGTAGCAAAACTAGGTAGATCTTGTCATGGATGTCAGTTCTGAGACCCATTGGCCAATGGTCTGGGTCCTTTGACAATACGCACTTACTAAGTTTCTTGTCATATGTGGTCTCACTGGAGAAGACCTAGACTGTGACAAAGTTAGGTCCTTCGAGATTGACCATTGAGGAAGCGAATGGCGATTAGGGGCTCTGAGCTTAACACCAGCCTGCCTAACAAACCCCGTTGGTCTTTCTGGGGCAGAGATAAACTAGTACGCGTCAAGAAGGGTTTCTTTATGACGATACATGGTTTATAAGTGTGTTAATTGTTAGCCCTTTTAACCCTCCAGCACCGGCTATGTATTATATATATATTCCTCGAAACCCGGGTGTTTTGGCCGAAAAACGTCTAGGCTAGGCTACCGTATATTCGTTAATCAGACTTATTCCCGCATTCCCGCGCATCCCCAAGCGTAGCTGTGTTATTTACCTGTAGAATGGCATTAAGTAGAGCTCTCTAAGTCAACTGGTTGAGCTGTGATGATGATTTCATTGGAGATAACTTTATGGCCAAAACAGCCACTTTACACCACTTTTCGATACTTAACAACAACATACAGGCACACACGAACAAGCGACGCTCTCCTTCTTGTGGCCGGAGATGCGGGGCGTCGGTCCAGCCGGCTGTTGTTTACATGCGTCGGACCGACGCCTCGCACACGGAGCTCACAGGCTTTCAACTACAGGGGTGTTCAAGAGTCCTTCCGGGTACCTGGTATATGCTTTTTTATGGGTGTTTAAGAGCCCATCCGTGGTGAGAGGGTTAAAGTCAATTAAGAATTTAGGTGCTTCAGCGACCAGCAACCGATGGAGACTGCTGGTTTTGAACTTGCACTCCAAGGTGTAAATTGTATCAAGCATGAACTATCCTGTCTTAGAGTTGAAGCTGTGTATTGGCTACTTCCTTGTCGCAGGATAGTAGCCATTTAGAGGATGTCCATATCGCAAGTGTTATATCTGTCTACGGGTTGGGGAACCCTGGTAGAGTTGTTGCCTGGATTAATGGGGAATGTTTTGGGCTAGAAAGCATATCTTTTACCCGAGTAATTCTAGAGAGAACTGGTCCGGGTAGGGACCTGTTTCTCCAAGCCAATTACAGTCGTCATGGTGTCCATCTGGTATGACATTGACCTGGAGGTCAATGATATTGCATAAACTTTGGGAAAAATGCGGGGCTGTTAGTTAGTACAAAGGAAGTCCAGCAACAACAGGTTTAGTGACCCTTCTAGGTTGCTTGTCCTCCAAAACACTGAGGATCAAGTGTCCAAACAGTGGTTTAGAGTGGGTAAGGGAACATTGGAATGTAAATCTAAAATGGCTTACTTAAGAATGGGAAAGGGGTGGGACCTTCTATTTTTTTTATTTTTTTTTAGAAAAAAAAAAAAAAAAAAAAAAAAAAAAAAAAAAAAAGGGAACATTGGAAAGGGAATTACTGCCCTGGAACTAATGTCCGTGGCAGGCTTAGGAAGTTAGTAGAGGACAGATGGGTTAGTAACTGAGGGGGGGGATAAAATAAAGTTATTCATTTACAAACGTAGTCAGTCGCGGGTTTAATGAGAGATATTTGTCTAGGCGGAGTTTAAATGAATCAACGGTGATGCAGTCTATAACGTTTCGGGGAAGCCCATTCCACAAGTTGACAACTCGATTGAAGAAGAAATTCTTAGATTCGTGCGAGTTAAAAGATTTACCAATAATTTTGCAACCGTTTCCCCACGTGTAATTAGATTGGTCGATAGTGAAGTACTTACTACAGTTCATATTGTCGATGCCTTTGATGATTTTGAACACTTGAATTAAGTCACCTCTTAATCTGCGCTGGGTTAAAGGAAATAGATTTAATTCTCTAAGACGCTCTTCGTATGGTTTGTTCTTTAGGCTAGGTATCATTTTGGTAACTCTACGTTGAACTCGTTCTAGCTTGTTTATATCTTTTTGGTAATAAGGGCACCAGGATTGAACGCAGTATTCCAGAAGAGGGCGGACTAAGGAATTGTAAAGGGTTAGGATAACTTCTTTGGATTTATGCTCAAATGACCTGCCTATAAAGCCAATTATTTTGTTTGCCTTCTGAACAACTTCTGAACATTGTTGACTCGGTTTTAGGTTACTCGATATTGTTACTCCCAGATCGGTTTCTCTGTTTACATTCTTAAGCTGAGTGCCATTCATCGAATAGTTTGCTTTCTCATTTAGGTATCCGACATGTAGTACTTTACATTTATCCGCATTGAAACTCATTTGCCAAATTTGGGCCCAACATGACAATTTATCTAGATTGTGTTGCATATCGTCAACTTGTTCTTTTGAGAGTACGCTATTTGCAATTTTGTATCGTCAGCAAATTTTGAGATTGTACAGGTGAGACCCTCATCTATGTCGTTGATGTAAATTAGAAAGAGAATTGGTCCTAGTACCGATCCCTGGGGTACCCCGCTACTTACATGGTCCATTTAGATGCCTTACCATTTATGACTACCCTTTGCTTTCTGTTGCTGAGCCAATTTTCTATCCATTTCAACACACCGTCTTGTATTCCATGCGCTTTTAGTTTTAGCAGTAAACGTTTGTGGGGAACTTTGTCAAAGGCCTTTTGAAAATCAAGGTATATAATATCTACAGCTTTACTCTCATCGTAGAGGTTGAGGATATCGTGGAAGAAGTCTAAGAGGTTTGTTAAACAGGAACGTTTTTTACGAAAGCCGTGTTGAGTATCTTTAAGTATGTTATTTTCCTCTAAGTGATTTACGAGTCTGTCTCGTATGATCGTTTCTAGCATTTTACAAACAACTGAGGTTAAGCTAATTGGACGATAGTTAATGGGTAGGGATTTGCTGCCTTTTTTTAATATCGGTGTTACGTTGGCTAGCTTCCACTGATCAGGCATAGTTCCAGACTGCAAGGATTTATTGAATAGTAATTTCAGTGGTTTGGAGAGCTCATCCTTAGCTTCCTTTAGAACTCTAGGCGAGATTGTATCAGGTCCTGGCGTTTTATTTACCTTGAGTTTATCTAAACAATTCAATACTTCTCTCTCTGTAACAGTGATATTGCTTAGAACATCTGAATTATCAATCTGAATCGGCGATGGTGTAGGGATATCACTGAGGTCTTCTGTTGTAAAAACTGATGCAAAGAAGGTATTGAGGGCATTACTCATTTGTACTTCGTCTTTGGTGTATTCTCCATTTTCATCGACTAACGGTCCAACAGTTGAAGTAACTACTTTTTTCTTTCTGATATAACTATAGAATTCTTTCGGGTTTGTTTTACTTGATTCGCAATATGTAACTCTAAGGTCTTTTTACTCTGCTTAATTAACTTTTTGGCTTTGCGTCGTAGCTCTACAAATTTCACCCGTTCTTCGTCATTTTGTGAGGATTTTAATCTATCATTATCAAATTTTTTAGCAAGCAGGCAGTTTGAAATATCTTTATTCCACCATTTGGGCTTATTATTATGGCCTGGACGCCGTATTTTCGATGGTATGCAGTCTTGCACTGCTTTTAGGTAAGTGGTTTCGAATAACTTCCAAGATGTATTTATGTCGTTATTGTTAATTAAAAAGCTCCAGTCAGTTTCTTTAAACATAGCTCTAAGTTTATGGATGTTTGCTTTCTTGAAATTAGGGACTTTTTCGATGCTACTATTTGGTTCGTTACTAGTAAACTTTAAAGTGAAAGTTATCGTACGATGGTCGCTGTTACTGAATTCATCACCAACATTCAAATTCTCTATCAATTCTTCTTTTGTTGCAAGTACAATGTCAAGAACGTAATTACCACGGGTCGGCGTTCGAACAAATTGATAAAGCGAACTCTCTTGCAAGTTCGTATACAAGTCATGTCCGGAGTGTGAAGTAAGAGTATCGCCCCACTTGGTCACAGGTAAATTAAAGTCGCCAAAAATTACGGTATCTTGTGAGTTACTTACATCTGCAATTTGTTCGTAAATTTCTCGGTCAGTTTGCACTGATTGAGCTGGAGGTCTGTATATTAACGCAAGTATTATTTTTGTACCTTTATTATTCTTTATTAGCACAAAAGATGTGTCGACGTTCACAATTTGTGGTTTGGACACGAGGGTCGGGTTAAGACTTTCTTTGATATAAAATAAAACGCCACCTCCATTTTTATTTATTCGGCTGTTCTCAAACATTACATAACCGGGAAGTGAATACTCTGCTAAAAAGTCTCTATCTTCTGTATTGAGCCAAGATTTCTGTTATGCCAATCACATCATAATTTTCTGTAAAACACTAGTTCCTCTAAATCTGAAAATTTATTGCGTATGCTACGAGCGTTTGCATAGAAAACCTTTAAAGTTGCGGTTTTAGAACTCACAGAACGTTCTTTCATCGAATTTTTGGTTCTGGTCGGATCTACATTTACATTCATGGCTGTCCTCGGTCCTCGGTCGTTATCCCTGGCGGTTTTGAATTTGGGTCGTGTTGGTGGAGCTTTATCCAAATTCGCGGTTCTTGACGGATTAGTATTTAATTCCTTTGTA